>SMSO01000037.1:1793746-2347669 GCA_004764695.1 Schizochytrium sp. TIO01 | reverse complement strand
ACTAACCTAACCTAACCTAACCTAACCTAACCTAACCTAACCTAACCTAACCTAACCTAACCTAACCTAACCTAACCTAACCTAACCTAACCTAACCTAACCTAACCTAACCTAACCTAACCTAACCTAACCTAACCTAACCTAACCTAACCTAACCTAACCTAACCTAACCTAACCTAACCTAACCTAACCTAACCTAACCTAACCTAACCTAACCTAACCTAACCTAACCTAACCTAACCTAACCTAATCTAATTTTAATGAAAAATTGAAAATATTTTCTTCTTATTTTCTTTTAAAAATAAAAAGTTTTTATGCGCCTGCTGACATTCGTGGATATGGGAGACTTCAATAAGAACAGTATATAATATGATGGAAGTCCTTTTGTGTAATTTGTAAAAGTATTCTCTCAGCTTAATTCCACGTTGATCGTTGATGAGTTGTGAAGCGTTCTAGTGGTGCTTGTAGAGAAGTTCTATTTATTTCATTGATAGAGTTATGACACTACAAACTTTGCCTTTTCTCGTTATTAGTGAGATGAGAAACTAAGAAATAACTTTCAAAGTTCAATAAAAACTTAAACATAGTTTTAATTTTTCTTAATCAAGACCTGTCTTCTGTCGTACAGCTCAGCAGCTTTCTGATAGTATCACTCCATGATTAATATGTGACTCATTTGTTGAGCAAATGAATCTTATGCTAACCATTTAATTTTATGTCCTGCTATTAATTAGAGTGATAACTAAGACCTGTTCACTGTAGCTTGCAAGAAGATTTCCTCTCATCAATCAAATGTGTCCATCTTAGCCCTGAACGAGCTACCGAGTTGTTCTTGTAGAAAAGTGCTACCTACTTTTTGGATTGGGTCAAAACACTACTAAACTGGGTTCCTTCTCCCTATTAATAATAAGAGAAACCAAGAATTACTTTCGAAAGTTAATAAAAACATAAATAAAATCTTAATTTCTCTTAGCAAACGCTTATACCCTGTTGCAAATCGACGCCTCTTTCCAAGGGTACCATTCGATGATTAATATATTACCCTGTTGGCGACAAAATGAATCTTGTACTAAACATTTTGTTATATATCTTGCTAACAAATAGAGTGACAGTTTGATGTTTTTTTTCTCAATCTTGCAAGAATATTGTTTATGATAAATCAAATGCACGCATCTTAACAGTTCATGAATCATTGAATGGTGCTTGTAGCAAAGCTTTGGCTATTGCATTGATAAAGTTAGAACAGTACTAAACTCGGTTCCTTCACTCTATTATTAATAGGAAAGACCAAAAAATATATTTCAAAGGTCAGTAAAAACATAATCATAATTTTATTTTTATAAATGAAGACATTTACCCTAATGTAAATTGAAACAGCTCTCCAACGGTACCACTCCATGATTATTCTTTTTCCCCGTTGTTGAGAAAATGAGTCTTATACTAATCATTTGATTCCTTATCCTACAGTAAGAACTTGGAGCTTTTTTCTGAAGTTTGCAAGAAGAATTTTTATCATAACTCAAATGCGGACGTATTAACAATTAGTGCACTACCGGGTAATGCTTGTAGAAAAGTTTTGTTTATTCTTTTCAGAGAGTTACAAGACTTCTAAACTCAGTTCTTTTTCCATATTAATAATATAAGAGACCAAAAAATATCTTTTAAAGGTCAGTAAAAACATAATCATAAATTTGTTTTTCTAAAGCAACACATCTACCCTGTTGTAAATTGAAACAGCTGTTCAACGGTAGCACTCCATGATTAATATCTTTCCCCATTGTTGAGAAAATGAACCTTATAGTAGCAAATGTTTTCTTATCCTGCCATTAAACAAAATAACAACTTGGAGCTTTTTTACTCGAGCTTGCAAGCAAATTTTTGCTCATAAATCAAATACACAGATCTTAACAATTCATACGCTATCGAGTGGGGCTTGTGGCAAAGCTCTGTCTATTCTATTAATAGAGCTAGAACACTACTAAACTCGGTTTCTCTCCCTATAAATAATATGAGAAACAAAAAAATATCTTTCAAAAGACAATAAAACATAATCATAATTTTATTTTTTCTGAACCAACACATCTCCCCTGTCGTAAATTGAATCTACTTTGCATCGGTACCACTCCATCATTAATATCTTTCCCCGTTGTTGAGAAAATGATTTTATACTAATTCTCTATCCTGCTCACAAATAGAGTAGCAACTTGGAGCTTCTTTTCTGAAGCTTGCAAGAACATGTTTTCTCATAAATCAAATGCACGTATCTCATTAAAATGTGAACTGTTGAGTGCTGTTTATAGAAAAGTTCTGGCTTTTCTTTTCATAGAGCTAGAACACTACTAAACTCAGTTATTTCTCCTTATTAATAATATGAGAAACCAAAAATAAACTTTCAAAGGTCAGTAAAACAATATGTTAAAAGTATTTTTTCTGAGAAAACACATTCAACCTGTTGTAAATTCAACCAGCTTTCCAACGGTACCACTCCATGATTAATATATTTCCCCGTTGTTGAGAAAATGGATCTTATACTAACCATTTATTTCTCTGTCCTGCTCACAAACAGAATGATAACTTGGAGCTTCTTTTCTCAAGCTTGACAGGGTCTCTTTTCTCAAAACTCAAATGCGGGCATCTCAACAATTCATGTTCTAACAAGGGATGCCTCTTGCAAAGTCCTTTCTATTCTATTCATAGAGTTAGAACACTACTAAACTCAGTTCTTTCTCCCTATTAATGATATGGGCGACTAAGAAATAACTTTCAAAGGTCAGTAAAACTATATGTTAAAATTTTTTTTTCTGAGAAAACACATTCAACCTGTTGTAAATTCAACCAGCTTTCCAACGGTACCACTCCATGATTAATATATTTCCCCGTTGTTGAGAAAATAGATCTTATACTAACCATTTAATTCTCTGTCCTGCTCACAAGCAGAATGATAACTTGGAGCTTCTTTTATTGTTGGGAGCTATTATCTATATAAGGTACAGCGAAGCAGCAATATTCGGCTTAGTGCTAAGACCACCTTTTGGTTAAAATATTAAAAGGTTTCTTACGGCTTGAGTTCGATTCCCATCTCTTCTGTTTTTCTTTCCCTTTTCCCTCTACTGTGGGAAACGCTTACCCGTGTTCCCACCTAATATAAGACCTGCATATAGAAACCGAGCAACAGTCCTCGCGACAGGTTATGGGCCCAAAGTGCTTGCACTCTGGGGTAGAGTAGTGAAAAGCTTAGTCGTACCCCCCTCACAGTCAGGGGTGTCCGCCAGCTGGACATTCACAGTCATAGCTCCAGTGATACGTACTAATAAACTTCAACTTTCACAGAAAGAACAAATCGTTTCTCACGTCCGTAAGGGGTGTATTGTTGGGAGCTATTATCTATATAAGGTACAGCGAAGCAGCAATATTCGGCTTAGTGCTAAGACCACCTTTTGGTTAAAATATTAAAAGGTTTCTTACGGCTTGAGTTCGATTCCCATCTCTTCTGTTTTTCTTTCCCTTTTCCCTCTACTGTGGGAAACGCTTACCCGTGTTCCCACCTAATATAAGACCTGCATATAGAAACCGAGCAACAGTCCTCGCGACAGGTTATGGGCCCAAAGTGCTTGCACTCTGGGGTAGAGTAGTGAAAAGCTTAGTCGTACCCCCCTCACAGTCAGGGGTGTCCGCCAGCTGGACATTCACAGTCATAGCTCCAGTGATACGTACTAATAAACTTCAACTTTCACAGAAAGAACAAATCGTTTCTCACGTCCGTAAGGGGTGTATTGTTGGGAGCTATTATCTATATAAGGTACAGCGAAGCAGCAATATTCGGCTTAGTGCTAAGACCACCTTTTGGTTAAAATATTAAAAGGTTTCTTACGGCTTGAGTTCGATTCCCATCTCTTCTGTTTTTCTTTCCCTTTTCCCTCTACTGTGGGAAACGCTTACCCGTGTTCCCACCTAATATAAGACCTGCATATAGAAACCGAGCAACAGTCCTCGCGACAGGTTATGGGCCCAAAGTGCTTGCACTCTGGGGTAGAGTAGTGAAAAGCTTAGTCGTACCCCCCTCACAGTCAGGGGTGTCCGCCAGCTGGACATTCACAGTCATAGCTCCAGTGATACGTACTAATAAACTTCAACTTTCACAGAAAGAACAAATCGTTTCTCACGTCCGTAAGGGGTGTATTGTTGGGAGCTATTATCTATATAAGGTACAGCGAAGCAGCAATATTCGGCTTAGTGCTAAGACCACCTTTTGGTTAAAATATTAAAAGGTTTCTTACGGCTTGAGTTCGATTCCCATCTCTTCTGTTTTTCTTTCCCTTTTCCCTCTACTGTGGGAAACGCTTACCCGTGTTCCCACCTAATATAAGACCTGCATATAGAAACCGAGCAACAGTCCTCGCGACAGGTTATGGGCCCAAAGTGCTTGCACTCTGGGGTAGAGTAGTGAAAAGCTTAGTCGTACCCCCCTCACAGTCAGGGGTGTCCGCCAGCTGGACATTCACAGTCATAGCTCCAGTGATACGTACTAATAAACTTCAACTTTCACAGAAAGAACAAATCGTTTCTCACGTCCGTAAGGGGTGTATTGTTGGGAGCTATTATCTATATAAGGTACAGCGAAGCAGCAATATTCGGCTTAGTGCTAAGACCACCTTTTGGTTAAAATATTAAAAGGTTTCTTACGGCTTGAGTTCGATTCCCATCTCTTCTGTTTTTCTTTCCCTTTTCCCTCTACTGTGGGAAACGCTTACCCGTGTTCCCACCTAATATAAGACCTGCATATAGAAACCGAGCAACAGTCCTCGCGACAGGTTATGGGCCCAAAGTGCTTGCACTCTGGGGTAGAGTAGTGAAAAGCTTAGTCGTACCCCCCTCACAGTCAGGGGTGTCCGCCAGCTGGACATTCACAGTCATAGCTCCAGTGATACGTACTAATAAACTTCAACTTTCACAGAAAGAACAAATCGTTTCTCACGTCCGTAAGGGGTGTATTGTTGGGAGCTATTATCTATATAAGGTACAGCGAAGCAGCAATATTCGGCTTAGTGCTAAGACCACCTTTTGGTTAAAATATTAAAAGGTTTCTTACGGCTTGAGTTCGATTCCCATCTCTTCTGTTTTTCTTTCCCTTTTCCCTCTACTGTGGGAAACGCTTACCCGTGTTCCCACCTAATATAAGACCTGCATATAGAAACCGAGCAACAGTCCTCGCGACAGGTTATGGGCCCAAAGTGCTTGCACTCTGGGGTAGAGTAGTGAAAAGCTTAGTCGTACCCCCCTCACAGTCAGGGGTGTCCGCCAGCTGGACATTCACAGTCATAGCTCCAGTGATACGTACTAATAAACTTCAACTTTCACAGAAAGAACAAATCGTTTCTCACGTCCGTAAGGGGTGTATTGTTGGGAGCTATTATCTATATAAGGTACAGCGAAGCAGCAATATTCGGCTTAGTGCTAAGACCACCTTTTGGTTAAAATATTAAAAGGTTTCTTACGGCTTGAGTTCGATTCCCATCTCTTCTGTTTTTCTTTCCCTTTTCCCTCTACTGTGGGAAACGCTTACCCGTGTTCCCACCTAATATAAGACCTGCATATAGAAACCGAGCAACAGTCCTCGCGACAGGTTATGGGCCCAAAGTGCTTGCACTCTGGGGTAGAGTAGTGAAAAGCTTAGTCGTACCCCCCTCACAGTCAGGGGTGTCCGCCAGCTGGACATTCACAGTCATAGCTCCAGTGATACGTACTAATAAACTTCAACTTTCACAGAAAGAACAAATCGTTTCTCACGTCCGTAAGGGGTGTATTGTTGGGAGCTATTATCTATATAAGGTACAGCGAAGCAGCAATATTCGGCTTAGTGCTAAGACTACCTTTTGGTTAAAATATTAAAAGGTTTCTTACGGCTTGAGTTCGATTCCCATCTCTTCTGTTTTTCTTTCCCTTTTCCCTCTACTGTGGGAAACGCTTACCCGTGTTCCCACCTAATATAAGACCTGCATATAGAAACCGAGCAACAGTCCTCGCGACATCTTTTCTCAAGCTTACAAAAATATGTTTATTCGTAAATCAGACGCGGTCATCTCAAAAATTTATGAGCTATCGAATGGTACTTGTAGCAAAGTTCTGCCTGTTTTAGTTATAGAGTTATAACACTACTAAACTCGATTTCTCCCCCTATTAATAATATGAGAAACAAAGAAATATCTTTCAAAATTCAATAAAACATAATCATAATTTTATTTTTTTCTGAACCAACACATTCATCCTGTTGTAAATTGCAACAGCTTTCCAACAGTACCACTCCATGATTAATATATTGCTTCATTATTGAGAAAATGAATCTTATACTAATCATTTTATTCTTTATCCTGCCAACAAATAGAGTAACAACTTAGAGCTTCTTTTCTCAAATTTGAAAAAAGATTTTCTCTCATGAATCAAATGCGGCCATCTCAACAATTCATGGGCTATCGAATGATTCTTCTAGAAAAGTTCTGCTTACTCTACTCATAGAGTTAAAACACTACTAAACTCGGTTCCTTCCCCCTATTAATAATATGAGAGACAAGAAATAAACTTTCAAAGGTCAGTAAAACTATATGTTTAAAGTATTTTTTCGGAGAAATCACATCTACCCTGTTGTAATTTCAAGCAGCTTTCCAATGGTACCACTCCATAATTTATATATTTCCCCGTTGTCCTGGCCCTCTAGGCTATTTCCATACAAGTTGTCTAATGAATGCATTCGCCGCATATTCCATATCAAGAAAAACCAGAGAAAACTTTCAACCCACAATTTCTTTTACTTTTCACTTAAAAGAAAAGTTAAAAAGAAATTTTCCTTTTATCGAAAATCTTTTACCAATAAAAGATTTCCTCTTACCGTGCACGCTATCGCACAACGAGTTATCGTGCACGCTACCGTGCAGCAAGATAACTTACACACCTACCCAAGCATACCCAATACCTCCGGCTACTCACAGCCACCAGAGTCTCACCACGCTCACACCTAGCAAGGCTCCTTTAGTCTCCGCTTTAGCTTAACTCACTCACCAGTTTAAGTTTTCTCAAAGAGCTGCGACTGCGCTCTCCGCACGCATCCTCTTTCCCTCCACTTTTCCGCGGCTAGCCTTAACTTCGTTCCCCCGATTGCGTCTCGATCAATCAGGGAACGAGACACCGTTGTTGAGAAAATGCATCTTATACTAATCACTTATTTATTTCTTTTGTTATCAAATAGAGTGACAACTTAGAGCTTCTTTTCTCAAGCTTGCAAGAAGCTTTTCTCTCATAAATCAAATGCACTCATCTCAACAATTTATGTGCTATCGAACGATGCTTCTAGAAAAGTTCTGCTTACTCTACTCATAGAGTTAAAGCACTACTAAACTCGGTTCCCTCCCCCTATTTATAATATAAGAGACCAAAAATAACCTTTCAAAGGTCAGTAGAAACACATTTTAAGAATATTTCAGCTAAGCAAACACCTCAACCCCGTTGTAAATTGCCCCAGCTTTCCAACGGTACCCCTCCATGATTAATATTTTTCCCCGGTGTTGAGAAAATGCATCTTATACTAATCACTTATTTATTTCTTTTGTTATCAAACAGAGTGACAACTTGGGGCTTCTTTTCTCCAGCTTGCAAGAACATTTGTTCTCATAAATCAAATCCACTCATCTTAACACTTCATAAACTATCGAATGGTGTTTGTAGAAAAGTACAATCGATTGTATTTATAGAGATACAACACTACTAAACCCAGTTCCTTCCCCCTATCAATAATATGAGAGACAAAAAAATAACTTTTAAAGGTCAGTAAAATGCATGTTAAAAGTATTTTTTCTGAGAAAACACATTCCATCTGTTGTAAATTCAACCAGCTTTCCAATGGTACACTTCAATAATTAATATATTATCCCGTTGTTAAGAAAATGAATCTTATACTAACCATTTAATTCTCTGTCCTGCTCACAAACAGAATGATAACTTGGAGCTTCTTTTCTCAAGCTTGACAGGGTCTTCTTTCTCACAAATCAAATTCGGGCATCTCAGCAATTCATGTTCTATCAAGAGGTGCCTATAGCAAAGTCCTTTCTATTCTATTCATAGAGTTAGAGCACTACTAAACTCACTTCTTTCTCCCTATTAATGATATGGGCGACTAAGAAATAACTTTCAAAGGTCAGTAAAAATAAATTTTAAAAAGATTTCGCCTGAGAAAACACATCTACCCTGTTGCCAATTAAAGCTGCTTTCCAACGGTACCACCTGATGAGTAATATCTTTTCCCGTTGTTGAGAAAATGAACCTTATACTAATCATTTTGCTGCTCACAAATAGAGTGGCAACTTGGAGCTTCTTTTCTCAGGCTTGCAAGAAGATTTTCTCTCATAAATCAAATGCACCCACTTGAAATATTATTCAGCTATCCGACGATGTTTGTAGCAAAGTTCTGTCTATTATATACATAGAGTTACAACACTACTAAACTTGTTCCCTCCCCCTATTAATAATATGACAGACCAAGAAATAACATTCAAAGGTCAATAAAAATTAATTTTAAACATATTTCGCCTGAGAAAACACATCTGACCTATTGTAAATCTTAACAGCTTTCCAACGGTACCACCTGATGATTAGTATCTTTAGTGGTTAATGAAATATTGTCCCTTGTGAGGATCCATCAACTGCTTGTTTAAATAAAGTGATAACTAGGAGCTTCTTTTCGTAAGCTTGAAAACATTTTTTCTCGCAACGATTATAACTATACTGTGGTAATAACGACGCACTTCCCGACGG
Source organism: Schizochytrium sp. TIO01 (assembly GCA_004764695.1). Taxonomy (NCBI): domain Eukaryota; class Bigyra; order Thraustochytrida; family Thraustochytriidae; genus Schizochytrium; species Schizochytrium sp. TIO01. Next base: position 2,338,867 of record SMSO01000037.1, on the reverse strand, counting down.
TGCTTGTCGAAAAGACCTTACAATTTTATCAAGAAAGTTATAACAGTACTAAGTTTAGTTCTTTTCTCTTATTAATAATATAGAAGAGTAATATTTTCTTTTAAAAGTTCGAAAAATACTTTCAAAGATTTGTTTTTTCTCGCTCCTGCCATCATCCATATTCTGTATTGCTTGCGCTTTCTACTGGTCCAAATCTTTAAATGATCAATAAAGTAGTTGTGGAGATAATGGGGTTTTGAATAAGTGGGAGGCTGCTGCCAAATACCTGGAAGGGTATTTTCTCATAATTTAAGAACGATTTCCTTTTGAGAACTTCAATAGTATAGCTCTCCGTAAATTTGCTGATCGAATGGTGCAAGAATAACATGTGTCTCTCAAGTAGTTGTCGAGAAAATATGTCTTTCTTTCTTTCTTTCGATAATCCATCAGTTGCCTGATAAAGTGATCACTTGGAGCTTCTTTCCGCAAGCTTGAAAACATAATTTTTCGCAACGATTATAACTATCCTGTGGTAAAACCGACGCAGGTCCCGTCAGTGCTTGTCAAAAATATCTAGCTACTTTATCCAGAAAGTTACAACAGTACTAAGTTTAGTTCTTTTCTCTTATTAATAATATAGAAGAGCAACATTTTCTTTTAAAAGTTCGAAAAATACTTTCAAAGATTTGTTTTTTCTTGTTCATGTCATCGTCCATATTCTGTATTGCTTGCGCTTTCTACTGATCCAAATCTTTAAATGATCAATAAAGTAGTTGTGGAGATAATGGGGTTTTGAATAAGTGGGAGGCTGCTGCCAAACACCTGGAAGGGTATTTTCTCATAATTTTAGAATGATTTCCTTTTGAGAACTTTAATAGTACAGCTCTCTATAAAATTTCTGATCGAATGGTGAAAAAATAGCATGTGTTTCTCAAGTAGTTGTCGAGAAAATATGTCTTTCTTTCTTTGTTCTCAGTTAAATTAAAAATGATTTTAAAAGATGGCAGCTACGTAGGGGTCAAACTCAATGTTCCCGACAGTATTTTTAAATCCTGGCACGCCTAGTCTATGCAAAATTAAATTTCCAATCTAATGATATCATTTTTATGGATCTCACTTCTCTTTGTGTTGACAAACTACCCCTTTATGCAAAGTAATAGTATATTGAGAAAGACAGAGCGAGTTGAAAGAAGCGTTAAAAGGATGATGTAGGGGTCTTCTGAGCCATTAATAAAATGTTTTTTAACTTTTGTGCTGTCACAATATTCAGACTTTCCGAACCCTAGCTCGTAGTCCGAAAACGAAAAACATCGATCGATTCCTCATCGAGAAAAGACCCCCTAAATAGTATTTTTTCTTACTTTCTTTTTTTAAAAAAATTAAAAACCTTCAGTTAGATTTAAGAGAAAATTAAAAGATGGCAACTACGTAGGGGTCAAACTCAATGTTGCTTACCGTATTTTTCAATTCGGACACGCCTATCCTATGCAAAATTAAATTTTCTATCCAATGATACCTTTGTTATGGACCTTTCTTTGCTTGGTGTTGATAAAATACCCCTTTGTTCAAAGTAATAGTATATTGAGAAAGACAGAGCGAGTTAAAAGAAACGTCTTAACTATACTGTAGGGGTCTCCTGAGCCATTAATAAAATCTTTTTTACCTTTTGTGCTGTCACCACGCTCATACTTGCCGAATCCTAGCTCGTAGTTCAAAAAAGAAAAACATCGATCAACTCCTCATCGAGAAAAGACCCCCTCAATAGTATGTTTTCTTACTTTCTTTTTAAAATTAAAAACCTTCAGTTAGATTTAAAAGAAAATTAAAAGATGGCAACTACGTAGGGGTCAAACTCGATGTTGCCGACCGTATTTTTCAATTCTGACACGCCTATCCTATTCAAAATCGAATTTCCGATTTAGTGATACCATTGTTATGGATCTCACTTTTCTTGGTGTTGACAAAATACCCCTTTGTTCAAAGTAACAATATAGTGAGAAAGACAGAGCGAGTAAAAAGAAACGCCTTAACTATACTGTAGGGGTCTTCTGAGCCATTCATAAAATGTTTTTTTAATTTTGGGCTGTCACAATGTTCATACGTTCTGAACCCTAGCTCGCAGTCCGAAAACGAAAAACATCGATCAACTCCTCATCAAGAAAAGATCCCCTCAACAGTATCTTTTTCTTACTTTCTGTTTCAAATTAAAAACCTTTTAAACAATTCTTTAAATTTAAAAGAAAGTATAAAAAAACTTTAAATAACCTAACGACGGTTCTCTTTTTAAAACGTACTATTATTTCCTCTATCCATCAACTAGTACTCACCGTTCCCCATACTACTTGAATTAAAAACTTTTAACATCTTCACTTAATGTTTTGACTATATGAGCCTCTAATCATATATTTAAAAAAAAACTTTTAAATATTACTTTTAAATGATTTTTTTCCTCCACCAAGTTCTGCAATTTTCCTTGTAACCTCATTTTTTTTTTCTTTAAAAAATAAATTTTCTCTTTCTTTTTTTCTCCGCCTTCCTATACTTTCATCTATCTTCTTCTTACCCAGTGCTCCTCCTTAAAAATTTCCCTTTAACTTTTCCAGCTTATAGTTTACCCTATGTGAAACATTATTATAAGCTTTATAATAATGTTTAAAGGCAACAAGATTCAATAATCTTATTGTTTCTCTTAGTTACTTACTAACCCTTACTTAAATTTTACTTGCTCTGCCCAGCTAACCACGATCAGTTATCCAAGTTTTGAAATTTTCCTAGCTATTGCCGGGGGTCGCTCAAAGAAAGTACTTGAAAAACAAATCCTTTGACAAATAAAAAAGGGAGCTCCACCAGTCTCTCACCTACTCTGTATAGAGTATAGCAAGAACTAATGAAACTCCCTTTCTACTTCATCACCATCACGTTTGTTTATCTAAACTCTATCCCTCCTAATCACCTTCCCAATAATATACTATCCAACTCCAACGCCCCACCATTCTTTCCATAACAAACTCTATGCAACACCCAATCAACTTAGTTCTCAGTTCAAACTAGCCTATTGTTTCCTCTACCAACCCACAAAAACCCCGTGTTCCCTGCCCTTGTAATATCCAAAAGAACTTCATCCCAAAATCATCTCAAACAAATCCATTATCCCCGGGAGTCAACCATTACAAAAAAATAATGAAAAGAAAAAAGAAAAATATACCTGTTTTAGGCATAACAGATCAACGGAACGAAGGCCAAACCTCAGCAGATCGTAGGGCAAGGCCTACTCTCATGCTTACAGTACCCCGTCCAAGCTAAGTCGTCTACAAAGGATCTCTTGCTTGATTCGTTGAAATTGTGATGAGAGAAAGCGCTGATTTTGACAGCACTGGTTTCAATCGGTTTACAAAAATTGTATAGATACTCGTAGTAACTAATCAAGCATGTAATATCATCGCCTTCAGCATCGTTTCGGACTTAGAGGCGTTCAGCCCTGAACGAACGCATGATAGCTTTGCGGCATTGACTTTTCAGACAACCGCGTTACCAATGATGCGGTCCAAAGGTTCCTCTCGTACTAACCTGAACTACTGGTACGACAACAACTTCATCAGTAGGGTAAAACTAACCTGTCTCACGACGGTCTAAACCCAGCTCACGTTCCCTTTTAACGGGTGAACAATCCGACCATTGCGCCCTTCTGCAAGCGCAGGATAGGAAGAGCCGACATCGAAGGATCAAAAAGCAACGTCGCTATGAACGCTTGGCTGCCACAAGCCAGTTATCCCTGTGGTAACTTTTCTGACACCTCTAGCTTGAAATTCTAAAACACTAAAGGATCGATAGGCCATGCTTTCACAGTTTGTATTCACACTGAAAATCAAAATCAAGAGAGCTTTTACCCTTTTGCGCTAAGTGAGATTTCTGTTCTCACGGAGCTCTCCTTAGGACACCTGTGTTCTCTTCTAACAGATGTGCCGCCCCAGCCAAACTCCCCACCTGACAATTTCTATCGCGGTGATTGTTCCAAGAACTTATGTACCAGAACTTGAATGCTTTATCAACATTCAAGTCACACTGTGACGATATAAGTAAAACGTCGATGTGAGTGGCGGTATTTCAAGGTTGCTACAAGTAGCTCCCGCCTATTCTACACCTCACATGACATTTCACAATGTCAGACTAGAGTCAAGCTCAACAGGGTCTTCTTTCCCCGCTGATTCTTCCAAGCCCGTTCCCTTGGCTGTGGTTTCGCTAGATAGTAAATAGGGACAGTGGGAATCTCGTTAATCCATTCATGCGCGTCACTAGTTAGATGACGAGGCATTTGGCTACCTTAAGAGAGTCATAGTTACTCCCGCCGTTTACCCGCGCTTTTTTGAATTACTTCACGATGACATTCAGAGCACTGGGCAGAAATCACATTGCGTCAACATCGTTTCCGACCATCGCAATGCTTTGTTTTAATTAAACAGTCGGATTCCCCTTGATCGCTCCAGTTCTGAGTCGGTGTTTAAGCATTGCCTGGTGAATGGTTAGAGCACATAAGACGGGTCAGCCCGACCACGCATCAATTGCTCAACACATGTAGGCCGTCCCACACAAACAGACCCCAACCGCCAAACAACCACACCCTCAGAGCCAATTCTTATCCCAAAGTTACGAATCTATTTTGCCGACTTCCCTTATCTACATTCTTCTATTGACTAGAGACTTTTCATCTTGGAGACCTGTTGCGGTTATCAGTACGGCCAGAGGCAAAATGATGCCGCCCTTTGGATTTTCACGGGCCGTCGAACATGCACCGGACAACCCCAAAACTGGGCTGCTCTGCTTCTTCAATCGCCCCCTCGCTCCGCAAAGGACTTCCGGGGTGATTAATTAAAGAAAGAATTAAAAAGAAAAGAGAACTCTTCCCGGGATGCTCGCCAACGTCTCCAAACAGCGCTAGCGTTACCGCATTAAACACTAACCTCTGGTTTGCGAATATTAACGCAATTCCCTTTCGCACGCGGATTGACTTTTATAAATAAAAACAATCATCCATTCCACCATCTCAGGCCATGCTTAGGACCGACTCACTCGCGTCCAATTGCTGTTCACGCGAAACCTTTCCCCACTTCAGTCTACAAGGATCTCTCTTGTATACTTGCTACTACCACCAAGATCTGCACTAGAGGCCGTTCCACGCAGGTTCACACCAAACGCTTCAACACATAACCTCCACGCCCTCCTACTCATCCTGATTTATTTCAACCAAGATGGCACAGTATAAGTAGATCGCTGAAGCGCCATCCATTTTCAGGGCTAATCCATTCGGCAGGTGAGTTGTTACACACTCCTTAGCGGGTTCCGACTTCCATGGCCACCGTCCTGCTGTCTAGATGAACCAACACCTTTTGTGGGATCTCATGAGCGAACATTCTGGCACTTTAACTGTGCGTTCGGATCATCCCGCATCGCCAGCTCTGCTTACCAGAGATGGCCCACTAATAACTCAGATTCAATCACGCAGTTCACTCAAGCAACCGCATGTTCTCACCCATTTAAAGTTTGAGAATAGGTCGAGGACATTTCGTCCCCAATGCCTCTAATCATTCGCTTTACCTGATGAAACTCTACACGAGTTATAGCTATCCTAAGGGAAATTTCGGAGGGAACCAGCTACTAGATGGTTCGATTAGTCTTTCGCCCCTATACTCAGTTTTCACGATCGATTTGCACGTCAGAACCGTTTGCAGGCTTCCATCAGAGTTTCCCCTGACTTTACCCTATCCAAGCATAGTTCACCATCTTTCGGGTCGCTACGAATCCGCTCCAACTCAAATCTTTCACCGTAGATCATGATCGGCCGATACTGATCACAGTACCATAGCTTCGCTTTCACTTCGCGCTCTGGTTTTCATCACCAAAACACTCGCACATTCGTAACACTCCTTGAACCGTGTTTCAAGACGGGCGGTTTGCACTCATTTCGTCGACATCCTAGATATGGAAATAACCTCTGTCGGTAGCGAGGGTCGGAAATCAAGGCCCCGGAACAAACCGCTTGCCAAGACACTACTCCCTCGCACAGCCAACACATGCCGACCAGCACTCATTGTCACACTGACTTCCGAAAAAGACAGCTGAAAACAACAAACACCAACACTGGGCGCAAACCCTTCCCTTTCAACGATTTCAGGTACTTTTCACTCTCTTTTCAAAGTTCTTTTCATCTTTCCTTCACAGTACTTTTCCACTATCGGTCTCTCGTCAATATTTAGCTTTAGATGGAATTTACCACCCACTTGGCGCTGCAGTCCCAAGCAACACGACTCCTTGAATACACTCCGTACGTCTTGTATGAATAAAAAGCCACGAACGGGACTTTCACCCTGTATCGTGCCCACTTCCATGGGACTTTGACCTTTTCACAAAACTGGATGCGCATCGACAGACTACAATTCTCTTTGTAAAAAAGATTTTCATGATGAGCTCTTCCCGCTTCGCTCGCCGCTACTGAGGGAATCCCGGTTGGTTTCTTTTCCTCTGCTTAATTATATGCTTAAATTCAGCAGGTCTTCTTTCCAACATGAGGTTTGAATATTATTTTAATAATTTGCTGTATTTTAGATCATCCAGCAAGTTTTTTATTTTGCTAAGTATTCTTCAGGCCAATCTGATTCTTTAGAATCAAATAATACACCCATCCATCGACTCTGTTATTTAAAAAAAAAAAAACAGAAGTGAAAGAAACAAACACTCAAGCAGGAATGCTACCGCATAACACGGAAGCGCAATGTGCGTTCAAAAATTTGATGCTCGCTAATTCTGCAATTCACACTACGTATCGCATTTCGCTGCGTTCTTCATCGTTACGAGAGCCTAGACATCCATCGCTGAAAGTCATATTTAACTTTTAATAATTTAAAAAAAAATTATAGAAAAAAAAATATTAAATAAAAACCAACTCCAATAAAATAATAATAAATTGTGATAATGATCCTTCCGCAGGTTCACCTACGGAAACCTTGTTACGACTTCACCTTCCTCTAAACAATAAGATTCACCCGAGTTCTGCCTCTGTCCAAAAATTAATCCAAACAGAAACATCCCATGGTTTCATCGGACCGTTCAATCGGTAGGTGCGACGGGCGGTGTGTACAAAGGGCAGGGACGTATTCAATGCAAGCTGATGACTTGCGTTTACTAGGAATTCCTCGTTGGAGATTAATAATTGCAAAAATCTAGCCCCAGCACGATGAGCGTTCCAAGGATTAGCCAGGCCTTCCGACCAAGCACTCAATTCCATAAAAATAGAATTAAAACCCGATGAACCCATCAGTGTAGCGCGCGTGCGGCCCAGAACATCTAAGGGCATCACAGACCTGTTATTGCCTCGAACTTCCTGCCCGTAAACCGGACATGTCCCTCTAAGAAGTTAAAACGTACTATGTTGCCATACCACGCACTATTTAGTAGGCCGAGGTCTCGTTCGTTAACGGAATTAACCAGACAAATCACTCCACCAACTAAGAACGGCCATGCACCACCACCCATAGAATCATGAAAGAGCTCTCAATCTGTCAATCCTACCTATGTCTGGACCTGGTAAGTTTTCCCGTGTTGAGTCAAATTAAGCCGCAGGCTCCACTCCTGGTGGTGCCCTTCCGTCAATTCCTTTAAGTTTCAGCCTTGCGACCATACTCCCCCCGGAACCCAAAGACTTTGATTTCTCATGTGCTGCTGCTGAGGCCCATATAATAAAGCACCCAACAATCGCAAGTCGGCATCGTTTACGGTCTAGACTACGATGGTATCTAATCATCTTCGATCCCCAGACTTTCGTTCTTGATTAATGAAAACATGCTTGGTAAATGCCTTCGCTCTAGTTCGTCTTTCGGAAATCCAAGAATTTCACCTCTAGCTCCTAAATACGAATACCCCCAACTGTTCCTATTAACCATTACTCAGGCGTGCAAACCAACAAAATAGCACCCAAGTCCTATCTTATCATCCCATAATAAACATACCGGTCATACGACCTGCTTGGAACACTCTGCTTTGATTACAGTGAAAGATTTCTCCCCTAAAAAGAAAAGAAAAAGATGGCCAAGGCAACACAGACAATCAATCCCCATTCAGGGAAAGCACCGGTCGCCCATGCCAGAAATTCAACTACGAGCTTTTTAACTGCAACAACTTTAGCATATGCTTCTGGAGCTGGAATTACCGCGGCTGCTGGCACCAGACTTGCCCTCCAGTTGATCCTCGATGAGGGTTTTACATTGCTCTCATTCCGATAGCAAAACGCATACACGCTTCGCATCGATATTTCTCGTCACTACCTCGTGGAGTCCACAGTGGGTAATTTACGCGCCTGCTGCTATCCTTGGATATGGTAGCCGTCTCTCAGGCTCCCTCTCCGGAGTCGAGCCCTAACTCTCCGTCACCCGTTATAGTCACCGTAGTCCAATACACTACCGTCGACAACTGATGGGGCAGAAACTCAAACGATTCATCGACCAAAAAAGTCAATCTGCTCAATTATCATGATTCACCAATAAAATCGGCTTCAATCTAATAAGTGCAGCCCCATACAGGGCTCTTACAGCATGTATTATTTCCAGAATTACTGCAGGTATCCATATAAAAGAAACTACCGAAGAAATTATTACTGATATAATGAGCCGTTCGCAGTCTCACAGTACAATCGCTTATACTTACACATGCATGGCTTAATCTTTGAGACGAGCATATGACTACTGGCAGGATCAACCAGATTGCTATTTGATAATTTTATTTAAAATGGTTTTAACACCATTCTAAGTAAATTTCTTCAACAATCAAAGTGTATTTCAAAACTCAGCCAATCGTCCTTTTCAACCTTGACCAATCTCACACCAAAGAATGTTTATTCAAACATCCCTAGGGGAGACTTCGATGTGAAGTGCTGCACGCTTCTGAAGATATCTTCATCCACACGCAACGTTCCTCACGTCTTCGGTTCAGATCAAAACTTTGCGAAGATCTACGTAACAATACGAAGCTTCAAGACCGCGACAGCTTCAAAATGTACCCAAACGGCACACGCTGTCTCAGATCCAATCTTAGCGCATTCTGCAGGAAGTTTTAATGCTTCACAAGTCCAACAGAGTCGAACCCGTCCGCACACACCCTTCCTCGCGCCACCTCGAGAACTCACAAAATCAACAACAGTTGGAACTTGTCAACTGTTCTGTTCTGTTCTGACGGTTTCCCGTTCAGTGGCCGCGTTGAACAAGGACCCTTTGACGCAGAAACCGAAGATTGATATTGCAGGTGTTTGCTTGTTTTGGAGGTTTTAAAGAAAAAATGTACAATGTGAAATTTAGAATTTTTCAAATATTTTTAACATGAATTACTTTCATTTCAAAAAGTGAAAATCGCTGCGGGGAATTTCTTCCAAAAACTTGATCCGGTATTTTGGGGTCATGTTTGCTGCATGTACAGTTGAAGTACCTGTGATACCAAGACGAATAAGGACATATATATATTTGTGACTTGTAAAAAAATTGAAAATACCCTGAACAGGATAGCAACAAATAGAATGTAAACAAACACTAGCCGATTTCGAACTACACGAAAGATAAACTCCTCCCTTGCACAGTATTGAAACTTACCAACCAATTATGTGCACGTTCACAGGGGTTTATCGACAAGGACGTCTCAATCATAAATGTGTTCAGTCCAAGGCTGCTTGTCACAGCCTGCTTGTGGCAGGTTGAAGATCGAAGAAAGCTCTTGCATCCTCACCTGCTAACCCAAGGTCATTATAACTACGTTAGAAAAGATAATTCTTACTGAGGTTCTCGCCCTCTAGACCGTTTCAATACAAGTTGTCTAATGAATGCATTCGCCTTATACTCCATTTTAATTTAAAAAAAATAAAAAATAAAAAATAATAAAATAATAAAACTCTTCCTTCTTTCAAGTTGAAGATTTCTTTGACTATTCCATCTGAAAATAAATGTTCAAAGAAATATTTTCAATCGAAAATCTTTTGCAGTTAAAAAAAATCTCTTATCGTGCACGCTATAGTACAGCAACACCTCGCTCCACAAGCAAGCATGCCCAAAACACCCAAAATATTCAATCAGTCAAGTCTCACCGGCGACATAAGCCAAGTCTTCTTAGCCCACAAATAGCTAACCTAACTGACTCACATGAGTTTTGTTTTCTCAAAGAGCTGCGACTGCGCTCCACGCACGCAACCTCTTTGTTCACCGTTCTGAAGGCTAGCCTATCCTTCCTCGGATCCCTTCTTTCTTCTCTCCAATTGCCTTCCAATCATCTAGGAAACGCGACACTGATTGAACTAAAGAAGTAATCGGATGAGGCCTAGAATGAGCCGCAAAACAGTGCACTAAGAGTGAAAAGGGTCCAAGAAGAAAAATGGGTTCTAAGCCATTTGGGAAAATCTTAGTAAACATTCATAAAGTGTTTTGAGTGGATGGTCATAATGAGAATACTGAAGAGTTGTGTAAGCAAGATGAGCGTTAACACCAGATAAACAAAAAAGAACTGCTTTGAACGTGAGGAACTGAGGATAAGTTTAGAGGTTGGTGCTATTTTGTCCGTCTCCATCTTTGTATATCTACAAGCTTGGCATCGCAGTAGTAGAGCCCATTAGGATGGTGTTATCCCCGGTAGACTCTTGTTAAGTACAGCTACGAAAACCTAGACACCCGACACTGTCGTTGAGCCATAAATGTTCGGGTTTCTTGAGAACTAGTTGTGATCAGTGTTGTTGCTTTGAATTTTCATATGGGTTTTATACCAGACGTGATTGTTTCCTTCACCTCCATTTGAGCGCAGGTCATTGGTGTATCAACTTATTGACACGATCAAACAAAATCAGGTCATCTCGAAACTAGAAAGTTCTGTTGCACTATACAACTCCACGGCTAATAATACTACAATCCCTTTGCTTTCATATTGAATGTGCATAACTCAAAACAATTACTCTCGTCGTTAACTTATGAAGCAGACTAGTATGTGGAGCCGTCCAAGCAATGGAGGTCATGAAAGGAAAAGAAGAAGGAAGGCAAGGCATCCACGGTAAGGCTCTGCTCTCCCGGACAATTTATATGACGGGCGTCCACCTCATGAAGAGTGCCCACACTACTGGGCGTCAGATGCCCACACTATTGGGCCCCAGATGCCCGGTGGATTCAATGCCGTACGCAGCTCTTACATCTTTATCCCTTGATATAGGGCAAAAGAAGCTGCGCTAAAAAAGAGATTGCTTATTGAGAGTTTATCGAAAAAGTAATCAGAGTAGACCAGAAATGAGGCGTTAAAGTGCACCAGACTTTGTTAGGGATATTCCAATGATGCTTTTGACTGCTCGAGCTTTTGAGTCATCACACGCTTCTTCTTCTTCTAGCTACTTTCTTATTTGAATACCGTCTATATCAGGATACTTTACCAGAATACAAAATCTCAGATTCGCTAAATATAGCTATTGCATATTAGCTTCTGCAATGGACCGCACAGAGGTAGTCTGACAAGAGCACGAGCTTTAGTAAGGTGGTCAGTGAGACCTGATGAAGCGAGTGAAAGGGAAAGAATATTATTGAGTTTATTGAGCTTGTAGACACAGACAAGCTCAATACATAGATTTCGCGTCAAAGGGCCCAGTTAGTTTAGATTCGGGTAATACACCTGGATAGATATGGCTTTGGTAATAAATGAGGCCTGAAACAACATTCTGTTTTCAACGCACAACAACGCACAACAACGCCACCCTTGTTGGAGAATGGCCCCATACTCTCGTCGTCAATTACTTTGCAACAGGTTGTTGGTCATTAAATCACATGTGTAATTTAACATTTTGTCTGGCAGCTATAGAAAAGCAATCGTCAAGCTTCCCCATAGACGTTGTTGCAGAAGTTGTTGCATTTTCATAATTTATCGAGCCTTCTCAAACTTGTAGAGGTCGCCCTGAGTAAACTATGAACTTAAAGAAGCTGAAACTTGAGTCATCCGAATATGACAACCGAAATTTTCGGATGGGATCTGAGGAACTTGAAAACGGCTTCCAAACTCACATTTAAAACTCCAAAATACGTATGAAGAATTATGGACTTATAAGGCATTATTTAACGTAAGGGTGGATTTATTTTCTTCATGCAATGACCCTCAAGCACTTTTTTCTAAATGCAACCTACTACGGAGTTTTGAGCATTACGGCAATTTTTCACTTCACATCTTGAAAATCACTGATTGCCACATGCACGTTCAATAGTCGTGTCTTGTGCTCTAACATCTTTCAAAATATCGTCTCTGACTCTTACGGCGTTTAATTTATTCGCTTCGTAAATTGTCAATATCAGTATTCAATCAAAATGTTTCCATCACCTACACGCTCTATATTATGATGATTAATATTTTCTAGTACGTTCATAATCCTGAAAATCTACAAAATTGTAATGTCAATCACATAGTTAAATATACAGCAACAAGGTTTAATAAAGAAAAAACTATTTAGAACTATTTTTATTCAAAATATAAGGGCCTAGACATCCCAATGCTCCACGAAAGGCAACGTTTGCAGCTTCCAGCCCATCAAGCTCTACTTTCTGCGCAGAAAGATAATCCTCTTTCGAACTCAGCTCATTCAAGCTGTTAACAGGCCAGGTTTGTGTAAGAAGACTACGCTTCACTGAAAACGGCAGAGAAAGTGCATCGTTCACAACATGTATACAACGAAGCTCACGAGATATCTGTTCAAGCATTTTCCTTCTTGCCTTTGCAGAATAAATTTTTCTATTAAACTGGCGCTCCTTGTACATTTCATCCGTCAATCCATCGGACATTCTAAGGATCAGTAAAAACCAAATGACATCAACTCCGTTCGTCAGTTAACAATTTCACGTCATCAAAAGGCACCCACAGTATTGCCAGTAAGTTTCATTTATTCTCTGATATTATCATGTTCTTTGTTACATCTACAATCAACCAAACAAACAATTCCGCAACAAACTTGCAATGACGCGAAGAAAAACATCGGCAAAACAACACCGTAGACAACCCACGACGCAACCAACCAACCAAGTCTCATGTACAAACCAGTACACGAGCTATTACTTAAACAACTTGCTCAAGTAATGTCAGCGACCAGTTCACTTTCAGCGCCGCAGCCACTGCCTTGGCGCCCTCGTCGCCGATATTGTTGCCCGAAAGACTGTCGATTTGATTGAATGATGGCAAGCAATACATTACACGTTACATATTACAATAGATGCACGCATGCATGCATAGACGTGAGTGATCTAGGTTGACTTTCAGCATTTATCTTTGTTGTGTTGTCATTTTGTTCTTTGTTCGATGGATGTATACTCACTCAAACAGACAACTCATCCATCCATCAAACAAACAAGCGATTACATAAACTTGCAAAACAACACCGACCCACCCACCAAACAACTAACCAAGCCTCGTGTACAAACAAGTCCACGAGCTGCGGTGTTGCGTAGACAACTTACTATAGTGATGCCAGCGACCGGTTCTCTTTCAGCGCCGCAGCCACTGCCTTGCCGCCCTCTGAGCCGATATTGTTGCTTCCAAGACTGTCCATTTGATTGAATGATAGCAAGTAATACATTACACGTTACATATTACAATAGATGCACGCATGCATGCATGGATGTGAGTGATCTAGGTTGGCTGTCAGGATTTATCTTTGTTGTGTTGACATTTTGCTGTTTGTTGGATGGATGTGTACTCACTCAAACAGACAAATCATCCATCCATCAAACAAACAAGCGATTGCATAAACTTGCAAAACAACACCGACCCACCCACCAAACAACAAACCAAGCATCATGTACAAACAAGTCCACGAGCTGCGGTGTTGCGTAGACAACTTACTCGAGTGATGTCAGCGACCGGTTCTCTTTCAGCGCCGCAGCCACTGCCATGGCGCCCTCTGAGCCGATCTTGTTGTAGGAAAGACTGTCGATTCGATTGAATATACATTACACGTTACATATTACAATAGATGCACGCATGCATGCATGGACGTGAGTGATCTAGGTTGGCTTTCAGCATTTATCTTTGTTGTGTTGTCATTTTACTCTTTGTTCGATGGATGTATACTCACTCAAACAGACAACCCATCCATCCATCAAACAAACAAGCGATTGCATAAACTTGCAAAACAACACCGACCCACCCACCAAACAACAAACCAAGCATCATGTACAAACAAGTCCACGAGCTGCGGTGTTGCGTAGACAACTTACTCGAGTGATGTCAGCGACCGGTTCTCTTTCAGCGCCGCAGCCACTGCCTTGGCGCCCTCTGAGCCGATTTGGTTGCCTTGAAGACTGTCGATTTGATTGAATGATGGCAAGCAATACATTACACGTTACATATTACAATAGATGCACGCATGCATGCATGGACGTGAGTGATCTAGGTTGGCTTTCAGCATTTATCTTTGTTGTGTTGTCATTTTGCTCTTTGTTCGATGGATGTATACTCACTCAAACAGACAACTCATCCATCCATCACAACAAACACAGCGATTGCATAAACTTGCAAAACAACACCGACCCACCCACCAAACAACAAACCAAGCATCATGTACAAACAAAGTCCACGAGCTGCGGTGTTGCGTAGACAACTTACCGAAGTGATGTCAGCGACCGGTTCTCTTTCAGCGCCGCAGCCACTGCCTTGGCGCCCTCTGAGCCGATATAGTTGCCATAAAGACTGTTGATTTGATTGAATGATGGCAAGCAATACATTACACGTTACATATTACAATAGATGCACGCATGCATGCATAGACGTGAGTGATCTAGGTTGGCATTCAGCATTTATCTTTGTTGTGTTGTCATTTTGCTCTTTGTTCGATGGATGTATACTCACTCAAACAGACAAATCATCCATCCATCAAACAAACAAGCGATTGCATAAACTTGCAAAACAACACCGACCCACCCACCAAACAACAAACCAAGCATCATGTACAAACAAGTCCACGAGCTGCGGTGTTGCGTAGACAACTTACTCGAGTGATGTCAGCGACCGGTTCTCTTTCAGCGCCGCAGCCACTGCCTTGGCGCCCTCTGAGCCGATTTGGTTGCTTCCAAGACTGTCGATTTGATTGAATGATGGCAAGCAATACATTACACGTTACATATTACAATAGATGCACGCATGCATGCATGGACGTGAGTGATCTAGATTGGCTTTCAGCATTTATCTTTGTTGTGTTATCATTTTGCTCTTTGTTCGATGCATGTATACTCACTCAAACAGACAACCCATCCATCCATCAAACAAACAAGCGATTGCATAAACTTGCAAAACAACACCGACCCACCCACCAAACAACAAACCAAGCATCATGTACAAACAAGTCCACGAGCTGCGGTGTTGCGTAGACAACTTACTCGAGTGATGTCAGCGACCGGTTCTCTTTCAGCGCCGCAGCCACTGCCTTGGCGCCCTCTGAGCCGATTTGGTTGCCTTGAAGACTGTCGATTTGATTGAATGATGGCAAGCAATACATTACACGTTACATATTACAATAGATGCACGCATGCATGCATGGACGTGAGTGATCTAGGTTGGCTTTCAGCATTTATCTTTGTTGTGTTGTCATTTTGCTCTTTGTTCGATGGATGTATACTCACTCAAACAGACAACTCATCCATCCATCAAACAACAAACAAACAAGCGATTGCATAAACTTGCAAAACAACACCGACCCACCCACCAAACAACAAACCAAGCATCATGTACAAACAAGTCCACGAGCTGCGGTGTTGCGTAGACAACTTACTCGAGTGATGTCAGCGACCGGTTCTCTTTCAGCGCCGCAGCCACTGCCTTGGCGCCCTCTGAGCCGATTTGGTTGCCTTGAAGACTGTCGATTTGATTGAATGATGGCAAGCAATACATTACACGTTACATATTACAATAGATGCACGCATGCATGCATGGACGTGAGTGATCTAGGTTGGCTTTCAGCATTTATCTTTGTTGTGTTATCATTTTGCTCTTTGTTCGATGCATGTATACTCACTCAAACAGACAAATCATCCATCCATCAAACAAACAAACAAACAAACAAACAAGCGATTGCATAAATTTGCAAAACAACACCGACCCACCCACCAAACAACAAACCAAGCATCATGTACAAACAAGTCCACGAGCTGCGGTGTTGCGTAGACAACTTACTTGAGTGATGTCAGCGACCGGTTCTCTTTCAGCGCCGCAGCCACTGCCTTGGCGCCCTCTGAGCCGATATTGTTGCTTCCAAGACTGTCGATTTGATTGAATGGTGGCAAGCAATACATTACACGTTACACATTACAATAGATGCACGCATGCATGCATGGACGTGAGTGATCTAGGTTGGATTTCAGCATTTATCTTTGTTGTGTTGACATTTTGCTCTTTGTTCGATGGATGTATACTCACTCAAACAGACAACCCATCCATCCATCAAACAAACAAGCGATTGCATAAACTTGCAAAACAACACCGACCCACCCACCAAACAACAAACCAAGCATCATGTACAAACAAGTCCACGAGCTGCGATGTTGCGTAGACAACTTACGATAGTGATGTCAGCGACCGGTTCTCTTTCAGCGCCGCAGCCACTGCCTTGGCGCCCTCTGAGCCGATCTTGTTGTAGGAAAGACTGTCGATTCGATTGAATGATGGCAAGCAATACATTACACGTTACACATTACAATAGATGCACGCATGCATGCATGGACGTGAGTGATCTAGGTTGGATTTCAGCATTTATCTTTGTTGTGTTGACATTTTGCTCTTTGTTCGATGGATGTATACTCACTCAAACAGACAACCCATCCATCCATCAAACAAACAAGCGATTGCATAAACTTGCAAACCAACACCGACCCACCCACCAAACAACAAACCAAGCATCATGTACAAACAAGTCCACGAGCTGCGGTGTTGCGTACACAACTTACTTGAGTGATGTCAGCGACCGGTTCTCTTTCAGCGCCGCAGCCACTGCCTTGGCGCCCTCTGAGCCGATCTTGTTGTAGGAAAGACTGTCGATTCGATTGAATATACATTACACGTTACATATTACAATAGATGCACGCATGCATGCATGGACGTGAGTGATCTAGGTTGGCTTTCAGCATTTATCTTTGTTGTGTTGTCATTTTACTCTTTGTTCGATGGATGTATACTCACTCAAACAGACAACCCATCCATCCATCAAACAAACAAGCGATTGCATAAACTTGCAAAACAACACCGACCCACCCACCAAACAACAAACCAAGCATCATGTACAAACAAGTCCACGAGCTGCGGTGTTGCGTACACAACTTACTTGAGTGATGTCAGCGACCGGTTCTCTTTCAGCGCCGCAGCCACTGCCTTGGCGCCCTCTGAGCCGATATTGTTGCGTTCAAGACTGTCGATTTGATTGAATGATGGCAAGCAATACATTACACGTTACATATTACAATAGATGCACGCATGCATGCATGGATGTGAGTGATCTAGGTTGGCTTTCAGCATTTATCTTTGTTGTGTTGTCATTTTGCTCTTTGTTCGATGGATGTATACTCACTCAAACAGACAACTCATCCATCCATCAAACAAACAAGCGATTGCATAAACTTGCAAAACAACACCGACCCACCCACCAAACAACAAACCAAGCATCATGTTCAAACAAGTCCACGAGCTGCGGTGTTGCGTAGACAACTTACTCAAGTGATGTCAGCGACCGGTTCTCTTTCAGCGCCGCACCCACTGCCTTGGCGCCCTCTGAGCCGATTTTGTTGCTTCCAAGACTGTCGATTTGATTGAATGATAGCAAGCAATACATTACACGTTACATATTACAATAGATGCACGCATGCATGCATGGACGTGAGTGATCTAGATTGGCTTTCAGCATTTATCTTTGTTGTGTTGTCATTTTGCTCTTTGTTCGATGGATGTATACTCACTCAAACAGACAACCCATCCATCCATCAAACAAACAAGCGATTGCATAAACTTGCAAACAACACCGACCCACCCACCAAACAACAAACCAAGCATCATGTACAAACAAGTCCACGAGCTGCGGTGTTGCGTAGACAACTTACTCAAGTGATGTCAGCGACCGGTTCTCTTTCAGCGCCGCAGCCACTGCCTCGGCGCCCTCTGAGCCGATATTGTTGCCGTCAAGACTGTCGATTCGATTGAATGATGGCAAGCAATACATTACACGTTACATATTACAATAGATGCACGCATGCATGCATGGACGTGAGTGATCTAGGTTGGCTTTCAGCATTTATCTTTGTTGTGTTGTCATTTTGCTCTTTGTTCGATGGATGTATACTCACTCAAACAGACAACTCATCCATCCATCAAACAAACAAGCGATTGCATAAACTTGCAAAACAACACCGACCCACCCACCAAACAACAAACCAAGCATCATGTACAAACAAGTCCATGCGCTGCGATGTTGCGTAGACAACTTACTCAAGTGATGTCAGCGACCGGTTCTCTTTCAGCGCCGCAGCCACTGCCTTGGCGCCCTCTGAGCCGACATTGTTGCTTCTAAGACTGTCGATTTGATTGAATGATGGCAAGCAATACGTTACACGTTACATATTACAATAGATGCACGCATGCATTCATGGACGTGAGTGATCTAGGTTGGCTTTCATTATTTATCTTTGTTGTGTTGTCATTTTGCTCTTTGTTCGATGGATATATACTCACTCAAACATACAACTCATCCATCCATCAAACAAACAAGCGATTGCATAAACTTGCAAAACAACACCGACCCACCCACCAAACAACAAATCAAGCATCATGTACAAACAAGTCCACGAGCTGCGGTGTTGCATAGACAACTTACCGAAGTGATATCAGCGACCGGTTCTCTTTCAGCGCCGCAGCCACTGCCTTGGCGCCCTCTGAGCCGATTTTGTTGTTACCAAGACTGTCGATTTGATTGAATGATGGCAAGCAATACATTACACGTTACATATTACAATAGATGCACGCATGCATGCATGGACGTGAGTGATCTAGGTTGGCTTTCAGCATTTATCTTTGTTGTGTTGTCATTTTGCTCTTTGTTCGATGGATGTATACTCACTCAAACAGACAACTCATCCATCCATCAAACAAACAAGCGATTGCATAAACTTGCAAAACAACACCGACCCACCCACCAAACAACAAACCAAGCATCATGTACAAACAAGTCCACGAGCTGCGGTGTTGCGTAGACAACTTACTCAAGTGATGTCAGCGACCGGTTCTCTTTCAGCGCCGCAGCCACTGCCTTGGCGCCCTCGTCGCCGATATTGTTGCCGTCAAGACTGTCGATTTGATTGAATGATGGCAAGCAATACATTACACGTTACATATTACAATAGATGCACGCATGCATTCATGGACGTGAGTGATCTAAGTTGGCTTTCAGCATTTATCTTTGTTGTGTTGTCATTTGCTCTTTGTTCGATAGATGTATACTCACTCAAACAGACAACCCATCCATCCATCAAACAAACAAGCGATTGTATAAACTTGCAAAACAACACCGACCCACCCACTAAACAACAAACCAAGCATCATGTACAAACAAGTCCACGAACTGCGGTGTTGCGTAGACAACTTACTTGAGTGATGTCAGCGACCGGTTCTCTTTCAGCGCCGCAGCCACTGCCTTGCCGCCCTCTGAGCCGATATAGTTGTAGGAAAGACTGTCGGTTTGATTGAATGATGGCAAGCAATACATTACACGTTACACATTACAATAGATGCACGCATGCATGCATGGACGTGAGTGATCTAGGTTGGCTTTCAGCATTTATCTTTGTTGTGTTGTCATTTTGCTCTTTGTTCAGAGCATAATCAAGCAAGCAAGCAAGCAAGCAAGCAAGCAAGCAAGCAAGCAAGCAAGCAAGCAAGCAAGCAAGCAAGCAAGCAAGCAAGCAAGCAAGCAAGCAAGCAAGCAAGCAAGCAAGCAAGCAAGCAAGCAAGCAAGCAAGCAAGCAAGCAAGCAAGCAAGCAAGCAAGCAAGCAAGCAAGCAAGCAAGCAAGCAAGCAAGCAAGCAAGCAAGCAAGCAAGCAAGCAAGCAAGCAAGCAAGCAAGCAAGCAAGCAAGCAAGCAAGCAAGCAAGCAAGCAAGCAAGCAAGCAAGCAAGCAAGCAAGCAAGCGAGCAAGCAAGCAAGCAAGCAAGCAAGCAAGCAAGCAAGCAAGCAAGCAAGCAAGCAAGCAAGCAAGCAAGCGAGCAAGCAAGCAAGCAAGCAAGCAAGCAAGCAAGCGAGCGAGCAAGCAAGCAAGCAAGCAAGCAAGCAAGCAAGCAAGCAAGCAAGCAAGCAAGCAAGCAAGCAAGCAAGCAAGCAAGCAAGCAAGCAAGCAAGCAAGCGAGCAAGCAAGCAAGCAAGCAAGCAAGCAAGCAAACAAGCAAGCGAACGAGCGAACGAGAGTACCATGTTAACTTACTCCATTGTTGTAGCGCGCTGTTCAAGAGCGGCAACAATTCTTGGGTAGTCTGACATCGTGCAGTAAGGAAAGATCTAGACTTCAACCAGCGGGCGCGTGCGTGTACGTTCTCAGCTAAGCTCGTGGCGCAGGCCCAGTCGTTGCAGAAGGTTTCGAACCTGCTAGATGTGAAGCTGCAAGGCCATGACAGGGTTGCAAGGTAGCGTGCACACGTGCTGGCTTAATGAGTTGCTATGGTTTTCCCTAAGATACAGATGTTACTTAGTGCTCTTGAAATAAAAAGGTATTTTACTAACTTGATCCTAACTCTACCTAACAAGCCATGCTGGCGTCCTTCCTTGCAAGTCCTATTATCACTTGTTCGATAGGCTAAGCACTAGAAGATCTTTTCCAGTAATGTTTGCTCCAGAGGTTCCACTACCACCATCTCATAGGACTACCTAGTCATAGAACTAACTAGTATCTGACAATCAAACTAATATTTATAAAGGCATCATATATCCTTTCCAAAGCACTTTCGACCATACCACGCAGGTAACACCTCATTTGCACTGAGTGTCAACTGACCTTCATACCCACTGCTAGCCCATGCTTAGGCTTTATTGACGTAATATACACTTAACTTAAGTTGACCTAAATCTTCTATCCGACACTCCACTGGATTCAACATGATACATTCATCCTGCCTGTATCCGAAAGATCCGAAATTTCAATAACATAAATATCATCATTGTTGAACTACCTCTGCGCGCTAAGCTAATCTGCAATAGGCTTAATTAATAATTGGCCAAAAATTCACTTTTGTTCGGTCTGACGGTGGGTAACCTATAAGTACAAGTTCAATTTTGTCAGGAGAAATTACTCTTCAAAGGCCTGTCAGCTGATATTAGAGAACTTAAATCACAAGAAAGACCTAATTTTAGTCTTTCGAGGTTGCTGCTCTCTTAGGGCCTGTCGATTGACACGCATGCAAAAGTAGGATTTTGAGCCACTCTCTAAGAGGGTCTGTCAAATGGCAGGCCTTCAGTGATAAGGCAGATTATATAAAAGTACTTGAGGAAGGTTTGGCCCTAAGATAAGAAAAACGTTGGGCAGATTGGCCCTGAGAGGTCTAGAAAGGTTTTGTAAAAAAGCTCCTGAATGAGGTTAGGCCCTAAGAGAAGAAAGAATTTATGCAAGTCGGCCTTAAGAGATCTAGAAAAGTCATGCAGCTTACTTCTCAGCAAGCTTTGGCCTGGGGGGACTCAAAAATGTTAAAGCTAAGAAACTTTCCTCGGCGAATACAAATTTTGTGTAGTTTGTGATAAAAGGTTTTTAAACAACCTATCCCCGTATGCAAGATCTGCAACTCCGTGTTTAAAGCACCACCCTGTCCTAATTGTTTAAAACGCGCAGACGCTTGGGTTGTAAAGACTGTGGAAAGCTTATGAACGAAATATGCGAAGCATGTGGTATTGACTGAGAAGCTTCTCCTAGATGCGTCGAAATAACTACCGAACTTGTCCATTTAAATGAATAACAAGTAGATTTTTTGTCCTGTATTGTATTATTTGTTCCAACTTTATCCTATGATGAGAGGGTTGATTTGAAAACAATATCCCGCTACGTGTAGCTACTTTGTATGTGTGATTATTGCTACTTTAACTAATGCGTAGTTTTCCTTCTTCAAGTACACCCTCACTGATCAATTTTTTCTGTATAGGGCTCGGTGCCATGTAAACTAGCTCCAATCACAGTTTTTAAAGTCACCCAGCCCTTAGATACGCCTCTTCTTCTTCATATTATTATTATTATTATTTCTTTAAAAATAGATATAATTTTAAAAAAACGTATAAAATTCTCCTACGCGGAATCGAACCACGGTTGTCAGAGTCAGAGTCTGACATGCTGCCATTACATCACAGGAGAATTAACTTCGATCTGGGTGGATTACAGAGTATATTTATTTCCAAACTTAGAAACGATACCCTCAATTACATTTTTTTAAAAAGAAGAAAAAGACCACAACATCTAGGTTGAGCGAGTTGAATCTTTTTCCGAATCATCTTCTACAACCCAAGAATCATTTCATAACCTATCAATACACAGATACCCACGAAACTCATCATTATTTCGTTGATTTTGTGAAGAAAAAGTAAGCATTGAAAATGGCTTTTAAGTTTAAAAAGCTACTGTGAGTGGGACTCGAACCCACGCCCTTTCGGACCACGGCCTTAACGTGGCACCTTAACCGCTCGGTCATCACAGCTTGATGGATGAGGTACGAAGTGAGTACAATATAAAAACTGCACATAACTTTAATCTGGGAACTTCAGTATGACAAAAACCGTTAAAATTTCGATAACTTATATTTCGATGTGCTTGTTTCATATTAATTATATATTATACTTAGTTAGATCTTTAATAAGAAGTGGAGGTTAGGTAAGAAAATGGGGAGGCCAAGGAACCGCCAAGCTCCAAACACTGCAAGTGGAGCAAACCTCGAATACAAACCAGCAAAGTTCTTTCACCGGAAGTTTGGGGTCTCAGCAAGCGCCCTTCGGGGCTGGGCCGATGGCGGACGCGTGCGCTGCGCGCGCTTCCCCGGAGGCAAGCGCATCTACGCCTGCGACGATGTTGAGCGCATCTTTGATTGCGGTTCCACCGGCCGCGAGCAACGCAGCTCTGGATGTACCGTTATCTACGCCAGAGTGTCCTCGGCCAAGCAAAAGGAGGACCTCGAACGCCAGGTTGGCGATCTCCAGCGCGCCTACCCAGATGCTTCCGCCGTCTACAAAGACATCGGTAGCGGGGTCAATTTCAAACGCCAAGGCCTGTGCTCCCTACTGGACGCCTGTGACCGCGGCGGAATCGGCCAAGTTGTGGTCATGCACCGCGACCGACTTGCGCGAATCGCAGTCGACCTCCTGGAACACCTTTTCGAAAGAAAAAATGTCAAAGTCGTGGTACACGGCCAAGATGCACATGCCGGAGACGCAGACACCTTCACCAAAGACCTCCTCGGAATCATCACCGTCTTTGTGGCATCGCATCACGGAAAACGAGCAGCGCAAAATAGACGGCGACGACGCAGCGAGGAAGAAGCGAGCTCGCACGAAGGCGCGCAAGACCATCAAGAAAGAATATGACCTTGTCCGTGCCAAAAAGGTCAGGGTATACCCTACTAAAGATCAGCGTACACAGTTGCTTAAATGGTTTGGTGTCACTAGAAGAGCCTACAATACTGGCGTTGCGTTTCACCGAGACGTGGCGAAGGGCGAGAAAGAAGCCATCAAATTGCATCAAGAAGCGTGCATCAAAAAGGATTCCAAGACGAAGCAGGTTTTAGTAGATGAAGATGGGAATCCCCAAACGTATGGTGCCCTCTATGGAGAAAAGAAAGCCGTTCGATCTAAAGAAAGGCATGATGCTCCTGAATGGGTTCTCGAGGTCCCACAGGTTATCCGTGATTCCGGGATTCTGGATTTCTTCAAGGCTCTTAACTCTGGACGAGCCAAAAACGAAGAACTCGCTGTACAAAAGAAAGTTCATGAGCAATCTTTTTATAAGTTTCGGACCAAGCGTGATGAATCACAGATTTTCGAAGTGAACGCACGTATCTGGAATACGGAGAAATCAAAGACCACCAGCTTTCTAAAAGAGTTTCGTACGCACAAAGAAAAGTTCCCCAGTCAGATTAAGAACGCCATGCGTGTGCAAATGAATCGCCTTGGGCATGTGTACTTCTGCTTCTTACGAGAAGAAGAAAAGCGTCCAATGGACCAGGCACCCAAGGCGCACCACAGTGTCATTGCTCTAGATCCAGGTGTTCGCTCGTTTCAGACGATGTATGATGCTGATGGCCGCGCCATTGAATGGGGCACAGGGAAAGATTTTAGAACCATATTCTATCTCTGTCGCCGCGTTGATAAGATCCAAAGCAGGATTGATAAAGCTCAAGAAAATAAAAAGAAAACTGCATACGATTTCAACACCCCCTTGAAGCGCGCCTTCTATCGCGCCCAACTCAAGATCAAGAACAAGATCACTGAGATTCACCGCAAGCTCGCGCTTTGGCTTTGTGAAAACTATCGTGTTATTCTCTTGCCTAAATTCGAAACCTCTAAGATGAGCAGGAGGATGGAGCGACGGATATCCAAGAAGTCTGTTCGAATGATGTGTCGTTGGTCCCATTTTGGGTTCCGCCAGGCTCTCATTCATAAGGCTGAGATGTTCCCGTGGTGCAAGCTTGTTCTTTGCCAAGAGAGCTACACTTCAAAAACATGCAATGAGTGCGGTACCCTCCACCATAAACTCGGGGCATCCAAGGTTTTCCAATGCCCTAATCTCAAGTGCAACCATGTAGCAGACCGTGATGTCCATGCCGCAAGAGGCATCCTTTTACGCTACCTATCCAAGGACATGATTTAAAAAAAATCATTTCATTGAGTCGCGGGTTAGTCTAACTAGTCCGTGATGGAGTCTTAGCTCCTTCTATGAAATGCAAGTTTTGCAAATTTTGTAGTTTAACATCTAAGAGTCACAAAAGCCTGCTGCAATAATTTTCAGTAGGCACAATCGCTAACGATTTTCGATATTATTTTCTTCCTTTTTATTTCACTGCTGTTTTTTTAATTTTAAGTTTTTAATGAAGGTTCTTGAAAAAGTAAGACAGCAAGGCCAGTAATCTATCATCCAAAACCTCAAAGGAATATCTCGGATTCTAAAACAAGACTTGCCGCTTAGTTCGCCTTCCCCAAAGTTCCAAACCCTGCGCAACCTCCTACACTCCTCCAACATGAACCTGCGTCAGAGGTAGTGTTTTCGAGTTGAAATTGTTCAAATTAGGGTAAGGTTTGTATTTAAAAAAAGAAAAATTCTAAATGAAAAAATTAGTTCCCAATGAGGGGATCGAACCCTCGACCATTTGATTAAGAGTCAAACGCTCTACCGCTGAGCTAACCGGGATTCCTAAGAGAGGACACTGGAGATTTGATGCTCCTATTTCCCAATACAATCTCTGATGGGTTGTTTGCATATATAAACACTTATACAAGTAACTATTTTCTCAAATAAAAAACTTTTAAGAGAACATAACTTTTATGAGCCACACAGAAAACCAAGGAGTTTAAGTGTGAAGGAACTCCCGGTCTTGCATGGACAGGGTTAATTAATCGACCAAGTTCGCCTTGAGAGAAGTCGTTTGCCGGTGTCTTGGTGGCTGAAAAGTACGCACAAGTTGATTTGGTAGCTGGCACATAGAATATATTTTGAAGCTGTAAAGGAGTGAAGGGTCAACTAATTGATACTCCTGTTAAATGGGATTATGCGTGCATTAATGATAATCATAGAGAAAGAGAGAAAGAAGCTTCATTCTCGATGTGATAGAAGTAGAAGGTTAATGTATATAGGTTGACTATGTCTGTCAAAATATTGTATGATTGAAAAATAATCATAACGTCATTATATACCACGTTCGTTGCAAACAAAATTAAGGTTAAGCTTATAAGCGCACCATCAGCTGCTTAAATGCACCTTTAATTCTTACAAAGATCTTGTCTATCAACTTCTGAAGATTTAAGCAAACTCTTCTGGGGGTATAATCCACAACCTTAGGTATTCTCCGTTTGATTCATCTAGAAATGTGAAATTTTAGCTATAGATAGCTGCTGATCCCAACACTCATAATGGTTTTCGAATTTTCATGATAGAGTGCGTTTTGAACGACAAATCATAAGTTAACAGTGGATGAGACTATAATATTCGCAGTTTATATGAGCTGAAATGCCCTGTTGCTGGGAAAAGGGCTAGTATGCAACTGTTATCTCTCTTATGAATCCTAGTGGTCATTTCTTAGAAAGTCTTCTTATTGGTGGTTCTTTAGTTCAATACATAATTTGCACCTTGCAAAATAAGATTTCGAAAATAACATACAGGGTTATTACTCCGTTAAGTTTATCTCTAAAGTAACATCAGACGGCATCAATGGTCTGAAAAGCAAACAAATACAGATTCCAAGGTCTTGGCTTACGTTATAAGAAAGTGCTGGCCGTTAAAGTAGATTTTGCAAGTAGTGGAGCGGGCAAGACATACATGATAATTGGCTACTTCCCATGAATACAAGTAGATAAATATGAACCAAAAATTCAAACTGTATCAGCTGTACAATCCATCCATTTTTAGAATGTTCTGCTAGTCTCACACTCGTTGAATTCACATATATACTTCAAAATCCGATCAATAATTTGCTCTGCCATACTGAAAATAGCCATCATACTAAGCAAGCTCAATGATACGCTATTTTACATGCCAAATAAATCATTATGACAACTTATGAACTCAATTAACATTTAGATGTTTTACAGAGGGGTTTCTCATAGACAACTATCTGCTTGGTTTATTGAAGGATAAATCTAACCTAATACAACGTATTGACTTCATTTTACAGCTGCGAGGTCCTTTACTATTATTATTTTTTATATATCTAAGAACGATCTCAGAAAGGGCTCGCTTAACTCGACGAGGACACATGGTGCGAGTGCGGTTCAAAGTTATTCAGGGTTTTGCGCTCGATATAACTGTTGAGTACGGGAACAGACTTGACGGAATAATCCCTAGATAATCGACTCAGCTTAAAGCTCAACTCCCTTTGTGAGATTCTATCATTTGTTACCTCAAGAGAGCATCATTTTAATAAAACAATCCCCTAATACTTCAATTTTGGAAATCAAGTTGAAAGGAAAGTATCTTCACTGTCCTTACTGTTTCCTCCACTCTAAGCTCTCATTAATTATGACTTGTTAATATCAACAAGATCACTTGCAAGTTTGGGATTTCCTCTAATTGTCGTCAGGAGTTACTGAGTCCAAGGTTTATGCTAAAATTACAAAAGTAGTACCTCTAACAAATAAAAACGGGAGTCCCGGAATTTGTTCAATAAATAAGCTGGACTGCATGCTGACTTGCGAAGTCTTACTTCACTCGTGCTTAGAATGACTTTGAGTTAATAGATGAAATGTTCTAGAAAAGTGTTCTCTTCCAAATCTAAATCAAGCAAGAGTCAAACATGTAATTTCTGCAAAGCAATTGAACTTGGTATTTTGGCCTCTTTATCCTGGCTAGTTTACTCAAATATGAATATGCTAATAAACGATTGAGCTCTATCTCACTTTACTTCACGGAACTGGAGATTTGTATTTAAAATTAACAAGCCAAATTCTAGCACGTCTCAAATTGTAATTTCTCTAGACTCTGAATTATTTAGAAGAGTGATGCATACGAGCCTTAGTTCATGTCATCTTAGTGGTTGCTAAAGATGGATTTTCGTCTTTTGAACTCTTCAGGCGAGGATCTGTACTATTGATGCCCCAGCTACTCAGATTGCAGATAAGCTCAAAGGGGGGCTAGGACTTCATTATATTCGTATCAGCTAAAATTCAGAAGCTGCTGTGAGAGGTTGCTCAAATTGGTTGCTTTCCTTGAATAATTATTCATTTATGAAGCATCTAAGTCTCTAGGCCAATAGCTGAAAACCAGGAAATACTTCTATATCCAAAATCCCTCTGATTTACTTGTCTAATATGGCGTTATTTCGATTGTCCAAGCGCAGAAACCTAATTGCTAAGGTTCGCAAAAATTGTTGAGAACAGTCTGGTATTACTTTCAATGTTATTGTAAATTTAAAATTGGAATCATACTAATGTGCAACTATTAAACATTATTGTATATACCTTGTGAGGAGGCCCAGTGGTAGTAGACTTAATTATTTTCAGTGGAAGTAGAGGAAAGTCATCACTGTGTGTTCTTGCTAAAACCAGTAACAGATTTCATAAAGCGTTTTAGCTTTAAAGCTAAATGTCATTTCACGCCCCCACAGTTCAATCCAAAATACATATCAGAAAATTCGCCAACACAATAATTTTGTGAGGAGAAGTAGAATTTTACCCCAAATCTCTCTGCCTGTTTCCCTCTCCCTTCTGCAAGAGCATGGAAGATTTGCCGCTACTACAACTAGTAATATGATAAGTAGGAATCACTCAGTGTGGGAACGTGGCGCTTTTAAAGCATGGTTTCGTCACTTTGCACTTCTTTCTGACGTGATGAGCAGCTTGTTTTCTCGAGATTGGGACGTCCAAGAGCGACGAGGAACAAGAGCACGCCTGTTTGGGAGTCATGGAATAACGATGCGAGGAGGTCGTATGTACAGAGAAACGCGGTGGAGAGCGACAGAGCGGGTTGGGGCAGCAAAACTCAATCAACAACGAGCAAGTGAGGTAGGTGAAAGAGGGAGGAAAGAGGGACAAGGAGAAGTAAAACGATGATGCGAGGACTCGGAATACAGGCCGGGCCAGTCTGCGTGGGCGAGCTGACCTCGAAACTGTCTCTGCTGACAAACCTGCCAAAACCACGCATGGCAAGGAACGAGGTGCTTATTAAGGTGCAGTGTGTTGGGATTGGCATTGACGAAATTCATGCTGCGGAAGGCTCGTTCCTTGGAATTATCAGCAGCCAGCCCCGACGAATCTCTGTAGAAAGCCCTCTAATTCCTGGTCTTGAGTGTTGCGGCATCATTGAGGATCGCGGATCCGACGTCCCGGCACAATTTAAGGTTGGAGATGCTGTCTTGGGGTTTCAAAAACCAATGGATCGTCTCCAAGGAACGTGGGCCGAATATGCTATAATCCCGGCGGATTTTTGTTTGATGCATAAGCCAGAAGAGCAAACAGCGCAAGAAGCCTTGGCAAGTTTCTTCTCTGGTCTTGTTGCATGCGCAGCGTTAGACGTATCCCGGCCTGTAATGGAGCGTGCTGAGCGTCCACGCATCCTTGTTTGTGGGGCATCGGGTAGTATCGGAACGCTTGCCTTGCAGGGTGTTCGGCACCTTTGGCCAAACTGCGCAGACGTCTTTGGGGTTTGTAGCTCTCGTAGCGCATCGCTTGCCACTACTGCTGGTGCCTCTGAGGTCGTTGCATATGACCAGGTGCCTGAATGGGGCATGGATCCCCGCGTGCGTGGAAAAGTTGATGTTGTGATTGATCTCGTTGGTGGCGATCAGTCCGAGACTCAGGCGGGCCACGCATTACGTCGCGGCGGCAAGTTTGTCACAATGGTTGGACCCGTTCAATTCCTAGGAGACAAGAAATCTTCCATGTGGGAGTTTTTCATGTGGGCTTGTAAAGTAGGTCTCAAATTTGTACCACGTTTATCTCGCCATTACGAATACAATCTGAGTGATGTAGGTAGTCATATGCCTGGAGCTTTGACGACATGGCGAGCACTTGCGCATGAAAATGTATTTCATCCGCGTATTCAAGAAGCAATCTCCATGAATGACGTTGATGCCGTCTGTGCAGCGATTCAGCGTGTACGTAAACACGGAAACCAGGGAAAAGTCATCATCAACGTAGTGGAATAAAGCATACTACTGTTTGAGGACCAATATATATCTGGCTCGGTTGATAAAATACCACATGGATATAATCTCAATACCACAAAAAGTCTGTTCCATGAGCTTGCGCATATAAGCGCTAGATAATCCCTTTCCCTTTAAAATTATGTTTTTACTTGCTGCTTTCTCTCATATTTCCGGGGATTCGGTGAATATCAGGATTTTTACACATGCATATTGCTGGAAGTCTCCTTCAATCAAGTTGGTTTCATTATTTGGACGCCTCCACACGTTCTGGTAAGTCAGTGAGTTGACTGTTTAGATGAAGTATTTTTTAAGATGAACATTTGGATTCCCTGGGAAAGAAATTATAGGTTGGACTGCTTCATGGTATAATTAGATAATTAAGGCAGACTTGATCAGAGTAACACACAATTGAGGAGATTAAGTTAACTCAGTTCCTCAACCACTAATTCATGTCATCCATATTCATTCTTTTATACATATATAAATAAATCGTTTATAGTTTTTTATCTTAATTATTAAGGATCTGCAATAATGCGCCAGAGACTCTGACATGTTTAGCCCACATAGTCCTTTAATCGGGGATCTCTGCATCTATGTTGCTAAAACAAAACGAAACCCAAGGCTATAGATAATGACCAGGCAAAACAGGTGGAGGTGAAAACCTAAAAATGGAAACTGACTTATCGCTTTTAAAATCCCTAGATTTACAATTTCGACAATCAAGTGATGGTGTTAGTACTTTATATCATGGTCAATATACGATTAAAGTCGTTTAGTAGATCGGTGGCTATGCTATGGTGCTTGTTGCGACTGTTGAGTGATGCTTCAGATGGAGACACGAATGTATTGGCTTGTTTTTAGCGCTTGCTTCAAACAATTTAAAGTCTTACTTATGTTGTAGTAACAAATAGAACTGACTGGAGAAGATGCACTGTATGAATCGTCTTCTCTCCCGTGATTCGACAAATTCATTGTGCGTGCAAATAGTTCATTTGATTCTTTTTTTAAAATCTCCCATGATAAGAATAAGAATACAAAAACAAATAAAGAGAGAGACAAAGAAAAAGGGAGAGAACAACCTAAAACAAAATCTAGCAGTGACTATGCCTCGGAGAAGAAGAGATCTCCAGATCGGGGCATTTCTTTGATTCACAAGCAATCCTTGAACAGCAGGTATTTTGGAGAAATAAATGCATGATAACTAACGAAAGCATAAGCTAGCCGTCAAGCTTAACTATGAGACTGGTGCTCCCTTGCACGCATGCTTCTCAAGGCTATGCCCTTCGTTATTTTGGCACTCTTCGTGTGGATACTCATTGTGCCGATGCTGCGCAAAGAGCATGTAAATGGAGGAAGAAAGGCCAAATTTGGTCTCGCTAATTTCTCTGGATTCCGAGCCTTAATAGACACTGTGAATAGTTACAAGCCATTGCAATGCCCGGTCACCTTTAAATCGATCCTGAGATTTCAGCCATACAGTAAACTAGAATGTTGTCACAGACATATTCACATTCTCAAAGACCTCCTCTATTTACACTACCTACTGTGTTGGTGTAAGAGAGGGTTACTGTAAGAGCCGAGTACGAAGATACAAAAAAAGAGACATTACCGCAAACATAGAATAGGAAAGTCCGTGAATCCAACATTCTTGGTTAGGTACACTCCTAAATTTGTGTTTGTGTACATGTCGCGCTCCTACGAACTCTCGCGTGTAGGATTGCACTTCATTCGCCTTAGAAACTCCCGCGTTCTGTAGGCACGATGCTGCTGTAATTCCTCCTTTGTATTTATTCTTCTTGCGCCCATAGTAAGGTCAATGAAGGGCGTTTTTGATTGATAAGAGTGCACGATAATGAAAAGGCATTTTGTTCAAGACAATGAAGCTTTAGTGTCTCACGTATGGTCTTTTGGTTTCCACTGTCCGGTTCCCTTTTCCCTGCCTGCTATTCTCCCCCCCCCGCCACTCAACTTCCAAAGCTACCTATCAAAGTGAATCAGCAGACAGAAGACCCTAATGTGGCCAATTGAGTTTCAAAAGAAGTGGATCCTCTTGATAAAGAAACCACCGATCGAAAGATTATCCCTTCAACGAGAAGGACTTCCATGTTGCCCACAAATTTGCCAGAGAACTCCGCATCTAATAAGTCCATTCCTCATCAGAAAGATACGTCTTCAAGGAACGCTAAGCTCGCGGAAAGGAGGAGAACATACGTAAGCAGCTGTTGTTTCAGGCTTGGATGATCTGAGACAACACCGCAGAGCAGAGAACAGCTCAGCTCACAGCCGTGAGATTAGTGCTGGTGACAAATATATTCCAGAGGGTGTTGACCACCCCACACAGAGAACGACAACAATAATCATTATAGCCACAGAAAGACAAACTTGAGGAGATCGAACCATGCGAAGACGTTCTTCTTTTTCTCCTTTTGTATCGGTCGCCATTGTGCTCCAGTGGCGGAGTTCCTTAAGGAGCCATCTCTCGTTAATTATAGTAAATGTTGTTGTTGCCATCAACAGCAGCAGGCTTCCAAAGAGCACCAACAGAAAGATGAATCGCAAAGAGGATGCATCTCTCACTAGCAGCATCAAAAATTACGTTGCAACTAATGAAAACACACGTCGAATTTCTACAGAGAAAGTCAAATGTTAATGTTGATTGGCTGCTCCTCCACGTAGGCAGTCTACCAAGGTTGGGTTTGGGCATTGCGCACTCAACCAATCGATTATAGAACTAGTGTAGAACATAGCTCTACAGAATGAATTCGATGCTCAGGTATGTTTGTTGTTAATTGTCAATTTCAAGAGGGACAAATTAAACAAAGAAGGGCAATGTCAAATGTTCACATACATATACATACATCCAAAGGACAGCATGATTTATTAAGCAACTGATCGACTCCCTTGTCTGATTCAGTCTTTTGTGCTTTTCAGTATCTGCAAAGTATCTTGCTCACACAACTTATCCTGTTGTTTATGTATGTGGTACTTGCTTGCTTCTGGTTTATCCCTTTTCATTTCATACCAATATAGCTCTACTAGTCCGGAATTCCGACTCTGCCTATCTATCTCTCTATCGATCAACTTGACTATCGAGCTACTTTTAGTACCACCCTATATATTTTGATGAGCAGCAGATAACTAGTACCTAGGCATTTAACTAGAAGATCTGGTAGGACAGCGACGAATTGTTACGGAGATTCGGGAGAGGTTTGTTCTGTTCTGTTCTGTCGCGGACCTCCCTTGGCCCACGGCAGGCAGTCTGCCGCCTTGGTTCGCCCTGTAAGCGACTCTAACATGGGTACACTTTCAAGGCCTTATTGGCTTCGATTTTTTTGTAGTATCTGTTCTATAGCTAATGAAATAGCTATTTCCCTCCAAAAGGAGGGAAAGTATTTCATAGTACTTTTCACCCTTGCTGCGAGGGCGCCAGCTTGCTGGTCCCCGCAGCCTGGATGGCCGTGGCCTCACACAACTAGCCGCGAGACGTCCTTCCGCCACTTCCACAAGGGTAGGGTTAGGGTTCCATGGAATCCGGCGCGTCTGGGGCGCCGGCATGGCGCTTGAGCAGCTTGGTCAAGTTAGACCTAGAGATATGGTAGTCCCCGACGAAGAGAGTGGCCTCGTTGTTGGCATGATGGTTGTTAGCAATGTGGACTTGGGTAAATCCGGATCTTTCGAGGTGAAAGAGTGCGCGGGCCATCAGCGCGGACCAGATACAGGAGCGGTCTGCCTTGGCGCGTATAGATCCTTGGTAATTTTCCACAAGTATCTTGGACAACTCGTGAATGATCCAGCGCTGCGGGTCTCTGTCGCAGAAAGGGTCATTCTGGTCCAGCTGGAACCGTTTGTGGTAGTGCACGATGAAGTCCAGATCCTCGTGGAAGAGGATGGCAGCGCGATGTTTGACGCGGGAGCGCAGCGTCGACTCATTGATGGCGTTGCGATCTGAGTTGGATACCTTGGCCATTTGGTAGTTCTCGAGACTCTCCAAGAACCATGCCGCATCCTTAAGCGGCAAAATTCCGTTGATGTCATCTTGTCCCAGCGAGTCTGCCATGTCGCTGATTTCTGGTTCGGCATTCATGAACCAGGCACGATCAACCTTTGACAACAGGTCGTCTGGATCTTGTTCGTCCTCCTCGCGTCGTGACGTCGGCGATCCATGTGTGGCAGGACCCATTGAGTCGGTGGGACTGAGTTGGTTTTGTTGCTGGATTTGCTGCTGCTGGTGCATTTGCTGGATTTGCTGGAGATGCTGCTGCTGGATTTGCTGAAGCTGGTGTTGTTGGTGCATTTGTTGCAAAAGAAGCTGTTGCTGGTGCGCGGCCATCACAGCATTCATGTCCAGGTACGGTGGAGTCGCGCCTGTTCGTACGCTCGAAAATCCCGCTGGTCCCGACTGGCTGCCTCTGTTGGTATTCTTGTCATTGTTCTTGACACTTCCAGCATCCTTGTCCTTGTTCTTGCTTCTTTCATCCTCAACGCGTTCATCTTGTTCTTCCTCCTCGCTCTTGTTCTTGCCCTTTTGGCCTGCACTACCGTCGCTGTTTCCACGAAAGAGGCCGCTGTGCGTTGTGACCTCCCGAAAGAGCGCTGTCTCCTCTCGCTGCGGTTGATGATGCGGCATGTGCTGGGGCATCAGAGCGTGCATGGCGGCCGCCATTTGCGCGCTGTTTACAAGCTCCGGTGACGCTCGATGCGGATGCTGCTGCCGCTGCAGAGACGAGGTCGATGAAGATCGGCGTCCTGGTTGAAAAAGCATTGCAGGAAATGTAGGGGTGGCATTTGCACCAGGACCCACCGGCGGCATGGTGAAACCTTGCGTAGAGGCTTGAATAGATCTCAACGTAGGAGTGGAGGAGGACGTCGACGACGAAGAAGACGAACTTGACAGAGATGTTGAGGATGCCGATGCCGGTGCAAGGCCAGTTGCTGACGACGAAGGCGACGAGGACTTTGACTTCGCTGCAGCTGCCACGGCAGCCGCAAGCCAGCCCTCGTGTGCTGCGACACCTGCAGACCAAGGCCACAGAGGCTGAGCCTGCGCTTGTAGTGTGGGCGAGGCTGCCGATGCAGGGATGGCTGCCTGCGAGGAAGCAGTCGAGGGCCAGGTCTGCGGAAATCCACGCTGCTGTTGCTCGTGCAGTGCCGCCAGTTGCTGGTGTGACTCCGCCCAAGGTGAGGGGAGCGTAGCTGCAGCTGCAGCTCCACTTGAGGTTAAACCAGCCTCTGCCGTCTGTGCCGTCTGTGTAGTTTGCGAGGTTTGAGAAGTCTGAGGACTCTGCCGGTTCGGGTTCTGCTGCAAGCCCCAGCTGGAGAGCATCAAGCGAGCTTGGGCATGCTGGTCCTTACTGTCGGCCATCTCTAGTGGCCGGAACGGGCTAGGCACTCTGTCTTTCCGAGAGGAACCTTCGTTATCGCGATCGGGGAGGTCAAGGGGGCGCTTGTGCGCGCGTGTAGGCCGCCGCGCGCTCGCAATGGGGCGCAAGAGCGCCGCGACCGCCGCCGCGGAAGGGGGGCGGGAGCCAAGCGCTGCTCCTATTAAGCGCCTCTTGGGCGGCGTGCGCACCGTCTCAGTAAGAAGGCGGAGAAAGAGGCGGCGGAGGCGCGGAAGGGGCGTCCGCTGTGGGCCGCCGCCTAGGGGCGGGTAGCGGAAACGGGTAGGGCGGCCTGTCTTCGTGCTGCAGTGGAGCAGTGAGGGCTGCGGGGCAAAAGAGAAACTCCCTCTGCGCAGCTTCTTACCAATCTTTCCTGTGGGCGAAGCTCGCACTCCTTTGTCTCTACCCTCCACAGGGGAGAGCAGGGACAGAGGGCGCAAGACGAGCGGCCAGACGAAAATCCTCGCGAAAAGCCGCGAACACCTCGAAGCGAACAGCCCCGGGTGGAAAGAAAGAAGCTAAACCTATCTATCCCACTTTTTCTCCTCTCCTTCCGTAAGAAGAGGAAGAAAGGAAGTAGGGCACCTATTTATTACCTCCCTACTCCTTCTTACTATTTCCGCTCGGACAGCAACGAGTCCAAGCCACAGCACGGGACTCAAGGACCAGAAAGGAGAAGTCCCGCGCACCGGTCCTTCGCTGCAACTCTCGAAAGCTCTCGCACTCGAAAGCCTGAAAGCCAAAACAAAGCTCTGGCGCAAGCACACCAAAGCTCACTTACTCGCTTGCTTCTCCACGCACGCTCCGTACTCGAAGAAAGATAGAGAGGCGCCCTTCCACTTTGAATAGACTTGATAGACGCACCTTCTTCCTTCCTTACTTCCTTACTTCCTTCCTTTCTATCTTTCTTTCTTTCCTTCTTTCGCTCCCTCTGCTGCCTTCTGTTCTTCGCAGAGGCAGTGGTGGATGGAGGGGCGGGGAGGAAGATGCGAGAGGAGTGCCGTCCGCGGTAGAGTAAGCGGTAGCTGGGGAGCCGCAGAGGGCCGTCTGTCTGACTTACCGAAAGATAAACACGCCGCCTCTCTCAGCGCTCTCTGTGTCCCTGACTCGACTCTCGGACTCGGACTCTCCCTTAGGCTGACTGACTGACTGACTGACTGACTGACTGCCTGATACTGATTGGGCTGAATGAACGAATGGATGAATAGACGGGAAGGAATGAATGAGGGAATGGCCGGATCAAACTGTCTTTCAGGTTCACTACTGGTGCGACTGCTTCTACTTTAGCTTTGCTTTGCTTGCTTTCTTACAAGCTTACAGGCGTTCTGAAGCTTCGTGTCGGTAGTTAGGGAAAATGCGTTGTGCAGGCCAGTTGCCCAGGAACCGTGGGACCCTCTCTTTCCTTCACTTGGCAAGAGAGAGGAGGCTCTGGATAGATAGATAAAAATAATACACCACTCGTACCACTGAGGGGAGGGGAAGGTGTGCGACGGTGTCTCGTAGGAGCTAGTACTACTGCTGCTAGCAGGGTGTGTCCTACCTCCCAAGAACTGCGGAATTACACAGAACTTGGTACAGATCTGGAGAAGCCAAAGCACAACGAGGAGCGCCAAGCCAAGTATACGGGAATTAAACAAACTACAGACCTCGCGTGGTCTGTATGTGTGCCTTCCCACTTGTTGTCAATTCCAATTATTTGTTGATTGACTGGTTTTGCTGCGGTTTGGCGTCACCTCTCTTTGCACGAGCTGGGGCAGCTGTGCAAAGTAGAGAAAGAGAAAAGAAGGAGATCAACAGATGAGGTGTTGATGGCTTTCTTTCCCTTCAAATTGATGGCGTGCAGGTCAAGAGTCCTCCGCTCCGTGCGTGCCGCGCTTGCTCACGTGCTGTGCGCTGCTCGCTGCCAGTTGTCAAGGTAATCCAAACCTTGTGCTGGTGTTGCGGTAGGGGCTCTCGCAAATCCTTCACCCAAGAGGATCCTGCTGCCGGTGCCTAGTTGTCGATCGAAACCGGGGGCTCGCTTGCCCTCCTGCTCGCTCAACGTCTAAGCGGACTTAGCTCGTCTCCCGTACTCCGCAACCCTTTTTGGCTCCGTGCCAAGATGGGAGTTGCAGAGCGATGACAAGCTAAGGCGCACTCCTGAAACAGCCAAGCTCAGGATGAATTGATGTCAGAACAACACCAAAGCTTCAAAAAACCTCGAGGTGCTAGGACCTGCGGCAGAGGCTGGAGGCTGGCTGCGTGGAGTGCGGAGTGAGAATGCGAATGGTCCTGCTCGAGGTGTGCTGTTACCTTTATGGATATGTAGCTTCGATGCTCCCTTTGTTTGTCTCTATTGATTGATATTTCTTGTTCAATTGACTGATTGACTGGGAGAGGCGAGGCGTTCAGGACAGTGCAGCAGCTCCGGCTCACGTGCCTTAGGAGCTTGTCTGTCTGTCTCTGTGTTTGTTTATCTGCCTGCCTGCCTGTCTGTCTATTTGTCTACGTGCTCTCGTCTCGCTCAACCTCGCTCGCTTGCGTGGTGAGTACGGGAAGCACCAGGGATGAATAAAGATCGAAGTAAAGGGTTGGAGAGCCGCGCTGCAAGCTTGGGACTTTGAAGGCTTCGTGGAGAAGGGCTTCCGGACTGCTGACGGCTGTTGACTGACTGACAACCGGCGGGAAAGTTAGCTTGCTGCGCAAGGACCAATTCGCGTCTGCTGCCCGCAACTTCTCGCGAGCCCTCGCTTGCTTCTGCACGCACCTCTTTTGGAGGGAAGACTTCCAGAGAGAGACAGAGGGAAAACAATCCACAAGTAAGAAAGAAAGAAGAGGAAAAAAGAAAGGGACTGGACCTTTGTTTCTCCTCAGGTACTAGCTCACTCTGCACAAACAATAGAGAGAAAAGTAAGTAAGCAAATAGGAACCCAAGGAAGGCTCGCTTTCCTTCCTCTTCTTCTCACCTCCCTTTTCCAATTAATTGAAAAAAAAGAGGGGAAAAGAGGACTTGCTTGGATTCTCTTCAAAGCTTTTGCTTGAGCTTGTTCTTGCCTAGACTGCTTGCTTGCTTGCTTCCTTGGTGGACTCTTGATTGCCTGGCCTCCGGATTGTATACTTGTCTCCGGCTGAAAAGTGGAGTGGGCAGAGTATACGTACTACTGGCTGAGTGGCGAGTGCGTGCCGACGAAAGCGGTGAGAATAGTCAAGCAGCACCAGACGGTTGGAAGAGACCACTCTGCTGAGGCAAAAGAGGATTCGATCGACGAATCAATCGGCGATGAGAGAAAGACTGCCCGATGAGAAGATGCCGATGCAGGCCCTGCCCTGCTTCAAGGCACTTTTCCTACTATTCCCCTTCTTCTGCACGATACGCTCAGCAGCTAACAAGCAGCTAAAAGAGGTCAGCGACGGACAATCAATTCAACCTGCAAACAAAAGAAATCAGATACTTACCCTGAAGCAGAGCAAAGAGAAGAAGAAAGGCGAACCGGGGTGCGCTATTAGATGCCTAGGAAGTCCTATCAGTATTATTTTTGTTCCTATTGTTCCTTTTTTTTTTCTTTTCACTTGGACGAGGTCCGTTGTGCGCACAAACCAATGAATAAAGCAAATGGATCAAGAGGAAAAGGTTGCTGGAAGCAGCGAACGAGAGCCACGAGACGGAGTGTAAATATCAGGCAAGTGGACCAACAAGGGCCGTTGCACGGGACCTGACACCCAGAAAAGTAGAAGAGCAGCCAATTGGGAAGAAGGTATATTAGAAGAGTCGAAAAAAGCAGGTGAGCAAGAGAGCCTCTCAAACCACTTCTCAGACCGTGCGTAGGCAAGGTCTTTTCCTTTCTTAGCTCTGGCTTGGCACCCCACTGCTTATTAGCCACCCGGTCCCCACTACTCCCTAGTCTGGGCGGTCGTGGGAACTCCAGAAAGCGGGAGCGTGCCGTTCAGAGCTTTGAACTGAAGGCGTGGGATTTTCGCCGCAGGAGCAGGAACGTCTCGTGCGTGTGTTTGTCTTCCTGGCACTTCCACGCGACACAATTCGCAGGATGGAGGAGTGCCTCGTGGGAGGATTGCAGTCTTAGAGGGAACACGGAGCGAGGTGAGAGACTCGCAGGACAAGATGGGTGGTGGGCTGCTAGAGATGACAGTCAGTCGAAGTAGTGTTGTAAACCGAGATACCCTTGTATCAGGGCGGCTTGCTGCCATGTGTGAGAGCATAAATATCAACGAGTAAATTCATCAGAAAAGGGGTTAGTTAGTCAGAAAATTGGTCAGCAATTAAGTTAGTCGGTCAACGTGCGTCCATTTTCTGCGCAGAGCCTCCGTAAGCAGGGATGAAAATCAGGCCTAGTAAGCAAGTATATAGGCAAAAGAGACGAAAGGGTAATGTAATAACGGGTGAACCCAACAATATAAGATGCATTTTGCTGTGAAAAGACTGTCTTTGCGCAAAGTAAGGTGATTCTGTCTCCCCATTGCATATGTTTGCCTTGTTTTGTCAGCCAGGTTGGCTCCTTTCTTCATCATCAAAGGTGTTCCGAGCACGTGAATAATTGAAGAGATCAGCGAGCTCGCTCGAGAATGAGTACACTATTTCCAATCATCGATATGAGACGTGAGAGATCTACAAAAAAAGAGAACCACACAAGGAAATGTGCCTACTCGATGCGGCACTCAATTGAGTAAGTGGATCGTGAATGGGATTGATGGAAGCATGCACTCACTACATTGCCACCACATTGAAAAATCCCTCCATCCACTCAACCATTGAGTCAGCGTACCAAGGGTTTGCCGATACAGGCACAATTAGCGATCGCCATTGCAACTTGATCTTTGTTCGTAAATACTGTACAACGTAGTAAAACCTGTGCTGTGCTGTGCTATGCTGTGCTGCGCTGTGCTATGCTGTGCTGCGCTGTACTGAGTTGCTTTGATCTGTGCTATGTTATGCTGCTCATCATACTCACCGGCCGGTCGTCTGCCTCACGATCACGATGTACCTTCCCGTACCAATCTCTACTACTGGCTTCAGCTTTGTTACGCAAAAGTTCTTTTGCGGCCATGAGAAGAGGCTGCACCCGACTGGATCCATTTTCAAGAGCAGGAAGTATAAATGAGAAGAAGGAGGTCCCATTTTAGCTCGCTCCTGAGAAGTTTAGCTCGAAACGCCCGGCACTCGTTTGGTAGACGCAGATGCACCGCGGCACCCGTGCTTGCAAGAGGTAAGCCCCTTCGCTAGCCCAGCATAAACTCGAGCATAGCACTTCACAAAGACGTTTACTCAGCTACAACTGATTAGAAATCACAAACACAACACAGCACAAGTCAAAGATCTAAATTGCGAGAAGGACAGCGAGCAGCAGTCTCCTCTATTCTAAGCCTACGACATACTCTACTGTAGATTATCTTTCTCTTTTCCCTCCTTTCAATTCCATCTCTAGAGAAGAAAAAATTATGTGCCTTTATCCATTCTATTTCTTACTCACCACTCGCACTTAGTTTACCCAGGCGAGACTTTCACGGTGAAAGCAAGTGCAGAGTGAGAATAATTTCGAGGGCGATGGGAAGACTTGAAAACTAGGCAGATGAACTCTAGGAGCTTCCTTCCCACACAAGCACAGGCAATCGAATGAGAACTTGAAGAAACAGAGGAAGGCTTGCTTGCTTGCTTGCTTTGCTTGATTGAAGGAAACCGAAGAGGAAAAAAAAAGGAAAAAAAAAAAAAAAAAGAGAAAGAGAGAGGGAAGAAAGGTCCGTTGACGCCACAGAGCCGATGCCCGTGCTGCTCAGGCAGAGGCAATCCATCACTCGCGTGGGATTTCTCATTGATTTGCTGAATGCTCAGAGCAAAGGGACTCACGTAGGCATCGATGAGGCGTTCACAGGAAGAAGAAGGTTAGCGTGGGGGTACTGAGCTCGTAGGCTTTGCTTTGCTGTGCTCAGCTCAACAACTAACCGCCCTGGTTGGGGGAAGAAATAGGGCCAGGAAATGGATACAGTTGGAGGCAAAAAGTGAGTGAGTGAGGTCAGCCATTTTGCGAACCTTGACTGCCTTCAAATCTCTGGCCTCAACATCCGTGCTCCTTCTTCAACCTTTTCGTTCTTCCGCGACAGCTGCATCTACGGCAGGACGATGCGCGTATCTCAAAGCAAAGTGCGCAGGCATAGCCAAGGCAGGGAGTGCTTGCTTGCATGAGTGCTAGCGTAAGCAAGGAAGAAGAGGCCTGTAGCAGAAGCGAGTGCGCCTGCTCAGCGGTACACAGCCCCACCTAGATGTAACCGACTGCATGACGTGAGAACTTGGTGCGTGCGTGCTGGCAGTCTCGTCAATTGAGTACTCTCATAATGCCGGTGTTACTCTTTGCTTTTATTGGCTCAGTTGCAAGCACGAACCTTGATCTTCTCACGACCCTTGACTAGAACTTCCCCTTGCATTAACACCATTCGAAGAGAGTAGTAGTGTACTTAAACTAGAAGGCATTTGCAGCAGCAGCAGCAGCAGCAGCGCAGAATTCACATCAAACAAAAAGAATCGAACCACCGCTCAAAGGAAGAGCATATGATGAGAAGAAGATGCTCTGCATTGACGAAGCACACAATGACAAGCATATAATGATCCATGATACCACTGCCAGCGAATGCTTACAAAGTCATTTGCCACCTCAGCAACTTGTACTACAACGGGGACCTTTGCAGGATTAAATGAGTACTCTGGAATGTTGAGCATTACTCATGTGAAGTGAGGCACTCGCTCATACACGAATCATGGCGCTCCTCAAAGCCTCTCAAAAAATTGGAGTGGCTTTGAGCAACAGTTTATCAGAGAAATGTTGTAACAATAAGGCCAATCGAAGTATCGCCTTCGCTCTGTCGAACTGCTCAACAAGACCTTGGGCTGTGCTAATTCACACGGGAAATAATATCTTGTAGGTCCTTTTCCCCTCTTCTGAAAAGCGGATATCAAAATTCTATCTCATGTATACATAAAGTCCGTGCTTTGCCAGCTGTTGTAGAGTCGAGATGCAAGTGTTTGGCTGGCGTTTTGGCCACCTTTGCGCACGCTCTTCTTTATTTCGTCATTGACTGTATTCTCCTGTGAACGCCATTGGAGTTGCTAATAAAGCAACCAAAAATAACCACAGAATCAAAAGCAAAAGTTTTGCCCAGAAAGAATGCTTACATAGTCTAAAATCTACTTTTGCAGATCTCCAAATAACTAGCAGGCAAGCGGGGCCGGCGCAAGATTCCGTTTATTCTAGCTCCAGCCACTCCAAGTAATCGGGCTGCGCAGCAATATCTCCTGAGCAAAGAGATGCCATAGTCACGTACCTGTGCAAAGCAAAACAACCTCAGTCAATATCTCAAGTTTACTTGACAGGACTGGCACGAAATCAAGATCAGGATTTGATATTGCTTTGGTTTGCACTCTTGGCTCATTTCACTTGTGGCCTTCAGTGTCAACATACTACCAAACAGCAGGATGGTTTGGGCCAATGCTGAATGTGTTTGTTTTGAAGGACTGGTCAATCAACCAAAGTACGCCCAGCTCCATGTCGGTAGGATTTGTCGAAGCCCCAACGCTTCGTAGCGCACGCCAACTTTTGACGGATTGTCCTTTTGTCCTTCAACGATTCGAGAATCTATTTGCTATAAGTTCTCTGGGGCCATGCGCTTTTGGTACCCAAGACAGTGTGTCCTGGTCGGCGGTCGCTGACCCTCTTGCTCCTCCACTTTGTCCTTCAATGGATCGCTCACTCCCCACTGGTAGTTGAATGATAATTTCCGCTTGCATATTTCATGGGTTTCCCATGTGTTTCCCTGCTTGTTTGCTTGCTTGCGCTAATTGTGCTGCTTCCCTGTGGGCTTGCTTGAACTTACCTCTTCTGTTCCACCGGCTATGTGTATATTGCTCAATGTACTATACCAGTGTGTGAATATACTACACCTTGTGTGCGTCTTGAATATTAAAAAATACGCTTTCCCTTCGCAGCTTTTCAGAGTTTGTGGGAGTAGGAGAACCCCTTAATTCTACGTCAGGATCAATGAGATTGGATTGGGCTTTGGTTGCCAACGATTGTTTTTTTTTTTCTTGACTTGAACCTCGTTCACAGCGATGTTTTGCCTTGAAGTTCCACTGAAAAATTTTTTTTTTGCAGGAACTCTGGTAGACCTCGTAAGTTTCTTCCCCGATTATCACTTTACACGAGACCACTTTCCTGTCGGTCTTTGAGTGCGAAGTGCAGAATCAGCAGCAACCAGCGTAGGGAGTACGCTACCTTGTACTGTCGCACTTGAGTTTCAAGGGTGCACGCAGCCAACCACTCAGACTTCCACACAAAACGGAATCTATCGTTGCGTTGGTCCAGACCCCAATTCTAGTACGCTTCTGGGCGTGCGTACTTTTAGGTTGCTCTTCAGAAAGGTGCTGCGATGGTGCTGCTGTAATCTATGTATGTATATATGTGTATATGTATGTATGTATTGCTGATCGATAGTTCCTGACCCAAGCAAGTCAAGTTGCTGCCACTACGATTCCAATAGCTGGACTAGCAATGCCACTACTAGTGCGTACTACGAAAAGAGGTCACAGTCAAATCTGGGCTTGCGCTACTTCTGGTGCCACTGCTTCGTTGGCGGCCTGGGTGATTGCGGACTGCCACGTCCGTCTGAAGTGCTCTTCCTTCGCCCTCCTTCCAGCACAGGGCACAGCTGCACCAGTATTAGCAGCAGCACCAGAGCTTTGCCAAGGTAGTAGTAGTAGTAGTTCTGGGTGGTCTCGTGCACGTCCTCCGTGAGCCGCTGCTAACTACCAATTTCCATTCCATGTTATTTAGGTGATAATCCTTTCTTCTTCTTCTTCTTCTTTTTAATAAATTAAAAATTCTAAAAGAACGAAAAAGAGGAAACAAGTTCTGTTGATGTCTTTGCAGTTCGTGTTTTCGAAGTACTTGCGATTGCTTGGACCTAAGCGAAACAGCCCGATTCAAGTAAGAGAAACGCGCAGCTCCTGACCAACTCGATGACTAGGGGCTGGTGAGAGGAGGAGGAAACCAGGAGCAGGCGGTCGCCAATGTTTCTTTCGAGTCATCATCACAATCTTGGCGAGACTGGCTGGAACTTGGTTGAACGAAAGTGGAAACGACCGAACTCGAATAGAGGTTTTCGTAAAGAAAGAAAGCACTTCCTCTGCGATAGGTACTCGTTTGAAGCGGTGGAAGTTTCCCCCCATTTTCGTTGTTTTCCTTTGTAAATGTTGTTTTTTAAATATTTTATTTAGTAAAAATCAAACACTTTCTGCTCTAGATGTCAAAAATTCCAAGATCTCTTTCCTTTCTAAAGGAGCAGTCAAGTGAAACTCTTTCTTCAAGCACGGTCAAAAAGCACGAGCAGACAGGCTGCCAAATCCTCCTCCTTCGTGACAACCTCAAGCCGGCAGCTGCTCAGCTGCTCAGACGCCCAAGAGACCTGGTCGTGTGTTTCATCCGGGTTTCCTTCGTTCGGTTCGCTCTGTGCCTGAGTTACCGAACAAACACTCGATCGATTGTGTCGTATTGCATTCATGACTCATTGCATTGCATGAGTGGGTGCCTGAATGAACCAAAAAATCTAATCTTCAACTACTTCTTATCTCAAAACTTTTTATCTATATCAACCGGAAAGCCCTTTAAAGCCTTCAGCAGCTGATGCGCCAATCGGATTTGCTCGTACTACCGAGTAGCCGGCAGGTACTTACTTACTCGCTTGCGTTGCAAACAAGTTGAACC
Organism: Schizochytrium sp. TIO01; assembly: GCA_004764695.1. Lineage (NCBI taxonomy): Eukaryota > Bigyra > Thraustochytrida > Thraustochytriidae > Schizochytrium > Schizochytrium sp. TIO01. Next base: position 2,293,885 of record SMSO01000037.1, on the reverse strand, counting down.
TGCAGCTGCCACTCTCCATTTTGCCAAAGAGTGGCAGTAATCATTTTATGAAATTTATTTGCTCATGAAAAGGTTTATTTTATTTTTTAAATTTAAAGAAAATAAAATTAATCATGGAGTGAGTACTAACTACGAGACCTCCGCTCAAGCGCAAGCGAAGGCATTCCTTATGACTCAGGGAATTCCAAGACTGGGAATGCTCAGATGGTTGGGCGTCGCTGGACTGGACATAAGAATCACCACTACCTGGCTCAGTTGGGTCCCTCCTGGGCCGCGAGCTGAAGCTCAATTAACCAGTCCGACGAACTTGACGAAGGACTTGAAGACCACTTCTTCAAATCTTCGAGTTTCCAGCATGTGTCTCCTTCCTTTCATTTCATTAGTTTCAAAAAATAAACTTCATGAAAAGTTTGTAAGAGAAGCCTTTTCAACATTTTAACGAAGGAACAAACATTGGGAAGAAGAAACCTTGGAAAGAAAGAACCATGAGCCAGAACTTGGTCCAACTCCTCCGATTGTCGACGTCTGTGCTGCAGAGTGGGTGGAGCTGGGGCGATCTTATAAACAGCGGACACTCTCCAGGCACCCAGCAGACACACAGGCGGCCCCTACCAGCTCCAAGACGGATAATCACATGCCAGTCTGCGCGGATGTAAAGCAGTGGCGCCACTACTTTATTAGATTCACGCTCGGTAATTCGTCTTTTGTTCATTTACATAAGATAAAGAACTTTTAAAAAGTATAAATTGATAAAAAGAAATAGAAATAGAAACTATATAAACGAGCATGCTGGGATGGCCAAGCTAGAATAGATAGGTCCTCCCTCGTATAGTGTCGCGTATACCTCCATCATTGCGACCATCATTTAGGCAGACTCAAAAGCTCAATTTGGAGCAGAAAGAAGTCGCTTTCGGGAACCTTGAAACGAAGAAACCAGCAATTGCAAAAGCAAGCAGTTGAAACCAGTCGCACAAACAAGTACCTACGTGACCACGATTTCATTCTCATTCGTCGGTGAGATACATGTTTGATTCATTTTCAAACGATCGAGGTTATTCTTATAGCTCTGAACGCACTGAGCACTAGACTAAAGAAGAAACGGCGGAAATTCAAATTCTTCTTCTGCAACGAGAGGTTTTCAAACTCAAAGTTCACGATTCTGAGTTGGCGCTGGTGCCGACAGAGTCCTTCGCGCTCCTCATCTGCGTCTGTCCACCGTCATCGCGTCGCGTGCAGTGTCGCGCAGCCAAAGATCAAACACTGCAGCAGGCAGCCATGCATGTCCTCCGCCCTGCGCAGCGCAGGTGCTCTCATCCAACACCAACACGCTGGTTCTCTCTTCGTCGAGGTCTCTTCTTCGTCGAGGTCTCTTCTTCAGGCTCGTCTACGTGTTGACGCCCGCGTTCTCCTCAAAGCGGCACGCAGCGTCGCTCGCTTCGACAGGCAAAGGAAGGCCTTCGAGCCTGAGCGGAGCTTGCCTTCGACGGAGGCAGGCACCTCGAAGATTGCGCGCTCGATCTCTCTTCGCCATCGCTGAGCAAAGGACGACCGGAAGTGTCCAATGGACAACCTGAAGCGACTTGGGCTACACGAGACTCTGCAGATCGAGCGAACGAAAGATCGATCACTCACTCACGCACGCCCATTCGGGCGATGGTGGCCATGGAATCATCGCGGAGAGGCTGCGGATGGAGGAAGCCAAGTCTAGCAAGTCAGCGGCATTCACGAACGTCAATCCACTTCAAACTCCGCCGCGCGGATTGCTTTGGTTTCCCAGGCCGGACAGCTCGAGGGAGCCCGTTCGACTCTGCGGAACGCTTCTTAATCCGCTCCCCAGACCAGATCTTTGCGTGCACACGAACGAAGGCTGCTCCGCCTGCTTCTTCACGAGCCAACTCGCATCGCAAATGGACATCTGTCTGGCGCCAGATCAAGGCGGCTCCGTCCTTTGGCCACAGACTCTGCTAAGCGTCTGAGTTTCTTCACTACAGCGCGACATGATATGATCCAAACAGAAACGAAACAGGGACAACTTGAACCAAAGTGGCACTTTGGCCACACAGCATTTGAGGAACAAGAACAACAACGTGCACGAAGTAGCTATAGCTAGCTAGCTAGCTAGCTAGCTATGGAGCCCTGCTCGTGCAAGTCAGGCAGGCAAGAGGGCATCCAGGTACATGGATACGCATTGAAAGCCTGCGACAAACATCGAATACCAAAGCCAAATCGCAAGAGCTAACTTTGAAAGAAGAAGAAGAAGAAGAAGAAGAAGAACTTATCTTGTCAGCGAGCTTGGTGGAATCCCAGGAACCAGTGCACACCCTCGTTGTGGGGACACATAGGATTCCACTGCGGGGATAGCAACACCACACAGTGCGTTGGACTTTAAGACATGTCGTTCTCTGGCAGTAATTCTCATAACTAAGAGAAATTAGTGCCCTCTTGTAGGAAGCTAGGGGCAATTCAAAGGATGAAAAACGAATTTCGAAAATTAAGGAAAACAACAACTCGGCGATTGAAGCAGGAAGGCTTCCATCGAGGAAATCAACCAATCAAATCTGCCTTCCTTCGTAGAAACCCTGAAACATGATCGGGTCGATGGGCTCCAGGGCTGGGTCGGCTGCCCTTCTTTTGATATGTCTGGAGCCGGCCGGCCGGTCAAGTCCATGCATGGTCCCGGATGCGGTCGATGTCCCCCAAGACGCCAAGGCTGACCTGCGAAGACGGTGAGCTTGCTCCATTCTTTGCCAGAAAACGCCCGCCGCTGTTGGAGAACGAGCTGTAGTGCGGAGGCGCAACTTTTGTGAAGGGCTCTTGCCCTGCTTCTCAAGTTGGCCCAACGGTGGCTTGCATTGTTGATTACCGTGCAAATCAACCAGACAGGCAGGTATCAGAGATTTCAAATGGATTGGCTTGAGCAAACGTTTGCAGCTCTGCAAAAGACAGCAACACACCCTCAAAATGTTGGCCCGCTTGCAAATTGAGGCACCCTAGAGCTCAGCTGCTGCCGGGACACATATTCTGCAAGTTGTTGGACCATTGGATTCGCTATTTCTATCCCTGCTAGAAGAGCACGTACAAACTAGTATGTTCTAGGTGCTAATCGAACCATTGATAAATGGACCTCTCTACTTATTTAGTAGTGTCTCCAATTACCTCAATCCTCACGCTTTCCAATACTCCCTAAGACAATCGATTGAATGAATGGACATCCATCACGCTTCGTTCAATCCACTTCCACTAGTCTGAGGCAACTCCTATTCATCTTTTGACTTGCGGGAAAGTCAAACCCCTCACTCAATATACACGAAAAGTACTTGCAAATGGCTGCCTAGATACCTAGCTAGGTACTTAGAGTGTCTTGACAAGGCTCTTCGCACGAGTAATTCTTTTTACCCAAACTAGAAGATCCCAACCTCATACCTCTGACCAGTGAGACTAGGCTCTTTCAATCACTCATTTGGACTTTTCGTGCAATGCTAACGCGATAGCATGCGCATAACTGGATAAGCAGCATGCTGCTTATCTTCTTGGCCTTTGTGAGGCGTTCCAGCAACCCTGAACGTGTCGCTGTCTTCCCTCAGCAGAGGCCCGACTCTTTGCTCTGGCTGTGAGCAGTTCCGGTCTCTGCAGCGCGCGCAGCTTTAGCAAAACTGGGCGTGAGCTCAAGAATGCAACGACGTGCGGGATGTGACGAGTTCAATTCGGCGATACCCAGCATCGTTTCACTTACAAAAGTCTCCTTTTCTGACTTCAACTCGTGAATTGGTGTTTCTTTTCTAAAAGTTCACTGGACGCCGCTCCTGCCACCCCCCTTCAAGCACTTGCCGTGTCTCCAAGAGGCCTGCCCCTTTCACCAGCTGCGGCAACTGCGCCAGAGAGAGAACTCGAACGGTCGAGCGTGGAATTCCTACCGCATTTATTTGCATGGTCAAACGAAAAGATTGATTGAAAGACGTCAAGCCTTCTTTACACATGGTCTTGCCAGAGGAGCAACTGCGGCCAGATAAGCTCTACATGACTCCAATGGAGTAAAAACCTTTCATGGAGACGAGTGAATCAGAAAGATCGTGAAATTCGAAATGTTAAACCTCAATGACTCTCTCTCTCTCTCTGCGCATAGTTTGAACAATCGGAGAAAATGTAACATGGTACTTCTTGGATTGCCTTCCTCTTTCCTCCCTTTTTTTTCCCTTTTAAATTCTCACAGATCCAATTCGTATTATTTTTTAATTAAAAAAAATAAAAAAAAAATAAAAAAGGGAGTGGAAACTACGGCTCTAACCTAACATACTTGAATACAACGCGATCTAATCGGAGTATGGATTCGCGCTGCTCCCAGCGCCGTCTGAATGATCTGCTACGTGCCAACTTGTTCGAAGGCCGCTGCGTGCTGTAGTTGTCGCAATGTAGAAGCAAGTTTGTGGTAAGCGGAACATTTTCACTCATACTTTTGTTTTGAAAGGAGAGAGGAAAGTTTTTATTATGACTACGCTAATTTTTAAAAAATTATAAATTAAAAAACATTAATTCAAAATCAGTGTTTTTAAATTCATAAAATTAAAATTAAAATCATTTCAGAATCAGTAAATAGCAATAATAAAACTCAAACTAAGTGATTCAAAATACTCGCAAATCCTGAAACTCCTGCATCACTCGATTGCCGGGCTGCCGAACAACTTGAGTGCCGTTGTCTTCAAGCCGATGAGGAGGCCAGCTTTCAGTTGAGCCTTGGCACTCGATTTGCAATTTGGAAAGGCAGGCAGGCAGGCAGGCATCTGGGAAGCGATGCCTTGAGACTTTCGTCTGTTCGCAGTGCAAGTTCGCTTTTTGCAGTGGCAGGCACTGTAATTCAATTTCACCCGAGCGCCGTTGCAGCCGAGCGAGCGAAGAGGAGCCCTGCGTCCAACTCGCAGCGACGCCAAGAGCTCTGCTCGCTCGGTGGTGCACAGCTGCGCCCAAGGGCAATTCGAATTCTCCGCAATCGCCCGTCAATCAGGGGAAAGAAGGCACGACGTTTGAAAACGCGCGCTCCGCGGGGCCCCTCCAGAGGCAGGCCTTGAGGCTGCGCAGTAGACAGACACATGGCTCCGAACCCGGAAAGTTCAAAGGAGCTCACCCAATCGTGGGCGTGCGTGCATCTCGGCAGTCTGGGTCTTGAAGAGATGAACTCGTCTTCTGCAAAGTTCAAAGTTCAAATTCACCGGCGCCCAGACCGGATTTCAAACCTGAAACCTTGGTTCTCCGCGGACTGCCTGCGTCATGGCGGTGGACCAAACGCACAACGATGAGGCTCACTGCCACTTCGAGTCGCGGCCGCGGCGCAATGGAAGGCGACCGGCGCAGCGCTCTCCTCGGCGAAATCGCGAATCTTGGACTTCGAGTATCGGAACCTTTTTGTCGAGGTCCGCGGTCTGACTCGGAGACCCACCAAGACGAACTTTGAGCAAGGATGTGATACCAAAGACTGCACGCAGGGAGGGTGGGACAAGACCAGTTCTTGGAGACTACGAGCAAAGCGAAAGCTACAACAAGGAGAGGAGGCCTCAGCTTGGTAGATAGACACGACTTGCTTGCTTGCTTGGCACCTATGTGCAAGATAATCGACGCAGTCAGCAGAATGGACGAGAAAAGAACCAACCCCGCCAGAGTCATAACTGTCAGCTCCGGATAGCCTCCTAGGAGAAACTGAAACGAGACCTGAACAGAGTGCAATTAAGAAAACCTGCGCCGCGTCCCTGCCGTTGGAAATGGAAGACTTCGGGTTTCGATTAGTTCGTTCTTCATGACGGTCTTCACGACGATCTTCACTACGAGATTGCGTACATTGCCTAAAAGACGCCGCAGAGATTTTCGAAATAGATTTAATCTAATTTTGGTACCTAGGTAGTGCTAGGTAGATAGTAGTAAGTCGTAGTAATAGCTAGGTAGTAGTTCCAAGTGCATCCTTGCCTGGCAACTTGAGTACATCATACTCGGCATCAAGTGCATTTCCTGCTTCTTTTATGTTTCTTATAATAAGCGGCCCTTGGTTCGAAAATCCTGACTGGCTCGTGTATTATCGCAGCTTCCCACGACGGAAAGCGCAAATCGGACGAGCAGTGTCATGTTGAGCTCTAAGCGCTGTGACGGCAGCTTGTGCACCTCATGCTGGGCCTGATTGGGGTGTGCATTTAACAGGGCTGCTGAGTTAATCCAAGATTAAAAAGTTATTTTGTTTTATTTTGGGAGCAACCCGAGCGCGTCTTTTCTAAGAAAAATTGTAGCGCTAGTGGGGTGTGCATGTGCGAGTGAGAGAAAAACTAGCAGCTTGAACAGTTGGAGAAATTTTAGGCAACTGATTACCCACGTGTTATTCTTCCATATCTAGACTTACTAGCCTAGAATTCTGTCACACGGTACTGATGCTAACATTGTGATCTGTGATTTTTTGAGCAAACTTAATGAGTGCTTGTAAAAACACAATGTAAAAATCTCGTGTTATGATTGCTTGCAAAAACACAAATTAAAAAATCTCGTGCCCATGCGCTCAAGATATTTTCGGTTGTTTAATTACTAGAATGAGCACTCTGATCAGCTCAATGCTCTGGCGACAATTCGGGGCGCACGGTTCAATACGAAAATATTGTTCCATGCGTGTATGGACATTGCACCAAGTCATGGACGGCGAGAATCTCGCGAGCTCCTCGTGTTTTTGCTCGAAACTACAGTCCTCTTAAAGATAACCAAGTGGATGTTTTTAACAACATTGCGACCTTGTTCCGAGATTTATCGTATGTTTCACGGGGTCTACGGGAGTCAATCCGAGCTTTCCGATTTGCACCCATGCTTCTTGACACCTTTTTTGGATTCCTTGTACAAATTTATTCAAAGGTGCTTCAAAGATACCGTGGCAAAACTTAGATTAGGAATACTCTTTTCTCCAAGCTTCGGACTTTACCTGAGAAGTGCAAGAGACTGTCGAGAACGTAAAAGGCATTTGCTGGATGAAAATTTTGAGTTTCTCTAGACTTGTAAAACAACGAAGTTTTAGACTGCTCGGGCGATCGTTTTCTACATGTTTCATAGGCTATCGGCATTGGTTTACTTGTGCAGTTAGAATCAATAATTGATACGTATGATGACACCAAATTTAATTGTTGGATAGAGTGTTCAATAATTTACATGTCGATTGAAGAATATATTTTTCTGTCTCTTGTCAGGATAAGATCTGGGTGCAAAAAAGTGAAGGGTTCATTGTTTTATTATGGCATTTTTCAAGAGTAGTAGCATGCTATTTTTAATAACACATCATAGTCACTTGAATGCAACAGAGAGCATGAAGAAGAATTTTTCAAAACAGATAGAAATAGAGGAAAAGAAATAAAATAAATGAAAAGGAATATTGACTATCAGTCACAGTCTGAAATGATTGTGGGAAAATACAAGCCACGATGAACCAAGTATCAAGTAACTGGCTCCGTGGCGACATGATCGAGACAAATTAATTACAGGGCGCATCTGCACTTGCATATGGTTTGCTCGTATATGAATAAGAGACCAATCTCACTACTTAGGAATGCATGTGCATGTGTTTTGAGTGTGTATGGGGAGGGGTCTATCTAAAGGGTATGTTGTTTTGTTGGTTTTTGTATCAAGAGACGTCACCTGCGGATAACCTAGTTTCCTCTGCAAAATGCGTGCATAGGGCCGCAGAATATCGCGAGACATGGGAAGGATACCAAATGCACGATCAAAGTTGCTGCTTTTAATGTTCCTATTCACAGATCAAAAAGCATTCTATGATACATTAGCAGCTCCCGGTGTATGTTCGTAGGTTTCCATGGTGTTTTGCTCCTCTCAAATTTTACAGTTGGAGTCTATTACTACAAACAGAAAAGCTATAGAGAGAGAGAGAGAGAGAGAAGCCCATAATAGAAGTTTAAGCACAGCACACCTTTTGAATACTCGCCGTGAGGCAGATGCCAAAGGCTTGGACCGGAGACAAGGGCCACTGGAGATCAAGCGTATACACCTCCACGGGCCCTTCATGCACCTTGCCAAACTGAAGGGTGATCTCGTTGGTCGAATCAACTTCAGGAACAGTGACTCCGGGCGTGGCAAGCCCCTCAAGGCAAAGCTGGAAATTCTTGTTCGAAGGCAAAGTTACACGACCGGCAAAGTCAAGCGAGTAAGCTTGAATAGAATCAAGCCAGTAAGGTTGTTTGTTGGTGCCGTACAAAAGTTCGTCGGTGTGGTCTACCATCGGCTGGCCTTTGCGGAGAAGCTGACGCATAGTCTCAGCAGTCTTGACTGGGCGATAGACATTCGTGGACCAAGGGTGTTCTTCGTCGTCCTCCTCTTCGTCATCCTCCTCATGAAGCACATCTGTGCGGGAGAAGAAATCGGAATCAGCAAAAAGAGCCGCAGCAGCTGCAGCCTTTTCAGCCTCGATGGCAGCAATTTCCGCGGGATCCTCATCCATCGTCGAGCACTCGCCAACTTGAGGAACACAGACCTGCATTCGCCGAGGCCCAACACTGCGTCCCACGCGGTTTTGAGTGTAGCGCACAGATCCGAGTTCAAGGTACCCACCATTACGGTGGCGGTGGCGGCGAATGCCGAGTCCATCCGAATCCCGTGGTTGTGTGTTGAATGGCGCAAGAATGGTGTGTTCGAGACCGCTGAAGGAACTCTTCACACATCCCACAAAATTGCTTCCCTTGCGATCAAAGTCACGGCCAGTTTGATCCAAACTAATATCTACAACAGAGTGAAAACAGGCACCTTGCTTCAGAGTACGTTTGCGTGCAACCATAAGCAAAACATCTCCGACCACTGGGGAGGAGGACCCAGGCAGCTCACCATGAGGGTACCGCACCTTGGGTGGTGCCTGTAGGTACATTTCATAGCGGGTGCTCTTGCCAAAGATCACGGAGTCCTCTCGCACGGCACGGATGTAGCAGCGCACCATGCCTGCGGTTCTGGGCACCGGCCTCGAGACAAAAGATTTGCGGGCTGAGAATCTCACGAGAGACTCACTGCGGAGAGGGTCGGGCGGGGTGTAGTCCATTTCCGTGAGAGGGCCTCTGCAAAGAGGGCAGGAAGACGGCGAGAGCGTGAACGGGCGTTTTGTTTCCTTCCACTCGAAAATGCACTTGGCATGAACTGGTGCGTCGTTGCACTTGCCGGCGCAGGGAATGAGCACAGGGGGTCTCTTCGCAGAGAAACCGCCGTAGCAAATAATACAGGGCTGCGGCTCGTGAGAATGAGAGTCATTATTAGAGCCTGATGCCGGGGTCGAAGCATATTTGCTGCCCATGTGGTGATGATGACCACCACATGATTCAGCATGTGAGGAGGGCTCCATGGATTCGGAGGAAAAGCTTCTTGAGGTAGTAGTGCAGCAATCCTCATCATTTGTGGGAGTGGGGCTCAATGGCATTGCTGCAACTGTCGCGGGGAATGCCGAGAGCGGGCGGGCTGGCAGTTGCTGGTGCTGGTGCTGATGAGCATTTTGAAAGTGCTGATGAAGATGCTGGTGAAGGCTTTGGTGAAGGCTCTGGCTCTGGTGCAAGTGCTGATGCATTTGCAGTTGGCGCTGTGCAGCAAGGGCAATAGGGGCAATGAATTCACCGTCTGCTGCAGCAGCAGGGGCCAAGTGAGGCATGGCTCGCGCTCCCGTAGCGCTGTTGCCGTAGCTGTGGTTGTTGTTACTGCTGCTGGTCATGACATTGGCGGTAAGCATGGCCTGACGATCCCATTCGTTCGGTAAGCTCAGACTCCGGGGTCTTTTGCTAGCAAGGGCTGGCTTTGGTGCGAGCATCTGGTTCTGGTTCTGCGTGTGATTGCAGATTTGATTATGGTTCGGCGTTTGCTCGTATGTTTCATTAGCAAGGTGTGGTTGATTCTCAGAGTCGCTGCTGCTGCTCGCGCGGTGGCGAGACAGCATTCGGCGTTGCTCGTGACGAGCTGCGAGAGGTCTCAATATAGGTCCTGAAGGCAAGCCTCTCAGACCAAGGTTCTCGCTGCTACTGCGATGACCAGCGTCCGAGTGTAACATCATGATTGGAAACTCTGTGTGTGTTTGTGAACTGCAGCTGTTGTCGAAGAGCTTTTATTTAAACAACACCCAACCCGTAGAAGAAGGAGAACCTCTTCCTTTGGGCTAACAATTGAGAACCTACTCTTATCTACTTTTGTTTGTTTTACGATACGCCCCAACACGGATCGATTATTTATGTCACGAAACACGTGCGCGTTTACGTATTACAGGTTTGTTTCGCGTGAGGGCAAGGGGCAAGCGATTGACTTCGGAGGCCAGAATAGAGACAGCACCAACTTGAAGTTTCTCTACTCTCTGCGTTCTTTCGGCGTTGTATTCTCCACAAGAAGTAAGAAAGAAAGAAAGAAAGAAAGAAAGAAAGAATCAATCAATCAATCAATGCCAATGAACCGGAGTCTCTCTGGCTTCTTCAAAGCCAACTTTAGTACAAAAAAAAGAGGGAACTCTTCCTCTGGCCACGGGAACACGACCGCTCCACGAGCCGCAGCTTCCGCCTGCTCGTCCGCGCCAATCGCTACCGGCAGCTCAACGCGCTTCGGGCTTTGAGCGAGCGGCGCGAGCCGAGCCGAAGTGGGTTTGTCTACGTATCTGTTTGTTTCTTTGTTTCTCTTTTCTCCCTCTCTTTACTGAGAAGGTCACTCTCTCTCTCTCTCTCTCTCTATTCATTCGGTCCTCAAGGCAGAGGGTAGCACTACATAGGCGAATCGCTAGGCCCTCTCTTGAGTTGTAAGTAAAACAAACAAACAAAACATTCGAATATTCGACTTCTTATTTCCTCTCTTTCCAAGAGCCAACTATCTGAACGGCGCTTCCTAGCCACTTCCCTAGCACTCCCCTAAGTGTGCCAAAGTTCGTCTGAACGTCGAATTTCTACCTTTTGCACTTTCCCAATCGACACCGGGTGAAAGAAAGAAAAGGGCGATTTCCAAGGGAATGCTACCGTATACTATAGTCGCGCGCTACCAATCGTTCCCCAGTGGCGTACAGAGGGAGGAACCGTGTGCGTGCGAAAGAGGAGAAAGAAAGAAACAAACAAACAAAGAAACAAATAAAAGAAAGAAAGAAAGAAAAAAAGAAAGAAACAAATAAAAGAAAGAAAGAAAGAAACAAAGAAATAAAAGAAAGAAAGAAAGAAAGAAAGAGAGAAAGAAATTCGAGCAAAAGGGATGGCGCTCCCGAGCCCGAGCCCAGGCCTCGACGCCTGCCCGCCAAGCGTGGGCCTCGAGCCCGAGGGCGGCCTTGGCGGCAGCTCCCGGCCGGCCTGGAGGCTAGGCCGGCACAGGCTGGCTGGCTGGCAGGCTGGCTAGCTCGCTCCTTCGCTGCCTTCCTCCGCGGAGCCTTCTTCCGCCAAATTCCGTAATCGAGAACTAAGTTGGACTAACCAACGAAGTTAAACTAACTAACTAAGTTAAACTAACTAAATAACTAACTAACTGCAGTACTCTTCTCGTAAACGGGCACCAACAACTTTCGAACCCAAAACGAAACCAAAGCAAACCAACCATCAAACAAACAAACAAACAAACAATCGTACGCACTGAGGAGTGAGTACGTACGTATATGCGCTCGCACTGCTTTTCACGCTGCAAAATCGCCACCAAATCCACGAAAGAGGCCCTTCATAGTTCTTCATCCATCCTTAGACTCTATTCATTTGCATTCTTGCTTGAAATCATTATCTAAATTAAAACTAAAAACACTCTAAAATTAATCCAAAATAATAATAATACATACATACTTAAATACATAAATACATACATACATACATACAAAAAAAGCTTTTTCTTTTATAATTAAAATCAAAATGCCAAACTATACAGACTCTCCCAGCGCACGGTGAGTCGGAGGAAGGGACTGGTAGTGTATGGTTAGCAAAGCTTAGGGATACGGGACACGCAAAAGAACGCGGAAAGTGAACAAAGCAAATGTAGTAGAAAGAAAGAACAGGAGAGAGTAAGTGGGTTTTGAAGGAGATGTGACGAGGAGGGAAGGCCGCAGGAGCACTTCGTATGGAGTGGCTGATTGACTGATTGGTTGATCTACTCTGCTGAGTGACGGGCGCGAAGACGCAGGGAAGAGTGGGCCAGACAGGGCTGGTGGGGCAGGCGGGGTCGGACGCCCAGCCAGCGTCGCTTCTTTTTCTCCTGTTTTCTCTTCATCTCTTTTCGTCTCCCAGCTTTCTCTGTGTTCTCTGTGTTCTCTGTGTTCTCTGTGTTCTTTGTTTTCTTGGCTTTCCTTGAGGCGCGTTCTTCTTTGGAGCTCCTGCGCTTGGAACACCCAGCTTTTCTCCCTTTCCCAATCTACCAAAGTGGGGGGCTAGGCCCGTGCTAGGCGATACGGTAGCCATGCCGCAGGTGCTAGCTGCTGTTCAGTAGAAACAAAAAGAAAGAAAGAAAGAAAGAAAGAAAGAAAGAAAGAAAGGCTTCGCAGTTCGAGTTCACAGACGGTGATTCGTTGACATCATTCGTTCATTGATGGAGCGGCTTCCTCCCTTTGGCTGTGCTGCGTCTCTCTTTCTGCCTCTTTCTCCGCTCGTGATTCCTTCCTCTCTTTCTTTCTTTCTTTCTTTCTTTCTGAGCTCAATCGTACTTTGGTCGCAAAACACACAGAAAGAGAGGAGGAGGAAACAACAGAGAAAGGGAGCAAGCTGAAGAGAACAGCGCTGAATGACGAAGCTTATTTGGGCTTCTTTCACTTTATTCATTTCGGCTGATTTTATAATATGGAGTGAGTGGGAAACGTGGAAACTTAAACTTTTAATCAAAATAAAGAGCAGATAAATGAAAAGAAAAGTTTCCGCCCAAAGCAGGGCGTCGAAAACCCGTCCAAGCCGCCGGACTTCTTCAAGAGAATACCTCCTTCACGACCGTAGAGGCTGTATGGAAGACCGGAGAGGGTTTTGGCTACTTTCGCGAGGGTTTCCACAGGTTTGTCGCAGCAGACGCACTCAAACCAAGACGACGGTTTACTTGCCGCTCGAAGGTACTAGTTGGTCGGTTAGTGGAGTTGCCCTTCCCCCCCACTGCCTCACAAGCTCTCTTTTCGCGAGAAGCGTGCCCTCACAGCTCCACTGGCCCTTTCCAGAGGTAGTGGTGAACCCTTTAACCACTCTGATAACTGATCCTCCTCGAGGGCACTATAGATTAGCATAGAAGGCCATTAGGACTCACACAGAACAGGGCTTCCTTTCTCGCCTCTTGGAACCATATCCGACCCATTGAAAAGGCCCACTACGAGGAAAACATTACTGCAAACCGTAGGACTTGTCTCGCCTTCATTCATCATCTGCGACGACAGAGGAAAAGAAGGAAGAAAGGAGAAGAAAAGGGAACGTCGCGAAAAAGCGGGATGGAGCTCGGCGAGTTTGGGCCGAACTGTGTGATTTTATGAAACAAAATGTGAGGTGAAGGTCCAGTGTCCGAACCCAGTAAGAGGAGACGCATTAGATCTGTATCGGAGCAAGTCCTTGGGTCCTCTACTTACCAAAGGTCAAACATTTGATCCCCAACTCGAACGCTCCAGTTACCTTCCTCTGCAGGCTTTAGACACAAAAGCTCCAGTGATAAAGAGGCAGTGGCAGGGACTGCTTTATTCCCCACACCACCCCCGCAGCTTATCCAATACATAGAACCTGCTTACCACACTCGTTCCTTACACTCTCCACGCAGACGCAGACCGTGCAATACGAAGCACGCGCCTGTATGTTACCTCTACCCATCCGCTAGCGCTCGCTAGGGGTCTCCTTGCCGCTGTCTCTTCGTGGCTGCCTTCCATATACTCCTTTATCTGCTCTATCTTTCTATCTATCCATCCATCTATAAAGACACAGACTCAACTTGAAATGCCTTCAAATCTCGCGGGGATCGCCACTTTTCTCCAACGCGATGCATGTCCAAAGCTCTCTTCTCTCTCTCTCTGTCCCGCCTTCCTGCCTACTTGCCACGCGCCCGAGTCCGCGTCCTCTCCGTGCCTGGCTTTGTTTGCAGTTGCTGTTCTTGGTTGTGCTGCGCCAATTGCGCAATTGCAACGGAGTTCTCGAACAGAACTGAGTTTGATTGAAGTGAGTTGAGCTCAATAGAGAGAGAGATATATCGATCAACAATGTTCGTACGTGCTTTGTTTGATTGGGATGGAGAGCTAAGCTCGCCTAACTAACTACTAGCTAACTGTGACTGACTGACTGACAGGTAAACTAGCTAGTTAATTAGCTAGCTGGTAACGGGGCTACTGGAGGGTAGCTGGGTCTTAGCAGAGCCGGCTCACTGGCGCCGCTTCTCTTCTTGCTCTTCGTGGAGCGCTTCGAGATTGCCGCCAAGGCATGTGCGAACTAACTACGCTCTTAAGAGGCGGCGAAGACTTTTCCATCGGGTGAAGATAAGCTCTGACTTGCAACAGTGAGCGATTTCTTGAGCGGATTCAGACTGTTTGGTGAAAATCGTTTTGCTTCTGTTTCGTTCTGTTCTGTTTCGTTCTGTTTCGCTCTTTTCTTCCCTTGTTCTTGTGAGTAAAAATCATCATCGATTGAAATATGCCCGTATAGCAACTCTAAGGTCATCGCTGTAATCCTGAAGTGTGGTAGCTGCCACTCCTCTTCGTGCCCTTCTTTCGAGCGCAGACTCCCTCAACGGCAAAGAAAGTCGAGCGGATCTCGAAAAAGACTAGGGAGATAGACCAACAGAGTGCTTCGTTCGAGCCGCGGCACGTGATCCCCAACGATGGTCGTCGTATTTTTCATTTCAAATGGAAATCATGGGGTCACCTTGAACAGCAGTGCACACCTCCTACTGCGGGGAACAGGGAACTAGGAAGGTATCCCTTTTGCTACTACGACTAATAGGAGTAGCCACAGCTGCTACGAGTCAAAATCTATCGAGAGAGAGAATGTGTGTGCGATTTGACCAGATCAGCTAGTTTATAGGTACTGCCGCGTTGATTGAAATGCCAAAGGCCGTCCGAACTGCTGAGGTTTCTACCCATTGAGAATGGCAGTTAACCTACGCTTTGTCGCTCAACTTGCGCTATCTATAACCAAAGCCCGAGGATCGAAACCTGCATTCAGTGAGCGCACTTAAAAAATTCCTCAGACCATAGCAATAGCACCATAGTTTTAAAAAAAATCATTCAAAATTACCATCTTCAAATCTTCAAGTTCAAAACTATAACTAATTTAATCTTCTTTTAAAACCACGAAAAGAAAGAAAAAGTTCGAAGAAAATCCGCCGAATTGCGATCAATTCCCAAAATCAAATCTAAAGCAAGCAAGCAAACCTGTAGAAGAGATGAGAAACGCTTCGACTGGCGAGGGAACTGCGCTGGGTCCGAACCACCGAGCACCCAGTCAGTGGGATCCCGTACGTAGGCGCTGAGGCCCTTGGAGCAGACCAGCTTCAGACTCGCCAATAATAATAGCTCAATCTCTCTCTCTCTCTCCACTCAGACAGAAGAAGAAGTTTCAAACCGAAGCAATCGCGCGTTGCTGCTTTTGGCGTTTGCTCGTCTGTTCACAGCCTGAGGTTTGTTGGCCCACGAAGCGGAGGCTGTTGCTACGGAAACCTGTTCTCTCCTCTTGGGCAAGGCGTCCGTCTATCTGTTTGTCATTTTTGCTGCCAAACTTGAAGGCCTCAAGGCGGCCATCAAGGGCGGCTCGATCTGCCTGCTCCTCGAAAGCAGCGATGAGCGCTTCGATCACTGTGTACTCAGCGACGGCTGTACCACCGTGCCTACGAAGGCAGCTTGGTCTTCGCGTAGAGAGAGAGAGAGAGAGAGATGCTCGTAGTAGAGCAAGGATTTGATCAGACTGAGGGACACGGAACTTAATCGTCACGTTCACTCTCACTCAGTCGCGCTTATATAAAGATAGATCCTCCTTCAAAACGCTCAGACAGAGAACCACAATCGGTGCCCAGATACATACGTACCTAGACAGGCGCCCTGGCTACCCAGACGTAGGTCGTGCGAGCGGACATGGATTTACAAACTGGAGTCGGCCTTGAGCAGATCTCGCGTTGTCGCGCTCCGGTGCCATAATCGGCATCGTATTACTAAAAACATGGCTGCTTTGACTTGAGTTTTTAACCCAAGTTTTAGAAAAGATTTTTTATAAACTCAGTTCTTGACACGACGGGCGCGTCGATGACCAAGTTCGCTGGAAACCTTCGCGTGCTAGCTAGGCTTGGCAGCGGAACGAGGAACAAGCTCCGGGCATGAAACAACGCTCGCGACAAGAGAGCCTGCAAGGGAGCGCAGACAGTGAAAGGTCCCGGACTCCGCAGAGCGGCGGAAGTGCTGGCCGAAAATGAAAAAGGGTTGCGCTAGTACAACCAGGGACAAAAATAAGCCTGCGAAGAGGTGCACTGGTCCCAAATTGAAGACGTTACAGTCTGTCTGTCTGCCATGCGTACCGGCGACCTCGGGACTTCAAGCACGCCCCGCGCTGGTGTTGTGGGCTCTTTGCGGAGTCTCTGCTATGAGCTGGCCGTCCCTCAGAAAACTTGACAGTGAATTTACGGTGCTACTCCAGGATGCTAGCTATCTAGCTACCTAGCTAGGCAAGCCAACATTGCGCGCTAGCCTGTGCTGTATTATTATGTGTTTTACCATCAACGTTGTCGTGGCTGCATGCAAGACCTTGTCTAGTGCACAGGCAGGCGCCTTGCTCAGACGAAAGCGTTTCACACGGGCTCTCAAGAGTGACTAACCGAGACTCCCAAAATGTTTCCTTGTCCGCCTCCTGCAAGACATCATTAAACAAACACTTCTAGTTTACATGCAATTCAATCTAGTTATCGCCTTAGGAAAATTCCACGGGAAGAGACCAAGAAATTTGCTCTTGGGTTGAAATTGAGTGTCAATGCAGAGACATGTATTTCTTCTTATCCAGTGTGAGGTTTTGTAACCTAAATAGCATGTGCGTGCAGGCCAGCCGCACTTCGGGGAGTAGTAGAGCCCTGCGTTTTCTTTTCTGCTCTAGCGAAAGTTGGTAACCAGATTGAAAGTCAGATTGGCAAGCTCTACGAATCTGACTATGTAAACATTGCAGAGACATATTTTTCAGCAAAAATTTGAAAAAAAAAAAAAAAAAAAAAGAATCATCCCAGACTTGGGTAGTCAAAAGAAGCAGTACTGAAATAAATAGAACAGTAGGACAACACGCACTGCATTAGCTAGCTTTATGAAGATCTGTTCTTTCTTAACGCCTATAAACAGTAGGAATTAACTGTTTTTCATAGGATAGCCAAACAACGCACACTGTTCAGATATTGTCTTTTGAAAACGATTCTCTTTAACACAAGATATATTCTTACCAACGTTGTGGTGTTTTATCTGATCCGTAAATAACTCCAAATCGCAATAGCCGAACATTGATTCATTTTTCTTTCTTACATAAAATCAAATATTGTGTCAAATTCTAAATTAAATTATTGTTACAAGTTATGGCCATCGTCTCGAGGTGATTTATAGTACAACGATCTGAATCTGTGTCCTGATATAATGTGTGCTATCAGTACATGGCGATGCAGCGGATAGTTTAGGCAGTGCGAGATTTGATAGCAAGCTAATGAATTCTGGATAGACAAGTTTAAAAAAAACTTCGCTACAGTACTCCTTTGAGCTTGCAAGTAAACTGCTATATTTAGCAGATTAAGTCTTACAGCCAACTTAAGCTTTCTTCTATAGAATTGAAGAAGCTAGCTGGTCTTATCATCCATTGGCGCAATTAATTTGATTTCATTCTGTTTAAATCCCACCAACATATTTTGGTAATGAATAACGTGCACTTCATTTTCTTCAAGATCTGCAGATTTTTAACTTACAACTGCCAACTGAATTCCTTATTTAAGATTATTGCGATATTTGAGATCCCATGTTTCCAGAAGATATGATAATTCCCAACTATCACAAGTCCTCAGTCCTTATTACGAAATTCAATGTTTTAAGAATAATTGTCAAATGACTATAAACAATGAATTGATGGAATCATGCAAAGGAAGCAAGTCGCAAACAGCATAACTTCTCGTTTGTAGCTTCTCAATTCAAGTCTGGGTTAGCATATTGCTGAATCGGTGGGTTCGACCTTCGAGAAATGTTGTGCTTAAGGATTACACAACCTCAAGAGTCCTCTTTATAGGGTTCTGGTTGTTTTGACTGGCAAATAACAGAAGCAGATAATTTTTGAAGCTTGTAATTTATAGTAAAGAAGAAAGCCTTCGTTTGATCTTTACTAAGGCTACAACGATCCCTTTGGAAATAGTAAACAAAATAGGGTGTGCTAAGCCCAATATCGATTTGAAAGACAATTTGAGAAGTCCTGGACATACAATAGTGAGATCTCGAAGAATAATAACAATTAAGAAGAACTGCAGAATTGCCATACCGTACCATTCAAATTCAAACTGTACAAATACTTCAACAACAAAATGCGGAATCTAGATCTCCATTTAGGTCTTTAACCATCAGGTTTGCCTCCTCGCTTTCATGTCTCTTTGGCACACACCTTTGCAATTGATAAACCTCAGGCAGGGTACATACGCGGATTTCCTCTGACTGATGTCAGTTGCTCTTGTAGAGGATTGTCGAGGACTCTGGTCGTCATACTTCGGTTACGGTAATGTTCGATTGAACTGCGCTCAATAAATCGCTGCGTTCGAGGAGTGCACTGAGCGTCCGGAAACTCGGTAGTGGAAGACACATATTTTCAGGCTTGGCAGTTCCTACGTAGGCCACTTTCCAGAAGTGTGTGCGTACCTGGATGGTGAGTGCCCACCGCGTCATACTAAAACTTCGATTTCCAACTAAAACTAAAATTTACATGTTAAATGCTAAACTTTTTTAATTCAACAAACGCAAAGAGATTGTCAAAAGCAGCATTATCATCTGCAATCATTTTGTCACTTGCTCCAATCGTTGCCATGCCAAAGTCAATCACCCTCACCGCTTCAATATGGTCAACGACAAAGTTGTTCAACCGAATGTCATTGTGTGCAACGCCATATTCGTGCACAGCTGACAGTGCTGCACGCGCCTTGCGCTTGATCTCACTGGTGATCGACGCTTTCGGTAGACGGGAAAGTGCATCACCGTGGTACGAGACTGCAATCAGTAAATCGTTGAACATGTGCCGTCCACCGAACAAGTAGAACGGGATGTGAATGCCCATCAGCGGCCGCAGTTCCTCATACACAGCCATTTCATTCTCGAAGCTTGCAATCGCATCCATTTGATACTGTCTAGAGTCGTTCTTGGGAGTCATAACCTTGGCAACATAATTGACACCGTGTGCCACTGTATGCGCTGAGATCGAGTACTGACCCATCGGGTACTGCTTAACGACACCTTCAAGTCCGCCTCGATACGGGAACTGTGCAACAGTGCACGGCAGTGAATCTTGGAGAGCTTTCAGCTTCTTGATCATAAATTCATCAATGTCATCCGAGGAACTGGTAGTACTCGTATTCTGGGTCGTAGCATTCTTTTCCCCTATACCCGTCGTGCGATTCGCTGCATTGTCGATTGAGGAAACAAAACTACTACTACCAGAACTTTTTCCGGAAAGCATGTTGTACGAGCCTTGCCATTCCGTCATATCCTTGAGCAGCTTACCGTCAACAAATGGAACAGACGCGAAGGTCCTTTCTCGTTCCACATCATTCAAATCAAGCTTTGCATATTTCAACGCGTTCACAATAAAAGCACCGTATGCAAGCTTGACAGATTTTTCTCCTGTTCCAGTGCCATTAAATACCTGCGAAACAAGTAATGTGTTGTCTGGCTCCAGTCTCAGAAACCACGTGCGATCCGTCGTACTCAAGACACCGTAGCGGACGCGCATACGGAGCATGTACACATAAACCTGTACAATAGGCGACCTGAAGTCTCTAATTTCGGCGTCCTTGTACTTGGGTGACGTGAAGTGATACCAGTACTCCTTTAGATCATCATGCACGTGATGAAGAACTTGTTCTTGGAGAACTTCTTGAATAGTAACGTCTTGTTCAGATGCTTCTTCTTCAGCTTCTTTGAGAACGTCAGCTCGTTTGACGGAGTTGGGAAATTTAGCACAGGCTTTGTGTTCGTGCACAATTATAGCGTTAGCGTACTGGGGCCCGTTGCTCGCATACCACAGTGCACGTCTGTACTGTCGTTGGTGTCATCAGGATTAGCTGCTCTAGCGATCGTCCAATCAGTTCGAAAACCACTATGCGCGTCTTCAACGAAAACTTGCAGACCATAGCGAAAGAATTCGTCGTGTGAACGAACGACCTAATTTAAGAATGGCTCAGTGAAAAAGGTGTTAAATTTATCTACACAAAATCTTTCATTCGGCAGACCACGATCGCGTTCTGTTTGGAAAGGCCTGAACAAAATGTTAGGAACTAGTCCGTTCAGGAGCTCCTCTTGACCATCCATGATTTGTTCGATTCTCATTTCTTCGTTGAAGGTACCCCATTTTTCCACCGCAGAGGGTACTAGGTTAAACTTTGCCTGAGCACTAGCTGCCGGTGGTTTGGCAGCTGGGAGGCGTTGAGTCGAACTACTTACAGCCGCAGACTCACCGTAATCATGAGTCGTACCTTCACGAGCCTGTGCTGAGGCCTCTATAGACTCTATCTCTGAGAGTGCGGTTGGATCCCAAAGTGTTATCAGCAAATAAGTGATAAGCGGAAACTGGCACAACGCCACGTGTGCCGGTACGGACTGTACGTCGCCGAACATTGCTCCTAACCCGACTCAACTCAACACACTTCGATTCGACTCGACTCAACTCAACTCTGCACGCGATTCCCAAATTGAGGCTTTGCTTGCTCTTCTTTCTGCTTCTTGTTCACGTCACGTTGCGCTACGCTTTTGCCTGGGTGTTGCGCTACGCTTTTTGTCCGTGTGCATTCCCATTAATCTGCATGACTCATTGCAGTGTTTCATTCCTCTAACTCTATAGACTACCACAGTCAACTTACATTCCTTACAACCTGTATATATTCATAACTTATATTCTTCATGATTACACATAAACTAGTTATCCCAAATCTATTCCTCTTAGGCTATAGGTGCCCATTAAACAGGCGTTTGTAGTTTATGTTTCCGCTTAGCACGTACTAATGTTAATAACATATCATTCCCCGTATATTGTCTATTGTATTTTGAATTATTGTTCCTTTAAATTTATAGTGACATTAACTGTGATTCATTCCTGTCACTGTAGAATACCTAATCACTTTGGATTCCTTATAGTATGTACTGTAAGTTAAACATAATCTTTCCTGAACCTCTGTAGACACCCACAGTACATCACCACTGTGGGGTTACTCACAACTCATCACCGTGAGTAGATGTGATGATATGGTCGGACTTTTCAACCAAGTATGAGGTTATAGGGGAGAAGAAGGGTCCACGTCACTCTCACACTCACAAACCGAACCACGTGGACCTATTGTACTTTACAAATGGACCTGACACCTAGTCCCTACCGCGCTGTTACGACAGTAGAGTGTATGGATAGCAGAAGAGGAACAGACGTGAAGGACTAGTTCTACAAAAATTAAAGTGTATATGAACGGGCGGGCAGATTGTGAAATAAAGTTTACTGCAACACATTATGAATGAACAGTTGAATAGTTATCGTTTAAAAAAATGAAAAGGGGGAATACCTCAAAATATTGACAGATAGTTTTGGCGGCCAAGAGGAACTAACTTATAAATACGCTGGAATTTTTGCAAAATCTTAGAGAGGAGCGATCTAAGCATATTCACAAAAATCGAATCATTCTTCCTTGCACATTTTTGAGGGATCCGTTCATAAGGGTATCTCTGAGAATGGACATGCTTTTCTTCAGATTTTAAAGTATTGAGGAAGGCGTTCGAGAGACTTGTCGATATCCATATTTAAATGTATCTACAATTGCTCTTCATGATAGCACACGCGAACAACATCCAAAAACATAGGATCCTTTCATGTGTGTAAATATAATTTAAAAAAAGGGAATACGAACGCCATAATTGAAACATTAGTTTCTTAAATAAATAAATAAGTGAGATCCTACAGTTTCCATTGTGAAGAGTGCAGGAAAGCTTGACAAAACCTGCTTTCACAAAGGCATGAAAGCTTCAAATGGCTATATAATATGATTACCGTGTGTCATAAAGCTTGCATGGGTTCTGTTTTGATGAATTCAGGTTATCGTGATTTTGTGGCGGCAGGATGCCCCCGAAGTTTGAGCTGCTGTGAATCGTGAGCTAGTGAACTTCTAGATGTTTTTTTTTTTAAATTTAAATTATGACTCAGCTTAGAGAACTTTATTTTCTCAGATCTGATGGAGCTGAAGATTGGTGTACATCTGCAAGTATTTTAGAAACCTAGAATAGCTCTCCTTAGGAGTTCCATCATTAATGGGACATGCACGAATGTTCGACGCAAGACCTTTTCCGCTCTTTTACATACTCAATACAGCAAAATTTAAATCTTTAATGGGACTGACAAAATATACCGGGGCCCTGTTCCAGATATAGTATGTTTTTATCAATCCTTCGTAGTCTCCAGCTCACTATACTTCTTTGATTGAAAAATTCAGCAAAGAAAAAGGCCGCTGCGTATTTTACCTGTACGAATGCTTGCCGTGTGTAAGAGTTTAACGAGAAATACTATTATTCTTTCTAACAAAATAAATTCGTTATTATTTGCGATAAAAAGTAACCCATCCTTGTTCTGACTACCTATCATTTACCCAGTTTTGAGTGAAGACAAGGAGTCAGGCAATAGCGCCTTCAACTGACTTTTAAAATGAAGCATAAAACTTGCTTCTCTCATGATAATCATGGAATTCACTGCGATTTTCTTGTATATATTTTAGAAAAAAATGCCATTGAGGCATCTTTAGGAATTTGTATCAAAAAAATAAGAAGAGATGAAAGTCTCTTGTTGACTGAAGCTTTTATACACCTCCAAAAGCAAAGCCTCTAATGTATTGACTAGCCGCGTCGTAACTTTGGCGATTATACAGGGGATGGCGTCTAAGTAAATATTTAACATGAAAAATTGAAGGTAAAAGATCCTACGGCCATAGAAAAGAAAGAGTGTGTACCGCTAGATTCTGTAACGGTAATCTCTGGAAGTGTGGGGAGTCTTATCGTAGAATACGAATACGATCAGGCGTTAGCATCTTTCCTATCAGAACCAGCCTCTTAAAACATCATCATCAACACAAATAGACATTCAAATGTGGGGCTTGGAGACTACTTATATCAGGTGGTTAATATATCTGCTTCTCTAATTTTAAAAAATCCAGTTCATCCTAGAATCCATGTAATCCAGTCCTAACACTAAAAAATTGTACATTGAGTTATCCATTTTGTTTGACCAGCTGCAGCACAACAAGCAATGACGTAAACAAAAACCAGTTACCAAAGTCTACCCACATTTTGTAGGGAAGGCATCTTCTTGTATTGACGAAGTGAGATTGAATCAATAACGTATCCTGGTCCTCATTATCCTTTGGATCAATTTTCACAGTCCATATCTGCCCAGCATAAATGATAGAAATGTCAAAAGCCTCAAATAAACTTTTGAACACCTCGTTGAATGGAAAATCAAGCTGCTTATTTACGCGGTCAAACTTTTGAACCTTAACTTCGAGTTATCGAATGAGAATGTGAGACAAAAGATGGAGAATCTAGGCAAGACAGATCATCACTGATCCCCTAGATATTGTGTCTCATACCATACATCACCTAACACAAAGTGAAGCAGTGATTCCCCATTGCATAAATAAGAAATCTTGTTCTGTGGTATTAAGTAGGTAGGTAGGTGTAATTGCATCACACACAAGTATAACTAAGAAATCTTGTTCTATGGTACTAGTAGGTTAGTTAGGCAGGTTGTTAGGTAGGTCGGTCTAATTGCATCAACAAATGAGAACGAGATTAGTTTTCCGTTTCTCTTAGTTAAGTTGTATGAAGCATGTGAGAAATAGACGTAAGGTAGCGTACCACAGGGCCGGCCCTTCAAGAAAGGAGGCCTTGCCTACGATCCCCGACCTGGCATCATATTACTCGACTACTTAAGGAAGCCTTGTATTATTAAAAAAGAAAACGACGCCAAGGTATTCGTAGTAGGCAATTGTCTTTATGCCGTCGACTGTAAGCTTGGGTGGTTTTTGCAGGGACGTAAAGAGACCTCCTACCTCCGCGCTACAGCACGCATAAATAATACTGATGGTCACACTTTTGTAGCTGTTATCATGGTCACGGGCCTATATGATGACCTCGAGCGAAACGAGACAGATTCTCAGAAATTAGTCCGTGTCCTTGCGTCGTCTTCAATATGATTACTGGCTGATGAATTGGACATGTGCGATGCCAATGAGATAATGTCAAAAGTCTTGACATTCCAGCTTCGACTGTCCCGTGCTTAAAGGTGTGACCGACGTGGCTGCACCAAGGCGAGATAATTTCTTGGTCAAATACTTCACTTTTTAAAAATGTTGCTTGATTTCACGGAAGCTTCACCTATAACTATAAAGCAACACACCGCAGTTTCCTTCCATACCAGCTTGAGCCTCGAGTACTACAGTGTGAAAGATAATCTTGATTCATGATTGAGCAGATTCTTCAACCACAGAATTAGAGAATTTGATGACAGCTGTCACATGATGCATGATTACTCCCGATGAAGCGCCTTACTACCTGTTGTATTTCCAGCACTTGCAGTGCCTCTAGCTCAGTAGTGCAAGTTTCTCAGGTCGCGTGCTCACCAAAAGCAACCGTGCCTAGTGTTGACTGCCTGGAAGGAGTGCTCTCACTCTTTTCTTGTCTGCCTACCTACCTACCTGGTAATTGGCTTCCTATTCCGCACTATGTCCTGCACTCGTACCTACTCAGCGTGAGAGCGTGCTACCATGAGTTGTTGAACAGCCTCAAGCTTGTAAGAGTGCGAGGAGTAAGAGCGGGGCACGGGAATCTGTGACCTTCACTCGAGTGGATTGTTGCATGCGCCGCTGATAATCATTTTCTTGTGGTGCACAATCAAGCTCAATCAAGTTCGGGAATAATATCATATCATGTCTGCTTCGTCGCCGCCCCCTTACAGAGAGAGGCAAGCGGAGCTGCTTCACGGCAAGGAAAGCCTCGCTCACTCGCTCACTCTTCGGTTCTTGGTGCCCTCGTGCTTTCTTCAAGCAAAGAGCAAGGTTCCTCCTCTAGGTTTCAAGAGCCTGAGTGAATCAAGTCAAGACGAGATCGCTCGACTGGTGTCCGGCTGACTTGATCGATCAGTTGCGTGCTACCTATTGTCCCGCCTGCTTCTTCAAGTCGACCTGTGCGTTGGAAGTGCTCGCCCACTGTGCGGTTCTGGTGTGGACATTCGTGAATGATGATTCTTGCTTGAATTTGTAATGAAGGATGGATCCATTCTCTTCAATTGATTGTCTGTCCTTGCTAGCCTAGCCCTACCTTAGCGACTACTCTAGATATGGGACCTGCACGCGATCTCGCAGAGTACTACTAGTAAGCATTAGGTAGGGGTGTGTATCGAACCGCTAGGGACCTGGCTAGCAGTCCCTAGTAGCTCCAAGTTCTCGCGACGAGACCGTGCATTTTGGTGCCTCTTCAGGAGATCAAGTTGGACATCATAATGGATCGAGATAATAAATACACCGCCAGCGACTCGCTCATTGATCCACGTGAGAGTACAGGCAGGTAGTGCGTGGCTTCTGCAGGCCTCACTGGCCAGGGCATCACTTGGTACCGCTTGGCAGCAATGGGATAGGTCAGATCAATTCACGATGAAAGAAAGGCAATGAATTCCTTCCTTCCTGAGATTCATTCATTCATTCATTCATTCATCATTATCAATCAAATAAAAGTCATTGGTCTCATCAGGAGCTGTGTTGGAAGCAGAATCAATGCGATCCACCGCCGTTATAGCTTCAATGAGCTCCAGTTTTATCCGCCCGCTACAGGTGTCTCTGCACCGGCATCCATTGCACCCAATGTGCCCTGGAGATGGGATACCTGCCTCAGATCAATTAATTATCAACTTTGACTTTTCGTGTTTCTTGATTCAATGAAATCCTAAACATTAAATCTCGAAAACGTGTTGGATCGGTCTTCAATGTTCTCGCTCCCCTGTGCAGAAGAAAAGATAAAGTATATGTGCAAATCCCATAAATAACCAGTGCCATTGTCCCTCCTGAACTGCCTTATTGACTGACTAAATAAATAAATGAATGAATGAATGAATGAATGAATGAATGAATGAATGAATGAATGAATGAATGGTCGTTTCCTCAATGTCAACCAGGAGGAAGAATACAAGAGTCTAAAGGCATTGTATCAAGTCAAAGTCTCACTTGGCAGCCTTTATTTAAAATGTGAAGTACCTCATTTTCTCGTCTTCGAAGAAGGCGCGAAAACTGCTTTCCATCAATCCTTACTTTTCTAAACTTTTTCTGTGAGATAAAATGAATTACTTTTTTAGACTTAAACGTTTTGGGTTTTAGTTTTTAGGGGGGAAAAAATATTGAAAAAAAAAAAGTGTTCCATGATTCTGTAAACTTTTTTGGTTTCTTTTAAATTGATGTGAGGTCGGTCCTTGCTATAATAGAAGGAAGCACAAACTGAATTTTTATTTTAATATTTATTAAAAAAACAAATTGAACAAAAACACGTTTCGTTATACAAAAACGTTTTTGTTCTTTTTTCAAAAGTCGTTCTTTGAAGAAATAATTTAAAAACAAGTTGAAAAGAACGAGAGAACCCTTTATCCAAACTTTCATGTCATTTGTCACAGTACGGATGGATTGTCAACCAATGCTCGTCCTTTTCGTGTACTCAACCTGCGACTGTGAAAACATTGGACCTCGAAATCTGCAATTCCAGCAACAGCAGCAGCAGCAGCTGGCGAGGTTCTCATAATCGTTGTGAGCTTGAAGGATATCATCATCTCTTGGTCTTGATGTTCTCCTTAAGCTGACTTCGATATTCCCATGAATTAATAAGCATATATGTTTCGAAACTGTATCTTTAGTTCTGAGAACCAGGGTTGAGAAGATTGAACGAGAATACGCTGCAGCGAATGCGCATCGAGTTAGACCGCGTACGCACCAGAAAACCTTCAGCCAAGATAGTCAGAGACCCCTCGCGCTTGGGGTAGCTTCAGACATCCGGCCGGGCACGCGCAGAATGAGAGGCCCAACTGTCGAAGCAGGTTTGTCCCGGGGACATCGTTCGAGACCCTCATCAGGTCTTACTTGGGTTGCCGTTCTCACCGACACCAGCTGAGAGATGCAGCAGATATGATAGAACAAGGGACGCGCGTCACCGTGAAGCATCTGCAATAGAACAAGTTGGGGACGAAGCGCAGCATGCCGTGCGCCGCAGGAAGTAAACGCACTCACTGCAGAGGAGCCAGGTCTGGCGTTTCTTCGAAAGAGTTCAACATTCTTCTTGACTTATTCATATAAAGCGTGCTCCGTTCGGTTGCCCGCTGCGAGGGGGGGAAATATCATACGCTTCCCATCGACAAATGAGATAAAAAAGAGGGCAAAGCTAAGAGGCTTCGTGAGAGGCGCAGGAAGAACCCGGGACCTTAATTTATGTCAATGGTTGTCTTTACCTCAAGTTCTAAGATATCCGCACGAAATCGGGAGAATAGCTACGCCTACTGCTACTTTGAGGCTTCCTTGTGAAAGACAGCCACTTGCGCCGGCTTAAAGTGGGACACCCCAGAGGCCTCGCCTGGACTCCCACGAGCCCAAGGCACGCTCCCAGGAAAATAATTCCAAGGGACATTGTCTCGTGGAAATCCCCATCTTTCTTCAGCAGTGCGTTTCCAGCACAGTCCATCACCCGGGACCTTAGAGCTTCAGAGACCGGTAGGCCTTGGGCTTTAAGCTGCCCTATGAATGCATACGACTGCTACATCTGTGCGCCTTACCCACTCGGCAACTTGCCCGGGCGGCCAGCGTTAAGATCAGCTCAGCTAAACTTGTCCAGTGCTTGCTAGCTTAGGTGTATGCATCTTGGGCGTTCATTTAGGAATAAGTGCTGACGATGGCATGTCTGGCTGGGTCCAGTCTTGTCTCCCACTAGAATTGGCGCAGGTTTTCCTGCGCGATAAAGGTCTCATTGTGCTTTTCTGTCTCCCTCGTACAGTGTAAGTTTTTTCCAAGTCACCCCTGGAGCAAGTTCAATCCACGTGCGCTGAAGTCCGCTTTGTCGCACGCATTTGCGCACGCATTTGCACTGCGAGATCTTCATTTAATGTAAAAGTCCTGCTCCTGCTCTCCAACACGAGCCGAGTGAAGAGACTTACAGCTCTTACTCTTATCAGGCTCGCTTCTTTGTAATCTGCCACATCCAAAGACAGCCTGAGTTCGACAACTTCGTAGAGGATGGCGGCGGCGCTCACATGCTTTCTTCACTCAGGGACAAAAAGACAGACGGTCGAATTAAATGGATGCAGCGCCTTGGTGGCGGCGTTTCTGACCCTGGGAGCTTGGTGAGATCTCGCGCGCTTGGCACGGTCCCAATTCACAGACAGAAGAAGTGCAGGAATCGTACCAGTCAGCACCTACCTCACCGGCGGTAAAACAAGGACCTTTGGGGAGATCGATCTTTCGTCCCTGACTGCGACAGATAAACAAGCAGTTCTCTAGTGTCCTTCTGCTTTGCACGCAAGCCCAGCCATCGCACGCTCGCTCGAGCCGACGATTTCTCCTGCTGCATGCTTCCTCAAGATGTAAATAGCTCCAGCGCCGCCACCTGCTGTTCTCTGTTCTCCCGTTCTTTCCTCCCTCTTTCCATTGGGCTCTTTGGGGAGTTTCCTTCCGCAATTGCCCTTTCTTTCTTGAACTTGAAGGCAATTGATCGAGAGATTGAGACAGTCGCGCATTCCGGGGAACGCGGGGACCGTTTCCAGGCCAAAAGAAAAGTTTTTGGTTGTTTTTCTTCTCCTCTCAACGCATTCATTCTTTCTTTCTTTTCATCATTCTTTCATTCATTCATTCTTTCTTTCTTTCTTCTCTTCTTTCATGGGTACATAGGCGATAGATAGATAGATAGATAGATAGATAGATAGATAGATAGATAGATAGATAGATAGATAGATAGATAGATAGATAGATAGATAGATAGATAGATAGATAGATAGATAGATAGATAGATAGATAGATAGATAGATAGATAGATAGATAGATAGATAGATAGATAGATAGATTCCAAGCGCCTCCTCCGAGGCCGAGCACTCCGACTGCCGTGCAGGCTCCGCTCTGCTCTGCTCTGCTCCGCTCTGCTCGGAGGGGCGGCCCACGGAGGGGAAGGCGGCGCCAGTCAGTCAGGCAGCCCTGCGCATGCCTCGGCGCTGCCACGCAGCCGTGCGTGGATGGATGGATGGATGGATGAAGGCTCTTCGTTGCGCTTATGCCTCGCTTCCGAGCCTTTTGTCTGCTTCCTCGGAGGCGTAGGATCCCTTTAGTTGCTGCTTAGCGTTTTTATTTGTTTAATTAATTAATTAATTAATTAAATGTTTATTTAATTGATTCAATATATATAAATTTATTTGTTTATCTCCACTATGTATATGTAAGTAGGTGCTATCGTCATGGGGCAGGTGTTCTGTTCTTTTCGCGCTCTTCTTACTTTCTTTTGAAGTTAAATACTGTAGTTTTTACTCGTTTTTAAACATAGTTAAAAATAAAGTGACACATGTAAATAGAGAGTTTTGAGCAGTGTTTTCAGGAGAATTGTTCTGATTAAAAACAAGGTTTACTTACCCTCATATTCTTTGAAGAATAATTGATTGTTTTCGAACTTCGAAGCGACGAAAACATGGATTATCAACATGATAGCTTTCAAACGCCACTAAACGATGAAAATAAATGGTAACGAGACGCAACAAAATAAAGTAAAGCAAAGCAGAATAAAATAAAGTAAAATAGCATCATCATTGTGGGGAGAGAAGGAAGAGGGAAACTGGAATCCATAACAGTACCGGAAAAAGCAAGTGCGCGCCTCCGAGGTAGCACTGGCTAGGGGGTCTTAGCATCAGCGGCAGACTCCTCCGATGCGCTCATTCACTGCCTCGATCGTGTTCACATGTACTTCCTCGCAAATCAAAAGGACCTCGAGTACATGAGTGAGTCACCGGAATGCGGTCGATTCCACGCCGCCTCGCTAACGTTGGATTCGCCTGCTCTCTGCGAGGCTTTCCACGCCTTCCCACTCCCATCTACTCTGGTTTGGTCTCAAGATTGATCCTTCAAAGCCAGCTTTCTCAATAATTGACCCTTATTCTTTTGAACATAAAACGAATATGTTTGTTTTCCCTCTGTCTGTGGATATTATACCATTTTGCGGATTGCAATTTGTGAATTGATGATTGATTGATGGATTGATTGATTGATTGATTGATTGATTGATGGACTGATTGATGGATTAGTTGACCTTCTGCTCAACCGAAGGGCCAGTGGACAAGCGAATAAATGAAGGCTTGAGTGGATTCAATCAATCAATCAACCAACCAACCAACAAACAATCAGACAAATGCATAGATACCTTTATCAGCTCTACTCCGCCTCATCGGAGTTCGCTTTCCCTGTAGCAGTCAGTAAAAGTTACCTATGCCGCTCAATGATCATGTGTATACTAGTAACCGACTAGTCGTTTGCCTACTGACTCTAGCTAGCGATTTTCAAATGATCCCCCTGCTACCACCTACTTAGCGCCGCCTAATGGTTGCCAATACCAAGACACTAGCAACCCTTAGCGTTTGCGGTAGTGGCGGCGGCCTATCGATCGATCCATCATCAGTTCAGACGGTCTTTCTGAACTCCGAGGGAATATTGAGAGGAAATGGTTCTGATCGCCTGGAAAAGGCATAGGGTTTCCGCTGGGGCCGGCGCTAGGGTCCTCGCCTTCAAACTTCCAACTCTTCGCAAAAGAGAAAGAAAAGAAAAGAAAGAAAAGAAAACAAAAGAAAGAAAAGAAAGAAAAGAAAGAAAAGAACAACGACTTTTGGTAACACATCTCGGAAGAACCAATGTGAGGGAAGGAAGGTACGCTTAGAAGACCAAAAGGTGACTAAACTTTGCTCAATCAATCTCAATCAGAAGTTTGATCCATTATTAAAATAATCTCATGACCTACCTGCTTAGTACCAGGAAAGCCAAGAAAGAAAAAAAAAAAGAAAGACGCTTTGGCGATTATTATATGCAGATATATGGATATATAGATATACTAAAATAAAAATCGAAAGATGAGAGGAGCTCGACTGCTCAAGAGCGCAGAGGATGACCTTCGAGGCCTCCATCGATGCTGCCTCGATGATGCTGATGCATCGTCCATCGCCACTGCCGTCAGCGCGAGTCCTGGTGACAACGATGCCGCCGCGAGTGCGAGAGCCGCGGAGCGAAGTGCCGAAGCTCGATGGTCGTAATTCAATTGCAATTTCAAGATGCGAATAAACTCACAAAGTTAGCCTCGGGAACCCTTCATGTATGTAGTATGTTCATAAGAACTAACTCCAAAGGAAAGGAATCACTTCGATACCAAATGGAAAAGAGGAACCGGTCTTCGCTGGGAGTGCCACACACGAAACTGGCGACGATGCTCTCAAAGTGCTCAATAATCGTGGGGCTCGATTCGAAGCTGGTTCCTCTCGAAGAGCGCAAAGTTTCACCGCCATCGCAGCGGAAGGAGAAAGAATCCTTCGCATCAGCCGTGTTCTCTTTCTTCGAGCTGTTCTTCGAGCTGTTCTTCTCTGAGCTGAACCCTCTCCTCTAAACAAACAAACAAACTAACTAACTAACGAATTATAAGCACCTCCGTTCACCTAAGTTTCTAGCTGGTTTCCTGAAGAATGAATGAATGAATGAATGAACGTGAAGATGCCTTCTCTCGGGCACAACAAAGGCTCCTGGCGGCCACACGTTCGTTGCTCTCGGCGGCCTCCGCCTTCCCCAAAGCAGGCGTAGAGCCTGCAGCTTCTTCGCTCCGCTTTGACGCCTCATCTCTCTCTCTCTTTCTCTCTCTCTACGCGTCTTCCTGTTCTTTTGCTGTTCTCTTCCTGGATTCCTCACTTTCACTTTCATCTCTCTGCTTCGAACACAAGTTGGAAATCGAGGAAGCACTTGGAAACGCGACTTTTGTCTGTAAGATCACCATAGTTGACTTATAAACAGAGATATCGTATAAACAAACAAGCAAACAAACAAACAAACACGCAAATGAATGAATGAATGAATAAGTAATTGAATGTATTTATGAGTAAATGAATGAATGAATGAATAAGTAATTGAATGTATTTATGAGTAAATGAATGAATGGATTTATGAACAACAAACAAACAAACAAACAAACAAACAAACAAACAAACAAACAAACAAACAGCACACAAATGAAGGAATAGGTTTATAAACAGACAAACAAACAACAAATACGTAAATACATAATACTCCCCACAAATCGAGGAGAGCGATAGCAATATGAAGTGAAAAAATGAATATTGAACGACGTGCACTGCCGCTGGCCTCCTCGCCGCTCCAGGCTCGCTCCTGGTTTGTGCTGCTGGGGGTGGCGGATGCTGCAGGTGCCTGCACTCGCGCTGGACCTCCTGCCGAAGGAGCGACTCGTCCCCAGCAAAACCCTCTCCGGCAGCAGCGCTCTGGCCCAGTCTGGTCCCGAGACTGGCGCTTCTTGCGTCATGGATCTATCGCTCCTCAACTTGGGCTCTTTTTCGATGCTAGCTGCTGCTAGGCACCCACTACGACGCTACTCTATGCAGGCACCTTAGCAATCTCCCTAGTTGGCACTGATCCAGGTGTTCCGCCTCTTGCTGGCTGCCTATGTTCTGTTCCGCGTGCTGTTCCGTTCTATTTCCTCTTTTCTCTGTGTTGCAGCCTGTTTATTTTATTATTTTATTATTTTAATATATATTTTTTTATTATTTTGGTATTATTCTTCTTATTATTAAAAAGACAACATATTTAAAAAAAGAAGGCTATCAATGAGTGAATGAATAGTCCATTGTTATAACGGAGGACAATGAAAGCACGAATGTACCTCATTATGAACTATGAAGGCTCTTTTTCGACGATGAGATTGCGGATGTTGCTGCTACTGATATAGGTACCTCGTGGAAAGCCGGCGAAACACGTTTCTTTTTAGCGTGGCGTGAAAAAGAGAGAGAGAGAGAGAGAGAAAGTGCGGCAGGGGAAGGGAGGAGGGAAGTGGGCGTGGGTGGGCTTTCTTTTCTATTCTATTCTTTTCTATTCTTTTCTATTCTTTTCTATTCTATTCTATTCTTGTTGCTGGAGGTGCCATTACTGAGCACGAGATTAGAAGATCGACCATCCATACATCCCTCCATCCATCTATCTAACTCCCTTATTAGTGCCAATCGTTTCGCTTCGTGAATTGGTCAGTCCTCGGCCGTTGTTGGCGTTTTCCTCGTTCTTCATACTTTCCTCCTCTCTGTTTCTTTCAATTTTAAAATTGATAAATAAAACCCTATCAATTGATTCTAGCTGGAGTCGTAAAAGATGCCTCAGCTTCTTTTGTAGTTTGAAAACATGAGTCAAGATAGAAAAAGCGTGCATCGACTTTCATCTCTTCTTCTTCTTCTTCTCCCAAACCTGGGCTGCTTAAGATGCCGTAGCCGTCAATCGCAGGGGCGAGAAGCGAGCTTTGGCCAGTAAACGCATGGCTGAAGCAAGTTGAGGGAATCGGTGATGGGGCCGCAGCATTTAGTCAAATTAAATGGCAAGAACCCGAGGAAAGCCTGCATATGCAATGAATGCTGCAGTGAACCGTGAGCCTGTTCCACTTCTTCCAAGGCGAATGAGATCCCTCCAAAGAAGAAGAAGAAGAAGAAGAAGAAGATAGAACAGAGCTGTTTATCATTCAGCCCAGAACTAAGGATATTCTATGTATTGTTCTGTTTTAATGTTAACTTTTAGTGTTAAACTTTTAACTAAAATAGTATAAAAATACTTACTCGCAATGCTAATCGACCTGAACAGAAAGCACGAGATGAAACGATTGCTAAAGAGAGGCCTCGCTCCAGCCTTTGGACGCAGCGGTGGACGAGCTGAGCATCAAATAAGCGAGTGCTCGGGAAGCGAGGCACTCGCCAGCCTCCACGAGCTGAAGGTCACATTTATTGCAAAGTTCTAGTTCATCATCAATCAAAGTTCGCTCTCGACTTTGGTCATCTCACAAGTAGTAGTAGTAGTAACTCCTGCTGCTCTGATTACACCTAGCTAGTAGGAACTGACTGTGACTGACTGACTGACTGACTGACTGCTATACCATGCGTAGATAGAGATAGCTGTTAACTGGCTGGCTGATCGATCTCGAGTGCACACCTTTGAATAATGCGGTTTCCTCTGAATAGATCAATTCCTTCAATGACGGTATTCTGTTTATTTGTTTTCGTGATTTATACACTATCGGAGGCTTTCGCTGCTGATCGGTGTACATGCGAGCTACCTGAGCAAGTAAAGTACGCGCGCATCAGTCAGCGTTGGAATCAACTCGATCTTCAGTCAGAGCTTTCATCTCCATCGCCACTCGCTCGCAATGAATTGAGCGAGTGGAACTGGGATTGCTTTGTTGTTTTTCCAATTCCAAGCAATGGATGGATTGGATTGCTGAGATGCCTCCTCAAAGCCATTCAGTCGACCCAATTCTTCGTAGATTGGCCCTTTGGCTCACTCACGGGAAGCGTCGACTCGGAATAAGGAGATCGATCTCTAAAGCCTGCGCCATCGGTGGTCGCCTCTCGCCTAAACACTGCGACCGACCGACTCACTTACTCATTCACTCACTCTTTCACTCACTCATTCACTTCTTCTTTCTTCTTTCTTCTTTCTTCTTCTTTCTTCTTTCTTCTTCTTTCTTCTTTCTTCTTCGAGTTCTACTTCCGAGCCTCTTGTTCTTGTTCTTGTTCCTGTTCTTGTTCCTGTTCCTGTTTCTGTTCTTATTACTTTTGTTCTCCTTCACTCGCACACTCACTCACTCACTCACTCACTCACTCACTCACTCACTCACTCGAAATTATAAGGCGCGCACTCCTCCTCATGGTCTCAGCAGTAGATCGCGAGGCTTGGCTTTAGATCGCGAGGCTTGGCTTTTCCCGCGTTAGTAATGGCAGAAGCTTTGATCCCTGGTTTTAGCAATTAGTGAGAGGACGTGCGTGCTCTCAGCTTTTGTTTGTTCTGTTCCCGTTCCCGTTCCCGTTCCTGGAGCTGCCCGAGCCAGAAGGCGAAGAACGCGTTCGACAGAGAGAGAGGGAGAGGGAGAGAGATCAGTCAGTCAGTCAGTCAGTCAGAAGGCATCAGAAAGTGCTGAGAAGCAGAGAGAAGAAGAAAAAACTTATGCATGCAGGAAGTAAGTAAGGAAGGAAGGGAGGAAGGAAGGAAGGTACCCTAAGCGCTAAAGCCCTAAGGCCAAAGACGGGGATCCCCAAGGGTCCTCGAACTGAAGAGCTTCGAACATATCTTGAAGCTACGAGGGCAAGAAAGCAAGCAAGCAAGCAAGCAAGCAAGCAAGCAAGCAAGCAAGCAAGCAAGCAAGCAAGCAAGCAAGCAAGCGAGGAGGTACGTACGTACTTCGATGCCTGCCTGCCTGCCTGCCTGCCTGCCTGCCTGCCAGAGAGAAGAAGGATCGAGACTTCGTCGCACTAGCTAGCTACTCGCCTGTAGGTCTATGATCTGTCTGATCTGTAGAAGGAAATAAGATAGGAAGTGAATTATGTTGTGAATCTGAGAAGAAGGAATGAAGGAAAGAAAGCTCTTGTTTGAAATCAGCATTCATTCACCACATCAGTCAGTCAGCAGATAGATAGATACCTCAACTAGAACTTGCAGTAGGAAGTGATGGCACTGTAATAAATAACACGAGGATAGTTGAAATTCAATTCAAATGAAGGGAGAGAGCGCAGTTCCGTAGGTCCTAAAGACTTTGCAGACAGGTACGTACTTACTCACTTACTTACTTACTCACTCACTTACTTACTTACTTACTTCTGAGTAGGCACTTCTACCGCGTCGTGGACACTGGGCTCGCGTGCCCTCAATCGAAAGAAGTCACCAAACTTCTTTCTTTTTTTCTTTCTTTTCTTTCTCCTGGCCAGACGCCGATAATAAGTAAGTCTAAGTAAAAGTATTCTCTCTCAAGAAACCTGCAGAAAGAAAAGAAAGAAAGAAAGAAAGAAAGAAAGAAAGAAAGAGCGCTCTTCGAATCCCAGTTCGAAACTAAGGCATTTTCAACTTCGCGATGATCTTACGATAATTGGGATCGATTGATCGATTGATTGATCGATTGGTTGATCGTTTGATTGATCGATTGATTGAATGAGCGAGTGAGTGAATGAATAGATAATCGACGATGAAATTGGTATAACTCAGTCTGGGATGAGAGAGAGCGATAGATCCGCCCGTGATACGCACACACGCCGACGCCACGGGCTCCAAGACGCGGAGGGAGGCACGGTCACGGCCTGACATCGCGCAGAGCAGACTGAGGAGCGCAGGCCCCTTTTCGCTCACTCGCTCACTCACTCACTCGCTCACTCACTCACTCTCGCACTCGAAGAGGACGGCGATGATTCACTGCGCGTGCTTTGGAGAGCGCGCTTTCATTCGCCTCCTTTGCCGTTCTTGATTCCTTCATTCTTTCGTTGGCTTTGCTTCTTTCTTTGCATTTTATGGAATGGAAAGGCTGATTTAGTCTACTTTATGATTCGTTCTTTCATTCATTCATTCGTTCATTCATTCGTTTATTCAAAGCTTGATATTGATTGACACGAAGAAGTTGGGAGATATTCTTGGTAAAGTGGAGGTCAGTTGGGTCGCTGGGCGTGATGATAACGCAGAGGCCTCTGTGAGGAGTGGCGTGGATAGTCGAAGCTCGAAGCATGAGCGCGAGATCGATTGAAAGGGAGATTGATGGGGCGAAGAAGAAGAAGAAGAAGAAGAAGAGGAAATGGAGGATGATCATCCATTGAGTTCATCGATGACTTTTTTTCCTTCCTTTTTCCCCTTCTTTCTTTCTTTCTTTCTTTCTTTTCTTCTTTCTTTCTTTGTATGCATAATTTTATTTTTGGAAATAAACATCTTTTGGTTTAATGAGAAAAGCTGAGGAAGAAGGAACAGGCACAAATGAGGAATCGAAGCAGCAGAGACCTTGAAAAGAACAGTCTCTATCTATTCAGGCCGTGACTGACTGACTGACTGACTGACTGACTGACTGACTGATTAATTGAAGGATTAGAGGTACTAGGGGTACGTACCTTACTGAACTGCCTATTTTTCACCTCTCATGCATGCATGCATGCTAAAGGAAACACTCTCACTCACGAGTTTGAGGCGACAAGTTAAAGTGTTCTTTTTAAGCTTATATGAAAGCTTGAGCCACCATCACCATCGCTCATTACGTACCATGCAAAGCGAAGCGGAGCAAAGCTAACGATCACACCAATTGGGGACAACGCGGAGAAATAGAAACATCGCAGCGCATGATCAGCGATGAAAGTAGCAGAACGATAAGAACAGTCATTCCTTCCTTCCTTCCTTCCTTTCCTTTCCTTTGTGTTTCCTTCTTTCCTTATTTGTTTCTTCTACAAATAAAAACTATCAACATACTAATTGTAAACAATCACAAATACCAACAACATGAGGCAGAAGAAGAACACCAAATCTTGAGGTCAAAGAAACAAAACAAAAAACAAAAAAGAAGGAAGGAAAGAAAGAAAGAAAGTAAGTAAGTAAAGAAACAAGAGAGGTGAGCGCTCAAATCGAATGAGTGAATGAGCGAGTGAACGAGTGCGTGCGGCGTGTGATGCCTCAAAAACAAACAAATATATAACTCGACAAATAAATTAAACTAATACCGCCTGCCCAATCCGCCTCCTCGCTAAAACTCCACAGTTTGCAGCAGTTTCCTTGCATCTGCATAGTCCCAATCATGAACCAAACAACTTAAGCGCTAAAGAAAGTAAGAAAGTAAAAAAATGATTCATGGGTTGCGCTAAACAACCCTTTCCCCTTCGCGTTCTGTTCTCTCTTTGAGAGCTTCCTCCGTTCCTTCGTTTGGAGTTTCTCTTTCCCAGGCTCCCCTAGCAACTGGTTGGTAGCTCCTACCGATCGGAAGAGGTGACCTCTAAAATCCTCTCCTCCTCCTTCTCCTCCCTCCATATCTCTCTATCCCTCATCATCTTCTTCCTTCTCCTCGCTTCTTCCTCATCTATCTTCCTTCTGTTTGCTTTTTAGATGTTTTATTATTATATTATTAATTTAATTTTTAATATACAATTTTAAAAACTAACTCGAACTTTTATGGTGATCTCATCTATATTTAATAACACTCATACACACCTACCAAGCTAACTACCGCTTATGCTACTACTACCCGTTCGCTCGTCCTTTTATGGGTAAGTGCGGATAACACCTCCTAGGGAGTGGGAGTGGCGCTTAATCTGGGTGTCCCGTCTTTCTCCGTTGAGATAGATCGTCTCGTGATTGACTCCTGTTTATAGTTATGTAGTGTTTGTTCTCTTTTGAAATAAAAATTCTATTTTCTCAAGCAAATAGAAGTTAAATGAAAAGTAAGATGAGAAAGGGCTATTTCGCACAAACCGTGAGATCTTCAAAATGCTTAAAAACTAACATCTTCAGCTCTCTTGGTCGATTGAAAAAAGTGAAAAACCTTATATTCATTTTAAAAAAAGAAGCAAAGAATGCGAGAATTGGGAAGAGCAAAGCA
Organism: Schizochytrium sp. TIO01; assembly: GCA_004764695.1. Taxonomy (NCBI): domain Eukaryota; class Bigyra; order Thraustochytrida; family Thraustochytriidae; genus Schizochytrium; species Schizochytrium sp. TIO01. The sequence goes on along the minus strand of SMSO01000037.1, from coordinate 2,255,088 downwards.
AAATCGATCAATCTTCGTGATCAGGGACAAACACAATCTGTCTGACCTCATCTTCATCTTGACCAAAGTTCTTCTTCGCTCCATGCCATCTCAATTCTGCTCCAACCCAATGCCAGACTCGGACTCGGAGTGTAGACATCGGAGGGGCGGAGATGAGCGTGCGAAGAAAGCATGATCACGGCCCGATACCTCGAATCGAAGCTGTCCTGTCGAAGAAGCAACTTCCGGCGATGGATTTGTTGCAAGAATTGAGTGCAGTTTTCTGTGGGCCTATTACTAATTTTATAGGGGATGAATGCAGAATCCTGTCCATGAATTCCGAGGTTCGCTCAAAAGGGGGTTCCTTTCGCGCGAAGAGCCGCCTTTTGGGGTTTCGCAGACGTTCTGAGAGTCGCGATTTAGTCAAAACTATTTGCTTCCTTCCTCCTTGGACCTGTAAACTAAACGAAGCCTTCGGATCGTTCACCGTTATCTACATATATATATATATATATATATATATGTAAATCATCGAATGAGGCGAGTTCTTCCTTTTGGACAAAGGAGGATGGATCGATGAATGGACCAATTGAAGAATGCGGGAATGAAAACCACATGTGCACAGCCGATTCGATGAGTTAGCTCATTGTCCTCCGATTGTCTGCAGAAAGGACCCTTCGGAGAAGCAACCTCGGATTCCTCTGTGCCTTCAAAGATCGATCGAGAGAATTACAAATACAAAAGCAATCTCGGAGCCTCGCAGGTTTCGGGGCCCATGGAATTCGAGTTCGCGAGCTCGGTCTTGGCGTTCATTTCAAGATGCACACAACAAGTCTTCTGCTTCTTCGAAGCTTGTGTGGACATAATAACACAATCAATCAATTAATCAATCAGTCAATAAACGAAATACATGAATAGATAAATGAATGAATAAATTAATTAATAATTAGTTCCGTGCTCTCGTGGGAAGTCTCGACCTCAACGCTAAGAGCATAGGTAGGTAGATATGCAGATATACATTTCTTACCTCCGATTAAGTCGTTGAGGCCGCTGTTGTGGTCGCTAAAGCTGTCGTTATGGTTGTCCTCGTCCACCTCTTCCGATGTGTTGGATAGACGGAGTCTCTTTTTCTTTCTTTCTTTCTTTCTTTCTCCTTATTCCAGTGCCTGTCCAGTAAGACCTACTACCCACCGCATAACTAATTAGTTAGTTAGTTAGTTAGTTAGTTGTTCGTTCGATCGATCGATCGTTTGTTTGTTTGTTTGTTTGTTTGTTTAGTTCTTCAAGTTAGTTCACAAAAGTATTCTTAGGAAAGAAGAGAATGAAGGCATCGAAGCAGAGAGAGAGAGCTGCGCAGCGCAGGAGACGACAGAGCGGCGGAGAGGCAGGGCCCGAGGCAGCGGAGCAGAAGGTAGACAGGACAGCGCCCCGTACTGGAGCGAGCGAGCGTGCGGGACCAGCTTGGGCCTTCCTGTATTCTCCCGAATATTCTTCTTTGCGGCGGTGTTGCGATTCTTGACTGCTTAACATGAAAGCTTTTACGATGATAAAAACAAAGAGGTCAATAAATCAATCAATCAATGAATCGATTACTTTCTGTGATGTTGGACGGAGCAGAAAAATTGACTTTTTTGTTTCATAGCGAGCGAAGGTAATTGATTCATTGACTCACGTGGTGTTATGTCTTTGGCAAATGGAATTGGAACGTGACCCGATGGACTTAGAATCGGAAGAGTCGTATTTGGATTCATTGATGATGGATGGATGATTGATTCATTGATTCATTAATTCATTGATTGATGCGTGGATTCATGATCAACTGTCTCATTTAATTCATTCATTCATTCTTTCATTCATTCATTCATCCTTTCTTTCTTTTTCGCTCTCTTTGTTTCTTCTGAGATCAAATCAATCGTCCACGATTACGCATTGATCGATGACTCAGTCCATGGCATCGAAGCCATGAGCAGATAAATCTACACATACGAATGCCTGTTCAATGATCGATTGCATGCTTCTATGCATTGTACGTATGCATGGTGAATGCATGAATGTATTTGTGTATCTATCTATATGGCCAATGCATGAATGTATGAATGGTGATCTCATCTCATCGACCAATGGGCGGTTCAGTCGTGGATAAGTAAGTCAATCAAGGAGGAAAGCGAAAGCCAAAGCGAAAGAGCTCATGTGTATTAAATTAAGCAGCACAGCTGGAAAGAGGCAGGCCATAAGAGCAGCAGGGGATCGGATTTCGGGAGGCAAAGGACACGAGAAGGTTAAAAAGGCTCGGAAGGAGTTTCTTTGTCGATGATCCTTGTTATTCCTTTCTGTTATGCCTCATGGTAGCTGCAGCTAGGTAGGTACTAGAAGAATGCCAGAAGATACCTGCCGACGCAGTGAACAGAACAGAGGAAGTAGAACAGAACGGAAGAAAGAAAGAAAGTTTTCATTTTCAAAAGAGAAAGAAGAATGAAAAGAAGAATGAAAAGAAAAGTACTTGTACTCACTCCTCTTTTACCTTGAAAGGAACAGAAGAAGGCTGCTACAATAAGAATAGTGAAAGAAAGAACACCGCGAGTGGCGCGAGTAAGTGGGTTTTTCAAAATACTTTTCAATTGCTTTTGTGATGTAATGAAAGGAGATAGATGATAAGTGCGCGAGAAGAAGTGGGTAAGAAGTAGTAGTGATCGATGCGAATTAATGAAAGAAAGTATAACCGCGGAAAACAAGGCCAATGCACCTCGATCAGCTATTAATCAATCAATCAATCAATCAATCAATCAATCAATCAATCAATCAATCAATCAATCGATCAATCAATTAATCAGTGAATCAGGGAGTGAGGAGTGAGGAGTGAGTCAGTAAAGCCCCCTCTCCGAGTCTCTTTGCCTCTGGATTCCTCTCACTTCAGTCAGTTGTCCTCTGCTTTTACCTGCTTTGGCACTTTCGCTTTATTCGAGTTGACACATCAATCGATCGACCTGTCTAAGTAACTTACTTCTCCATAAGACCCCTTTTATTGTTGTTGTGGAATGTTGAATGTTAAATGTACTGGCAATTAATAAAGGGAAAAGCAAAGATCATCCATTCCTCGACCAAACTGAAGAAGACGCTCGTCGCCTGAAAGAAAGTGAATCGTGGAACAGTGAGTGTTCCAGTTTCCAGTCACTTGGAAACTCCAACTCCAAATCGAAGTCGTCATGCTCTGTCTTTGCTTTGCTTTGCTTTGCTTTGCTTTGCTTTGCTTTGCTTTGCTTTGCTTTGCTTTGCTTTGCTTTGCTTTGCTTTGCTCTAGTTTAGCGTAGTGTAGTTTTTATTGATTAACTCTGATTTGTTGATTCCATAGTCGAAGTTAGTTCTCCAAGTAAAAGGAAAAGAAAAGAAAAGAAAGAAAAGAAATAATGCTACGCACGCCGAGTGGACAAAAGACAGACGCAGAGAAAGAGGAGACCGGCTGCAGAGGCCCTTCGCGTGTTTGCTCCCAGACAGACAGACAGACAGGCAGCCGGAAGAACCGGGTGGGAGGAGGGAGAGGCGCGAGCAAAGCTCCCGAACTCGAGAGCCTTGGCGCACTCCGCCAGCCAGCTCCGTCGGCGGCCGAGACAAGTACTTATTTACTCAGTGAATGTTTGTTTGTTTGTTTGTTTGTTTGTTTGTTTGTTTGTTTGTTTGTTTGTTTGTTTGTTTGTTTGTTTGTTTGTTTGTTTGTTTGTTTGTTTGTTTGTTTGCATGGAAATAAAAAATAAATAAAAACACTAAGTTCTTCTGCAATGTAAAATGTTCTTTTGGCAACTTAGTTTTTCGCTCTCTGGAGAACAAGGAGGGGAACGAGGTCCGAGGGAACCCGCTCCCCTTCTAAGGCGGCTGTTCAAATTGAAGTTAATTTGGATTGTTTTATACTTTACTTTACTTTACTTCGCTTTGTTTGTTTGTTTGTTTGTTTGTTTGTTTGTTTGTTTGTTTGTTTGTTTGTTTGTTTTGCTTGTTTACTTACAGGCTAAATAAGGAAGGAGGGGGAGGAAGGAAGGAAGGAAGGAGGAAAGAAGCACTTGTTAGTATTGGGTACGTATGGAAAGCTGAGAGATGGAGAAATAGAACAGGGGTCGCGTGGCTGTTTCCGCTATTGCGCTGTAGGTGTTCTTTCTTTTCTGCAGGTTTCGTTTCGAAGGAAAAGTGTTTGTTGTTTGTTTTTAAACACCATCATGTGCTGTGGCTTCGTCCTGAAAATTGGAGCAATCAACGAGTAGCAACTAGAGAATGCAAGTGTTCCCTTTTCAGAAGAGTTATTTGGCGATGTGTACATATATTATATCGAAAAGAGACTCTTCAACTAAATTGTTTGGCTTTTATGTTATTTTTTTATTATTTTTAATTTTAAATAAATAAATGAAATTGATTTAAAAAAATGAAAATTAATAAAATGAAAACTAATTAAACAAAGTGACTAAAGTTTCTTCCTCATCCCGCATCGCCTCAACAGCCGTGTCTTTGCCCTCATCATTCCCTCAACCCCGATCAATCGTCGGCGCTCGACGGCAGCGGCATCCAGACAGACATCTGACGGTCAGCCACGCAGCGGCAGCGGCGGTAGCAGGCAGCAGCGGCGGTAGCAGGCAGCAGCGGCAGCAGCAGCAGCAGCAGCAGCGACCAGACAGGCTCAGCCAGCCGCCCCGGTGATCGTCAAGGGACCCTCCCTAGGACTCGTGCTCAGGTCCCGTCCTAGTGGGCGCGTGCGAGCAAGAAGAAGACAACAGCAAAACAGCAACAGCAATAACCTATAGCTAGCCGCAGCGACAGCGACAGGAAACACAGGTGCGAGAGCAGGACAGCAAACCAGCATCAGTTGAACGTCGCAACGAGGCAGTAGCAGCGCAGCGGCTCAGAAGGGATAAACTTTGGGCGCTCGCTCGCTCGCTAGCTGCTATTGATTTATTATTACTATTACTCTTAGACTTTAGTCGAGATCTCTTAATTTCATTCCTGCAGAACCGCTTTGGCGCGACAAGATGGAGCATGCAAGGAAACGATCGCGTGTCCCGGGCGTGGACGTGAGGCCGTTCAAAGACAACGTGAAATCAAGGCAGCAGCAACAGCAACAACAGAGGTCGGGTCTGACCAAGCGAGTCAAGCGCGTGGATTTCGAGGACGATGACACTACTGGCACCTCTGCCGCTGAGCATGCAACTTGTACCACTGCAGCGATGGATGCATCTCAGCTCGGCAGCTCCTCCTCAGCAGACGCTGCATCCTCGGCGGGTAGCAGTGCAGCATCCGTGGCGTCCGATGCCGACGAGTACTGCTTCATTTGCATGAACGGGTTCTCCTCAAGGAGACCACGCATGCCCATCCCCTGTGCTAACAAATGCAACCAGCATCCTGTTCATGCCAAATGCATTTACGAATGGCGCGAGTGCAAGTCCGGTAGAAACCAGTCATCTTGCCCGCTTTGCAGAGGCGCACTTGGGGAAATTGCTTACGTTCCACGTGATAAGATTGGCTCACATAGATTCCGTGACAACTTTTTTGCACGCAAAGACTTTATTACCTCGCCTGTGCCTCAACATGCAGGTGTCGTGCGGTGCTACGTTCGTGCCATTTGCGACCAAGGTGTCGCTGTGCGTTACGAGCTCTTCCTCCAGGCACCCACCACCCTGCGCTACCCGCTCGGCCCGCTTCCCTCCCTAGAGACCCCAAAGTACGGTGATCAACTTCTCGCTATTTCGCATAAACGCCCAGAGTCCGAGTCTCTCTTCGATCCTGATACGGTTTACGGCCTTTCAGCGCAGCTCGATATCTCAATGGATGATAAAACGCCTCCAGGAGGAAGCATCAACAGGGGTTCGGCCCATTACCTTGGGCACGTCGCCAGCTCTTTCAGAGGCCTCGAACACACTATTTATGGTGCCGATGGCGTTGTGGAAATCGGAGCTGTGCGGTACACGCAAAACAGAGTCGGGCCCGCTGTTGGACCTCGCCGCATCCATGTTTGCTTCCCGAGCCTCGAGCGCACGCCACGCCAAAAGATCGGCGCTGCACGCTCTCGGTATGCTCACAACGATGACAAGCTCGATGCCATTGTTCCTGACCCCGAACACGCTTTGGAGAACCCAGAGTCCAAGTTGGACTCTCGCCGTGCGCGCAAGTCTGCATGGCGTAGTGACTCACGCGTAGAAGATCAAAACAGTGCTCTGCGCACCAACTACAACAACCACTCTTTGGACTCCAACTTCGAAAACGAGGTCGACGCAAGCAGCAGCAACAACAACAACAACAACAACGAAGAGGACGATGGCGAAGACGAAGACGAAGAGGAGATCGACTTGACCTCGGGAGATCAAGCAGATTGGAATACCCGAAGCCATCTTCCTATCAATGACCAGGAGCGCCTCGGAAGTTCTCTGCGTCGCGCAGCGACTCAGGATTCCATGTTCTCCTCTTCATCCTCATCTACTATCTCCTCGGCACAGCCTGCATCACGGGCTTGCAACTCTAACTTCACATCCTCTGAGCAGTCAGAGACTCGCCACGCTCAGCAACAGCAGCAGCAATTTATCTTCGGTGCTAACAAGACTCCATACTGGCTGCCCACAATTAGCGCCTTTTCTTTGGATTTCTGCGGCCGGGTGACTCTCCCTTCAAACAAGAACTTTCAACTTATGATTAATGGTAACCCCAACGTTGCCCTGCAATTTGGAAAGGTGGCTGAGAATGCGAACGCGGAGCTCTTCACGCTCGATGTGTCCTGGCCTCTTTCCCCGCTCCAAGCCTTTGGTGTCGCACTCTCTGCCTGTGACCGCAAGCTCCTCTGTTCTTCGATTTGAAGTCGAAAGTAACACGATGAAAGTTCTTGGGACTTTTTTGTTGTTTTATAGGTGTTGAAAGCGTGTAGCAACAGTCTCTTGATACATGCGCGTTCGTCTTCATGGATTGTTTCTACCTGATGCGAAGGAGTTTTTCGCTCACTTCCGATTTTGAGTTATTGTTTTCCTCTTCACATCCTAGCCTCTTCTTTGCCGTGCCGTTACAGAAATATCTCTTACACAAATAGACTGTAATGATGACGATGATAATGATCGACAATGACCCTGATTGTCCGAAGCCTTCGGACACTGCCAAGGACTGTATTCTGTGCGCACCACAGCTATTTCTCATTTGCGCCTGCGTTTGCAAACAACCACTCCTTTCTTTATATATATACAAAACATGCACACGCAGTATTCAAATGTGAGTACTTCTTCCTCGTTTGTGGGGCCTGCACGTATTCTACAGTTATATTTCCTTTGGCATTTTGATGACAAGTAAACTAGGCCATACCTTCATTTTGCTTTTTTTTTTGCTTTTTTTTTTTTCGTTTTGCCCTCTCGCTGTTCGACTTTTATCACTTGCGTATGAACCTCGAACCCACTTTGATTTGTAATCAGTACTTGTCTAATGAAGTGAATTGCAAACACGATCACCAATAAGCTTGGATTACCATGTCTTTTATTCATTAAATTGATTCTGTTGTCTTGGTTCCCTCAAAATGTAAATCTACCTTGGAGGAGTTTGCGTCAACTTGCAAACTAGGAATTAATCTTAATAGAAGTTTGTAAAATACTTTTGTTTTTTTATTTTCTATTCTAAATTCAATCTATTAAGGATAACCGTCGGTGTTGTGAATGGCCTAAACAAAATATGCAATACTATTATATTACTACACAGCCAAGAAACATCAGAAGTGGTCATTTCAAACAAAAGCAAAATAAATATGATTGGCAAACTAGTTCTACCCTTCACATTTTTTCTTGCACTTTGACCAACTTTAAACAAAGCATCAACGAGCATTCTTCATGGATGAAAGAGAATTTTATATGGCGATGTACTGTTCCCTTTCATTTCTATTCCGGAGGACCCGGCGCAGTAGTTGGCCAATCAATAGCTGCACTTTCAAAACATGCTCTACAATGCCGCACTGGTTCCATGTAACCTAGTTGGGGTATGGGCTTTGTGTTGTTCTTTGGCGCGCAGCTCAAGCATACTACACGGCCACACTTACGGCAATGATGTTTTCTGAACATTACATTAAACTTGCGGCCACAGATCATGCAGATCGGCGCAAGTTCATCTGGGACCCAGGGCCTCTCAACCTGCTCCATAGACCCATTGCTTTCTTTACTTTCGAAATGCTGCAATGCAAAGCTACGCTGATGCTCTAGCACTATTGCCATCTCGTCCTCGGTGAGGTCTTCAGCCTCCATCGCAGTAATGTCCCCAGCTCGCCTTTGTTCTAAGACCTTACGTAGCTTAGCCGCCACGGGCAGTAAGTACCGCTCTGATCCTTCATGAGGTCCATCGTGTGTCTCGAAAAAGTTATTCACAAATTCATTGCTCGATATCATCATGCTTTCCACCTCAGAGTCCTTCCACTCGTCCAGGTCCAAAGACCTCACAAAAGACAAGCTCACCCCAAGACCCCTGTGCTTCCCAGCACATTCCAAGCATAAGAGTGATCCAAAGGTCACTGAAGCCCATAGTGGGTTCTTTGAACCGCAGTCTACGCACTCATCGTTCCCAGCTAGCGCAACGATCTCATTCACTCGCTCTGCACCTAGGGCACGGCGAGCCATGCCTGCCCAGGTAGGTGCCTAATGCCAACTCGTCCGAATCAACTCTACCACCAACGCAAACTGACCACGGAGCTTGAGGCACGCCACCAGCCACTCGTTGTGCACAGTATTGAAGACCTGCGCAAGAAAAACGGACGCGTCGGAGAGGATGTTCGGGTTACGAGATTGGACACCCTCAAAGAGCAAATTCCGACAACTAACATGTTGTGCTTGTTCATTTGTTTGTTACGAGAAAACACCGACAGGCGGTCAAGCCTTCGCAAGTAGAGTAAATACACATACAAGTAAGTTATTGAGCCATGATAAAGTAGAGTATAGCGGCTCCGAAGTGGATTATTCAGTTTGTTCCTATAAACTTAGGCACGTGCAGCTTTTTCTTCTTCTTCTACTTCTTTCTAAAATGACTAGGTACTTTCTAGGCAGGCCTACCTACTACTCATGTTCAAAGAGTCATTCCTTGGTAGTCTTAGCTATCAGGAACTGAGTTCATGACCCGGAATTACAGTGGTAGAAAAGTGGACTCAGTCAGGATCTTTTGCAGAGCGAAGACTACCTGCTGTGCCAAAAAAACGACACGCTGAGGAAGGATGGCCAGCTTGAACTGATCGAGCTACAAAACAAATTAGCAGTCAGTGAGGGGCTTGGTTTGGCCACTTTCTATAAGAGTGAGAGAGAATGAAACTTGCAAAGCTCGATAGGGACATTTTTTGGTATTATATAATAAGAAGCACTCAACGTACCAAATTGGGGATCTGTTTATAACATGAAGAGAACGACTTGCTCCCTGTGTTCCCAGCGGTCGTTAGGCTTTTAGCAATGATGTCTATGAGCTCCAAAATACAGACGCCAGAAAGCAACGACACTGGAAGCAGAACTTGAAGTCGTTGGGAATAGTTTCTAGGAGACGCTGTCCGACGAACATTTCGTAAAGACACACGTAACGGCAAAAGCAGTGTCGCTACTAGTTGTGAACGTTCAACTCGCCTTCCTAAAATGCAAGATCTGGAGAAACTTGTGGCTGACCCACTCGCGGTGGTAGACGAGCTTTTTGCGGCACGAGCTAAAGTTCACGCAGGCTCCAGCGACGTGAAAACCAAACTTCTCAAAGAAGCGTGCAAGGACTCGTGGGGTGTAAAGGATGTCTTAAATGTAGACAAGCTTTTTCATCAAGACACACTTGCTCAAATCCCATGGCTCACACGCTCCAGCCTTCGTTCAGGTAAACTCCGCTATGGAATGCTTGTACGCTACAAGGCCATGGTTCAAGATACGTTTGACCCTGAATATTACGATTGTGTCGCAGACGGACCTTGTTCAGGAAATGAAGATGGTGAGAAATCTAACCTTCGTACGCTCAAGTTTCGAGAGTTTGACCCTAATTTGCCTGCTCGTGACGATGTGGACGTAAACGGTTTATCTGAGCGCCTTCCTGTATTTTGCATACCGGTACCTGGTGAAACCGCATGGGCTCGCAAAGCAAGACTTGCCACGGGGCCTGAAACTCCTATTATTGACGCACCAATTGCACGGACTCAACGCAAACGTGTTGCCTTGGATGGCCCACCTGCACTCGACGACGATAATGACAGTGAAATGGACAACGCCGATCAAAATGGTAATGCATCAGCCACTGCAGATTTAACCAGTGTAAAACGTGCTCACGTCGCCAACGATGGTGAGGAAATGGACACAGAAAATGATGGTACTTCTAAAGAAAACGAAGCCTCAACAAACATTGCCATGCAACTTTTGGCCTCATCCTCTCAGGACCCTGATGAGATGCCTTGTATCATAAAGCTCTACGATGAGTCGATGGAAGGAATCAAAATAAACCAAATGGTCGAAGTTATCGGCGTCCTTTCCCACTGCCCTGATACCTCCGTATCCGTGCAGGAGGTAGCTGAAGACTTTATGCGCCTCGAGATCGCTGCTCGCCGCCCCCCTAGCAGTTTGGTCCCCCGCATCCACTGTCTTGCCATGAAAACAGGCGCCTGTCTTCTTCACGCTCCCTCAATGATGACTGCGCCTACTGACGAGGAACTTCAAGCAAAACTTTTACAAACTCGAGGTGTCCTGCGTGATCGATTGACCGAAGCATTTCAGGGCGATGCTCTTGTGGCAGAATACGCCTTGTTGTGGATGATGTCTTCTAACATGTCGTGCGCTGACCCATCAGCTGCCAAGGCTATTGGTAAACTAGTCCTCTCTGTCGCTCAGGTTCCAGAGAACAGTGATGTCGCGAATAATTTATCCAAAATCCTTCATGATGTTTTGCCCCGCACTCATCACCTCAGGCTTAATGTGGAAGATTTATGCAAAACTACTTTGTTTCCGAAGAAAGATTACACCACAAATCGTTTGAGCAACGGACAGCTACAACTCTGTGAAGGCACTCCCCTCATTCTTAACGAAACGGCTCTTGAAGCAGGCATGCTCAACGATCAAGGTGTCCGTAACATGCAAGCGCTTCAGCTTCTCACACAGGAACAAAAACTTCATGTAGATTTCCAATACTTTTCTTGTGAGTGGAACGTGGATACACCAGTTCTCATTGTCACGCCAAACCAGTCGGCGCTCGTACAAGGTGCTGACTGCGTTCTTCCTCTTCGATCTGCACCTCATCAGTCAAAGACGCAAGAAACCTCTATCACCTCCGAAGATCTGCGTGCATACGTAGCACACGTTCGTCAATGTGTTGCAGGGGCCCAGGCTTCCTTTGATGTTGATGCTGACCTAGCTACGGAAATTGAAAAGTCCTACGTCGAGGCACGCCAGCGTGACGGTAAACGGGTTCAAGCCGAAACACTTGACCTGTGGCTCACACTTGCAAAGCTATGGGAGAAATCACATGGCCGTAATGCACTAACGAAGGAAGGGTGGTCAGCTGTTTTACAAATGGAAAAGGATCGTCTTGCGCGAACTGCAACTTTCACTGTCTCAACTATTCCTGCTGCAGTCCGTGCCAAGTAAAGCTAGCGTCGGACTGCCATGCATGTACTCTTTTGCAATCTACTCTTCCACTCAAGTAGACCCATGACTCATGTTATTTTTAAAAAAATAGAAAGTCGAACTTAATATCTGATTGATTTTGCAAGGTTTTTCTCTATTCTTAGTCGCTATGCTATTCTGCAAACAGTGGAATAGGCGCACATCGATTGTAAAAATAACCAAAACAATAAAACAAGCTCATACTTCGTGTATATATCGCACAGAAGATCAAAGAATCTAATCTTCAAGAGGTAGCAATTTTAAAGGCGAGAAGAATGTAAAGAGATAGTGATTCGGTTCTAAAGTAGCTCCGAAGAAGTACCATTTCTGCCGCGCAGGCTGTGCCAGAGGTTGTGTTTGTTATTCTGAATTTGTTTTGGAAAAAAAAAAAAAATTTAAAATGGTTAGAGTGCAAAGGTTTCAGGTAACATGCGGGCAGCGATCGCACCACATAACATAGATAAGGCAGCCGAAGTAAGAACGATTGCCACATGCATCGCGTCATCGGCATCGCCCTTACTCCCTGAAGCTAATACGATCCCATTAAAGATGTTTGCAAAGATACTTCCCACCCGACCACATGCAGAGCCAAAACCCAGACCTGTTCCTCGTAAATGGCTAGGAAACGTCTCTGCAGAGAAAACATCAAAAGCGTTCCAAGTACAAGCAGCAAAACAGTTAAAAAAAGCAGCGAAGATTTGGACATACGAACGATTTGTGGTATTCAGAGCGAACATTAGTGCAGACAAAAACGCTAAAACCATGGAACCTGCAGTTGTTGTACGGCGACCAAGACGATCAACTAAAATTGTTGCCATGACAAGGCCGGGAACAGTCGCTAAGGTGTAAAACACAGAAGTTATATACGGGTCAGAAAAGTGAACTTTGCTAAAGAGATCCGAAATCCACGAGGAAATGCCATAATGAGCAAAGCTGAGAAAAAAGTAAATACTTGCAACAAGAATTGTTTTCCGGCGAATTGATCGGTAGGCAAAGAGCTTTCCCATATTATACCACACGGCATTGCCCATGACACTGCTTTCTCGACCATGGTCAAGGTTCTCAGATCTTTTCTTAGAAATAGCTTGTTCCACTTCGCGGCGCAAGCGAACGAGCTCATCATCATGAAGGTTTCTACGGGAGTCTACAAACCGAAAAAGAGAGCTTTTCAGCTTGTCAAAATTGCCACTTTCCCATAAAAATATAGGTGATTCCTCAAGTATAGAAAAACATAAAACAGCAGCTAAGAGTCCAGGCACTGATACTAGTGCGGCAAACCAAGGCCAATTAGAAGCCCCATTGTCTCCATGCAGCAGTATGTAAGCACAAAGGCTAGTATATAACACACCCACTGACCAAAACGCAGCCACCGCATTGATAAAAAGTGAGCGCGTTGCATCAGGACCGAGCTCTGAAGCCAGGGCAAATGCACTAGGTACAGAACCACCAACTCCGAGCCCCCCAATGAATCTGAAGAACACCAGCCAAGGAACTTGCATAGTTGCTGGAAGCAAAGGTGTCATTGCAGATGTTAAAGCAGCTGAAGCATTCACACCTAACGAAAGCGATAAGAGTGGTTGTCGCCCAAAACGGTCTCCAAGAGAGCCACTCGCTAAACCACCTAGCAACATGCCAACAAAAACAGCGGAGGTGAGCAGAGCACTCCAAATGGCGAGTTCGTCGATGGGTTTCCCACTAACAGGGTCCTTAAATACAGTAACAATGTAACCTATCGCAAGAACCTCCACGGCATCCGCAGCATTTGCAAGACCCAAAATTCCAACGCAGACCCAGTGCCTCCTTGAGGTACCGATTCTAGAGACGAGATTGTGAATGGCCCCTTCGTCCTCGAGATCTTCATAGACTGCGCGTAAGTCTCCCCCAGCCCCATCGTTAATTTCCGGGCTTCGAGACGAACACGAAGAAGCACACGACGTCAAAGAACTGCCGGGGCACTCCTCACTTTCATCATGTCTAGGACTCAGCTCTACCTGAGTGTGCTGCGTGGGACCTTGGCCATCTTCCTCGAGTAAACGTCTGGCGTCTTCTTCATTCAGCCTACCTGCCATGGCCTTTGCAACGTTTTCCACGCAACGCAAAAGGTCGATAAAGTTTTGCAGATACTTAGCCAGGTCTTTCGGATTTTGCTCTATATCAACCGAGTTTTTTTTTTCTTTAATTTTCTTTCAAATCAGGTCATGCTTGACCTTTGCATATATTTTGTTGCCCAAAAACTTTCCTTGAAATCGCGTTGCATAGGTCTTTGTGTGCGGGCAAACCTTGCACTAACCCCGAATGGTAAGTCCATTATGAATGAATGTAAGAAAAGATACATTTTGTGGAAGAGGCTAGCTTCTTTTCGAGCCAAATCTTTGTACCTCGATCAAATATCAAACAGCCGCTGGTGCTGGAAATCACCTTGTGCTCGAAGTGTTGTTTTGAAGTCCATCAGTGCATACTTCCTGCTTTCAAAGTTTAGGCTATAAAGGATGTGGGGAAAAATTAATTGTAGATGTTGGTTCATGGAATGAGCCCACTCACATGAAGAAGGAGGTGTAATGATATAGGAATATTAACTTTAGTGAACATGCATACCTCTACTATACTTGAAGAAAACATTTGGAACTAAGAAATCAATCCTAAAATCGTTGTGGAAGAGAGAAATCAGTGTGGACAAGTATCTACATGCTGAACTCTTTTGTTCTGTACGGTGTGCATGTCGAGAGAAAATATGATCTTCTACAAAATACAACAGCTATTGGCCGCCTGCTCGCAATACCGGCTTGAGTTAGAGCCAGTTGTACGCTCGCCTTCGCTTCCTCCAGTGCTATCTTGGTCGTCGGCATTGTCAATGTCAGTTTGCTGACGCCCTAAGGCTTTTCCTCTTGAGGATGAAGGTCGACGAGGCCATCCCTCCTGAACCGTAATGTCATTCTGCTGCTTTGGACCAGATGTCTCGGTATTGGGAATAGAAGCAAGAGGAGATGAAGATGTCGTGACTAATGGCGAAGTATGGGCGGAAGTATCCTTTGGCTCTTGCGTAATTGTGTTGCTATCTCCTTGAGAAGTCGCATCGTGTACTTGCACGTCTGAGCTAGAAAGTGGTGCAACAGGTTTACGTTCTGCAGCATAATTAATATACTCGAATGACCTTGCATTCTTTGGCTCGGTGCCGACAAAATCACCATAATCCGACGCAGACGGTTGTCGGTGATATGTAACCCCAGACGGGGGGGCGGAAAGGGTTTTCTTAGTTGAAGAATCCTTGAGCGTGCCAGCATCACTGTCACACTCTTCATCGTCTATGTCATAATAATTCAGGTAATCAAGTTGCTGTCTCTGTACCGACTCTGCTTGCACAAGAGGCTTTGGAGGAACCCCATGACTTCGAAGTTCTCTACTGCCGCGTGAAGAAGAATCCGAGTTTGTTTTTTTTTCATCGAAATGGCTCTCTCCTTGGCTGAAATTTTCTCCATCACCCTCTTCCTCCTTGGCAACATCTTCTTTAACGGTAGCACAATCCTTTTCTTCGATGACATTTTCATTATCTTTTGATTTGGTTGAAGACCCAGATTCGGAACGTCGCTTTCGGTGAAATGAGGCTGTGATAACCCGCTTGAAAGAAGCGCCTAAACCCTTCTTCGCTTTGCGACCTTCTGGTTTGCTTTTGTTGCTAGAGTACTTGGTGCTGCTCAGTTTTCCAGACGCCATGGTAGGTGAATGTTGTTGAGCTTCTGAAGATCTCATCGCCTCTCGTAAGGAATACACCTCTGCATCAACAGGTGACAAAGGAGGCGGAACCCTGGAAGAGCTACTCCACTTTGCACGCGCTCCAGTTTCACCAGCATCATGTGAAACATATTCATACAAGTCGTCTCCATCACTTTTGCCTTCCTCGCTCAATGTACGGTCACGGCTCATTCGTTGCTCGCTTGGCTCGGATGACATTGACGAAGATGCTGACCTTGTTTCGCCAAAACTGTGCGTAGAAACTCCGGTAGTAATTGGCAGGGGAGGCGGCAATGCAACATCATGATCGTCTCCAAGGCACGCATCATCATTATTGCCAAATGCAGACACCGGTGAGGAGGGCCTTTCTTGTAGGTTAACCTTGCCTACCGAAGCCGAGCTTACTGGAATAGATGGAACGGGCGTTTTTATAAAGAGAATTGGTGCTCCTGTGAACGCATCAACAAACTCATTGCCTATTGTATTTTCGACTTGCACAAGGGGCTTTGCAGATGAAGCAAGTCCTGAATAGGCAATAAATCCTTTATCCATCGTTAGCTTGACAAGGCCGCGTACCCATTTCTTGGCGGTCTGAGTAGCCTTCTTTTTCATGCAAATGTATGCAATGCTTTCGAACTCGATTTGGTGTGTATCTTCAAAGGCCTCAATGTCCATCTGTGCTTGAATAGCTGCATACATGTCCACCCTTTGTGCATCTACAAGACCTTCCTTTAGTCGTGCTAGCTCTAAAGCATTAGCAATTGCTTTTGTCCATTGCTTTTTATCAGCAGCTTTTTCACAGCACACAATTACAACAGACTGGTACTTTTCCTTTTTCTTCTTGTACTTTTTGCCACTGCTACTGCTGAGGAGGATTTGGAAAGCATTGGGATGGTTTTCCGTAGGTTGTACAACCTCTGGTGTTTGGGATTCTACATCTAGAAAATTGTCAATTGCTACTGGGTCGTGCGAACCGACATCTTCCATATCGTGATACTGACTAAAATCACCCTCGCTAAAGGCAGAACCAGTTTCACCTCGCCTATGCTGTGCATCAGGTGGAGTTTCACTTTGATCGTCTTCTTGAGAGGAAACATTATCTTGTTGTCTGTCAGTCTTCTGTTCAAACTCCTCATGCTGGCTATTTTGCCCATCATGCTCTTGGTGAAGACCCTGCAAACCTCCTCCAAGAATACCATCCGACTGCAATGCTGTGCTGACAGGACGCTTTGTAGGCCGCCGTCGCCGGCCCTGCACGCGCGGGCGGGATAGAACTGCATTATGGGAAATACCCTGGCGAGCACCTGAAGGTGAGGAAACTAATGCTGGATCGTGTTCATGACAGTATAATATTTTAGCCGTCGTGTCAATCACGCAATTCTCTGGTGTCACCATACAAGCGCACTTTGAGCAATACAAACAGTCGTGATGAACACTAAGGCCGTCTTTAAGAGGTACCTGATCTGCTGTGTCCATGCGTTTTTCGCAGACCATACAGGTTCCATCACTCACTTCATGCATCGAGACCTTGCCCATAAGCTTTTGCTGCAGGCGCTCACGGGCTTGTGCCTCTGTAAGCATGCCTCCACCCAAACTTGCGCCACCGGGTAATCCTTGCAAAAGATTCTGAAGGCCAGTCACCCGACCTGGCACGGCGGCTCGACGAGGCCCATTTTCTTTGTCAGAACTGCCATTGGGTGAGATGCCTGCTGCTTTGCAAATCCTCTCGACCCACGCAGTCCGAGCGGCATCAGAGTTTGCTGAAAATTGGAATTGCTTGCCGTTCTTGCCGAGGTCCAGTTCAAAGACATTTTTGCGAAGCCCAAACTGTACTTTCTGCACTGTTGTTTTCTTGCCCAGCTCAATTTGTGCTCGCGGTGTGCTGTCGTCTGCATTTACATACCAGCTCAGTGTGGATCCTTCTACGCGCCCAAAACCTTCATCCCATCGCCCCAAGTCGCTCTTGAGCGCGAGCGCCTCCGCCATTGTTGTGTCTGCTGCAGAAAGGTCTTTCTGCTTGCTCAGTTTACAACCAGAATTGAAATTGCCTCTCAGGCTCTTCGATCAGATATAAGCAAAGACCCAATCGACCACCAGAGACAGTTTTGCTGCTGCTACAACTACTGCTTTGGTTGTTGTTGATAGTAATGATATCGGAGTAGTGGTAACCCCGACCGTTGTGTCAAGCAGCTCTAAGGTATACATATATATTGTTGTTCCTTAAATGCTCCCTGTCTTTGATCCACATCAGACGCTGATGCCATAGGTCCCTGCAGAGTAGCTACTTACTTGAATTCTAGCGAGACAGTCCTTCCTCTTACTAGTAAGATTCGCATCGAGCAAAGTTGAGCGACCTGCCAAGCACAAGACTAGCCAGGCGGACAGTTCGTCCCACGGAGGGTCAGCTAGCACTGCCGCGATGGCCCATCTGCGCGGTAACACGCCTCTATGGACGCTTCAACAACTATCTAATAGAATAAAGTGCATCTTCAATCTTTCACAAGGGGGTGGTGCGAAGGGCTTGACGCAGAGCGAGCTTCCATGGTGCGAGAGAACCGGCAAAGAGTAAAGGCTCTGGATTGAAGAGTCTCTCGTTGATGTTTTACGTTCTCTCTTTTTTTTCTTTTCTTCTTTTTCTCCTTTTTAAAAGTTGATACTATCATACTCGGGTGGGGCAACCCCACAATCTGAAGTGCGCGTTTTTGTTTCAAATACAAGTCTAAGAAGAAGTTCTTGTATAGAAGCGAAAGTAGGAGGTCTTAGACAAGTTGGACAATAGAACATCTGGTATGCTTAAGCTTGGTGTAGGAATCGACAGTTCTGTGTGCCATAGGTTGGGTGAGTCGCCAACATTCTGAAAGCGGCTCTTGTGAAGGAGATACTTGCGGTTCTCTTTAACATAAAGAGTTCTCACGTTTTATATGACGAGAGAGTACGAAATGGGCGGAGGGAACTTATTTTGATATTCTGCCTGAAGTATGAAAGTTGCGACCTCGAATCTTGCGTCGATGTATTGTCTGATGTGAGGGGACGAGTTCTCCTTGAAGGAATGAAATCTGTCCAAGGCGCGTGCTTGATGTTTGATTCCGAGGTATCGCAGGGGTTCTTTATTGATAAGTACAGTGAACTGTGTGAAAAAGAAGAGGTTAGTGATGTAAAGTATAAGTTGGTTCCCTTTTTGCTTGGTATCCAGAGTCACAGCATAGTGTGTTTCGTATTCGTATATGTCGAATTCCTCGCACGTTCGGGACTGTGTTCGGTCGGAAGTGGCAGGTAATGTATAGACCACTTGGACAGTTGAGTTAGACTACATTCAAGGAACGAACAAAATTGAATATTGAAACGAGAAATCAATAATCTTTCTTTTGAATGATACTGTAGCTGTGCATTGGGACTACGTCGCTAATGTAAATGTTAGATTTTACTAGGCGAGTGCCAAATTTTGAGTTCAAGGAGAACAGAACGCCTAAACAGAGTGATTCCGTATTTCGAATGGAAGAACTATGTGAGGATTCATGATTCCTCACTCCGTAAGTAGAATACATAAAGTTTGAGAAGAACAGTAGCAATGAGGTTAAGTAGAGGAAAAAGGTTAAGCTGTAATACATAAGTTGAAGAAGAACAGTATTTAGGTAAAGCATAAAAAGTGTAAGAAGAACAGTGTTTAAGTAGAGCATAAATTTTGGGAAGCTAAGAATTTTCTTTTTTAAATAAATAGCCTTCAAATTAAGAACAGTGAATAACACTAAGTAAAGCAATAAGATGAGGTTAAACATAAAGTTTGAGAAGAACAGTATGAATAACACTAAGTAAAGCATTAAGTTTGAGGAGAACAGTATCAATAACACTAAGTAAAGCATAAAGTTTGAGAAGAACAGTATGAACAACACTAATGCAATAACTGTTCTTTTAGAAAGTTTGAACGTATCGACTAAACCTAGAACAGTGTACTATATGACTTTATCACCACAAGTGTTTTGCGCAAAATAGCATTAAGTTTTAATATACTCCCCAATATCCCCAATAGACTTCTTCAATGCCCCAGATGAGAAATTTGTACATGCTATTGCTCTAAGAACGAAACAGAACAATTTTGAAAGGAGTATACTAAAGAGTTTATTCTACCATGTACTTCCGTCAGCTCTCGCCTTAAGTTACAGAGTACATTACCCTTGTTCTTTTGACACTTAGAGTAAAGTATATATTACTACTACCATCTGCTTCATGTTGACGTTTAAGACGCCCCCTTCATATATTGTTAGATATTGTTTCGTATAGGTTTTTCTTCCTCAAAGACCAGCAATGAAGCGCTAAGTATGCGCACTTCAGATATCACACTACGAAGTAGCCTTAGATTTTTTATTGGATGCTTAAAAACTCTTATCACCCAAATCGAGAAAATTTGAGGCAGCGCAGAAACAAACAAAACAACAATCCCAGAGCAGTGCTGCATCCGCACCGACAGACACAAACACAGGAACACAGAAGGACTATGAAGCGAAGTCGCACCGTGCTCACTCTTTTGGAATTGTTTGGCCTTGGTAGCATTGGAGCGGACCGCTTTTATATGGGTTTTTACAAACTTGGTGCGCTCAAAATAGCATTGCTTATTCTAGGAATTCTTGCGGGCGTCTTTCTCCTTGGACCCCTTGCATTAGGATTTTTCATTGCTTATTTCATCTTCGTCACCTGGGACTATTTGATCGTCATTTGGTCCGCCATCACCAAGAGTAAACACATTGTTTTCAGTGGAATCAACACAAAACGAGATTTTCAGTGGATTGGAGGTCAAGATGATTCTATTGCAATGGTCATTGCAGTCATTTCAGTTGTTCTTACAGTGGTGAATCTCAGTCTTATCCCTGTCTTCAGTCGCGCGTGAGTTTTTTGTATGTATTGAGCAAGTACTACAAAAAAGTATGGAAACTCCCATCATTCACCACAAGCGCAAAAAGCCTCATGTGATCCTCAAGGAGCTCCAAGGCAAATCGAAGCACGCGACAAAACATAAGCACCAGCACAGGCCCAAAGCACAGCGAAGACATGAGTCATCAGAAGAAGAGGAAAAAGAAGAAAAGGATCACGTCTCTTCAGGAGGGTGGTTTTCCGAGCTTATTTCACACCATGATGATGATGATAAGGAACATTTAAATCCTAAAAGGCTAACACCAAAGCGACAGGCTGCTGTCGAATCTTACGAGAAACCAAAGGTTTCTCAAGCCATGGTGTTTGCCCCGTATTTGATCATCATTCTTCCACTTTCAGGGGTCTTGCTGGCTCTAGGAATCATGAATGCAATCCGATACAAGCAGAGGATCTTGGAGTTTTTCGATTATCAAACCACAACTACCCCAACAGCTGAAAGCACCACAACCGCAGCAAGCAGCACTACCGCAGCAAGCAGCACAACAACAGCTAGCAGCAGCACTACCGCAGCAACCACCACCACCACCGGAAGCACCTCTTCAACTGGTGAGACAACAGCAGGAAACTCATCGCTTAGTTACATCCTCATTGGTATCGGATTGGGAGTTCTACTTATTTTGTACATTTGGTACAAGTTTGTGCTACCTTACAAAAGATTTGTACAAAGCAACATTGTACTTCTTGCTGGGCAGACGATTGCCATTTGTTTGCTTATCACCGGAATGATTCTTCATTACAAGAAAATGATCCCCGGCCAATTTAAGCGCAAGAACAGCATTATTGATGTGGGGCTCAATCTCTTATTTGCCTTAGAGCTTGTCTTTATTGCGAACTTTGCTCGTGGAATTGCAGAACAGTACGAGTCGGTTTCGGAACAAGATAAACTTGGTTTCGCAAGATCCAGTGCAATCACACTAACGTATGCCGCCTTTATTGGCATTGCCTTTCTCTACATTGGCACCCTCATGCTTGATACGTCAATTCTTCGCATGACCAAATCCGGATTTTATTTCGCCATCTTTCTGCCCTGTCTTCTAATTCTCACCCAGCTGGTTGCGCTAATTTCTTTCTGGAAACTCGGCAAACTTACTGTGGTTCACAGCCTTGCAACTAGCATACTCTTCTCTTCAGGAATGCTGTATTACCTCACAGACTATCTAGCAGCAATCTCCACCATGACCCCAGAAGAGTACGAACAACTCAAAAACAAACAAGACTTTCCAGAAACAACAATTGTTACAAATTAAGAATTGAGAAGATCTTCGCATTAACTTGATCATTTCTTCAGTAGCAAGTCTTTTCCTCTTTTCAAATTCGGGCTTTTCAATTTCCCTTTCAGAAAACCCTGCTCTGCTTTGCTTTGCTTTGCTTTGCTTTGCTTTTGCTTTGAATTAAATGGTCTATTTATCTAAAAGTGACTCATAGTTTGAATCAAAGGATTTCCTAGAAGTTATTTTTTTTGCTCTAAAAACACAAATGTTAAAAAATGTAAAAAGTACCTATCTACCTTAAGCTAATGATTTGAAATATTATTATACACACCCCTTCCTATACTTAGCAAATATAGACTCATCACAAAATGGTAGCCCTAAGAGTCTGCACACACGGGCCGCCAGGGCCGCCAAAAACAGGTGCACGCGCAGCAAAACCAAAACTGCAAGTAGGTGGGTGACAGCTTACTACCTTTGGGGGATTCCATCATGTCCAGCCCCCCGCCGCTATCCCTCGAGGAAGCACAGAACTTACCCGACGAAGATGCAGCTAGCGAGATAAATCCTACCCGCATCATTTCGGCACCACTCCAAGTTTTGCAATACCTCGTCGATTCTGAAAAGAAGTCTTGGTTTGATGAGCCAACACAATACATGATTGAACTACGCTTACGTGATCGCGCCGAAGGTCGCGTCGAAGGTCGCGCCGAAGGCATTGCTACGACCCGTGAAACCCTCTCCGCGGGGCTTAGAAAGCCCTTGTTTCTCGAACTTACGCACGGTCTTTATCCATCAACTGCTGCAACAGCTTCGGTATGGGGTCTTCTGTACAAAGAGCTCAAGCCATGGCTTGGTTTCACAACGGAAATCATAAACCCGTTTATTAGGGCAAATTTACTCAACATGCAAATATCCAATACTACGTTTGAAACCTCGCTCTATCCACTAGACATTAGCGGAAACGCCAATGCAATGGCTAGTTGGTTTAATGAGAGGTGCTGCAGGCCATTTGTTGGACTTCACACCAGGGTTGCAAATTTTCCTGAAATCATCGTACGCATAGAAGACGATATCGGCTTTTCAGCCAAGCCTGATCTCACCTTGGTCAAAATTGATGATGAAAGAAATGGGACTGTCTTCTGTGTTGTTGAAGCTAAACGTCCTAATCAGCTTTTGAGATTGTCCCAGGACGTCAATGATTGGACCGAAAGGCGAGACGCCGCTGCAGCTGCGGGAATGCAGATTTTTGCTAACTCCCAAGCGAGAGATGCTCTTAAACAATTACATGGTTATATGGTTGTCCACGGGGTCAAATACTCAATTCTCACGTCAGGAGAACTCACCTTTTTTGTTAAGCGGGACAACAAGGGTAACATGTGGGTCACCCGTGGTTTCTATGGTGCTGAAACTGGGCGCCCAAGAGTATTAAGCACCAACGAGGCAATGGCTGCTTTTATATATACTGCGTCCAGGCATCCTGACAATGGAAAGTATCTACCAGCATCAAATAGCAGGAGCGCGGAAGTCAGGGCTTATTATGAAAATATCAAGACAAGTTTTGGGGCTAACGTATCCGATAGAGCTGCAGAGAAGTACAAAGATAAGGTGAGCGAAACAGCCTTACAATTCATGTTAGGTCTAAGACCACCCGCAGGAAATATAGAGGAGCTACGCAGCAATCTCATTGAGGTTTTACCTTTCAAGGAGGAAGCTTACCTTTTCATGCCGCTGCCGTGGTCCAAAGACTACCGAGTTGTTACAAGTTGTGTGGTTCGGATTCCCTGGGTTTCAGACAAAGACTTCAACTGGGATATCTTTGTGAAGACCATGCCGGTCTCTAAAGACTGGACGAGAGAGACATATGAGTTCCAAAAATCAGTTTTTCTCAACGAAGTTAAGCTGTACCTTGGCCCCCTGCGCCCGCTCCAGGGTAAACACGTTCCCTTTTTGGTGTACGGCGGCACATATCATAAACGAATCATCATTGCCACAACCTCCTCTGGGGAGACCGCAACAAAAGAACTTATTCTTGCTAACAGTAGCTGGGCAATTAAAGCCATTCGAGCATCACTTTCCGCGCTGCACCGAGCCGGTGTGCTCCATGGCGACATCGCGCTGCGTAATATCGCCATCGACACCAATACCAAGACCGCCCACTTGATCGATTTTGGCCGCTCCTCACAAGACAAAAGCACCAAGATAAACAAGGACAAAGAAATGAAAGAACTTAACACACTTCTGGGGTTTGCTGGTCATCGCAAGCGAATCCGAGACTCCTTTAAATGGCCAAGACTACAGAAGACAGAAGAATCAAACGATCTTCTGAACGAGTAAATAAATAAATTTAAAAAGAATATAGTTTTCTTACACTCAAAATTTAGCAAAGAAGGTCCTCTCATTGAAAAGGGGTCCTGACTTTGCAGCATAGTTTCTGTGTAATCCAAGAAAAACCAGCAGTAGTTTGCGATCTCTTAGACGAGATATGATTTTGTCTAACTCAATGGGTCTGTGATCAATTGAAAAAGGAGCCAAGCTAAAATCCTCGTCTACCTGCTCAAATTGCTCTAAAATGTGATTGAACAACCGAATATGCTCCACCATATCAGGCGGCACGAACATATAAAAACCTTCCAGTGTCAATGCGACTACCTGGTCGTATACATGTTGTACCACCTGCATTTCATCCATCGCGTAAGTAAATTTCTCCAAATTAATTCCAACAGAACAGAGCTCTTGAAGATGAGCAACTGTCACTTCAATTTCATCCTTTTCTTTATCACTAAGGGTGGGGTTCTTACAAAGCTCACCAAAGCGAAAGAAACAATCTTCAAAGCGGGGGGAGAGATGACTCCAAACATTGGTTTCAAAAGAACTTAGAAGGACACGACCCCTTGACTTTTCGCGCGCGGCCTTGAAATCATTAACAAGCTTATTGAGCTTGGTAAAGTCTCGATCTTGAACCGAAAAAAACATACTCTTAAAGACGTCTTTACAACTAATTTCAGAGAAGAAAAGAAGCAATACTTTTTCAATATTCGTAAACAAATAAATAAATTAAAAAGGGACTTCAAATTGCTTACACTTAAAATTCAGCAAAGAAGGTTTTCTCACTGAAAGGAGTATCTGGCATTGTGTCATAGTTCACAGCCAAGTTAATGAAAAGTGTCATCACTTCGTCAAAATCTCCTAGACGATCTATGACATTATCTAAATCGACGGGTTTATTTTCAAGTGTAAAGGGAACCAAGCTGAATTTTTCTTCATCTTGCTCCTCAAAATGGTGAAGAATCTCTTTGAACAGGTCCACCCGAGCCTGAAATCTCTCAAGACCACGCGATTCGTATGCATAGAGAACATCAAGTGTAGATGATTCGACTAGGTTATACACGTATATAGCCTTTTGCATCTCATCCATCAAGAGAGTAAATCTCTCCAAATTAATTCCAACAGAACAGAGATCTTGAAGATCAGCAACGATCATTTCAATCTCATTCATCTCTCTGTCGCTAGGGTTGTTCTTACAAAGCTCAGCAAGGCGCAGGCAACAACCTTCAAAACGGGGTGAGATATGACTCCAGACATTGGTTTCAAAGGGGCTTAGGTAGCCGCGAAGCTTTGAATTTTCACGCGCAACCTTAAAATCAGTAACAAGCTTATTCACCTTGGTAAGAGGTTGACCCCGAACTGAAAAGGGCATGGTTGAGTGCAGATATATAGTTACAAGTAGCTACAAAGAGAAAAAATACAATGTTTTATTTTCAGTTTTTGTTGGTCTCCTTGCGAGACTTACGATAGAAATAATAAGCCAAACCAAGTGCCGCAATTAGAAATAGCGCGAGCACTCCTAGACTTATCCGATAGACGAAAACACCTTCTCCTTCACCGGCATCTACAAGCTCCCCATCAACCGTGTTTCTAAGCAACAAAGCACTCTGTGGAGATTCCTTCATGTAAGGCGAGGCCATAAAAGCTAGCTGCTCATTGCGACTGCTGCTCTGCATCGCCGCTGGCATTTGGCCGTTTGCCCAACCACTGTAATGCGCCTTTACATCTTCAAATTTAGGAATCGGTTTGTTATTGCGCCGATTTACCTGGTTTTGGGCGTCGTACACCCAGCGCGCAAGAGACTCGCGACTCTTCATATCAGGCGGAGATTTCTTTAAATAAGACTTGAAGTGCGTGCGGCAATTTGGACAAGGAAGAACATTGCCGATAGCTTCTAAAAAATTCTTATAGTCACTCTGGTGAGACGAAGTAGGGGCTAAAGGGTAACTCCAAGCCACTGAATGTAAGACCTTCCACGTGCACGGTCCGAAAAACTCCACAAAGCGAGAAGGATAGCCTGAATCGACCGCCATTTTTGTTGTTCTTTTTCTTATCGGTAGTTTGTTGCATAATAACTGGAAATCAAAAAACTATCAATAGAAATATTTTGTGTAGCTTTCAACAAGACACAAAATCAAAGTTTTATAAAAACAACAATGTCCATTTTTGCTGCCCTGAAGCCCAACACTACCGCTGCTGCTGCAAGCAACCCGAACCCCGCTTCTCCCAATGCTAGCCCGAATAAAGCTGTACAGATTCCAAACAACGAGCAGACCAAGCTCGAGGATAAGAGACGCAAACGTCGCTTGATTTTTGCCGGAGTAATTGCTTCTATCTCTCTGGTCTTGCTTGGTGTTTGGTGGCTCAAGCAGCGTCGCATGCTTCGCTTCTTGACGGAGCGTCGCAAGCAGGCTAAGAACTCCGGCGAGAATGGCAAAATTCCAGTCGCAGGACCACAGGAGGAAGCTGCTCTTGAGCAGGCACTAGGCCGCGCGGCCGCGGAAAGCGAGGGCCCTAAGCTTTCGCAAGATGAACTCGTCGAGCTGGCCACTCAGTTAAAAGTCCGTGGCTTTCAGTTGATGGGTTCTAGTCACTGCATCTGGACCAAGCGCCAGCGCGACTTCTTTGGCGCCTCGCCAAAGGACCCCGCTCGCAAGATCTTAGAGTCCATCTACCACGAGTGTGTCAGCGCCCGCGACCCGAAGTGTAGCACGCTTCCTGGCTTCCCTACTTGGGTCAATGAACGCAAGAAGGGCAGCAAGGGCCAACGGCCAGGCTTTCGCGATGAAGTAGCATTGAAGACAATGCTCAATGAGGTAGGAGACACCGTAGAGATTGAAGAAATCGAGGAAGAGCAAGAGCAAGAACTTCCCACACCAGCGCCAGCAGCAGCGCCAGCACCAGCACCAGCAGCACCAGCACCAGCGGCAGCACCAGCAGCTCCGAGTCAAGCTTTGAATGATGTTGCAAAAGACTTTGCTAAGACTATTCGTTCACTCACTAGTGTAAGTGCAACGGCTTAAAAAAATATATTTCAGAAAGTTCTAAATTGGTTCTTTATCGGTTCGCTGCACCTACCCTGAAGTGGACAAAAGAAGAGCTGACCAAGGAGTGAAAGCAGACAAATACCTTTCTCGACCACGTATTTGTCGCGAGAAGAGAAGCGTGCGCTGCTCCACAAGACGGATGGTGAAAACTCGCTGTATGCGGCTATGGCTCATAAGCATATCGTGGCCGCTTCGTCGGGTAATAGCGTCGCCTGTAGTGAAATCAAAAGAACGGGAGAGAGCTCTTCGTATTGGGCCGCCGATCGAGCTGACGAGAGTGTGTATGTATCGACTTACTCCAAAGGAAAGTTTTCTACCGAAATCTTGCAAGGACCAAAGAGAAAGAGGATGGGCGTAGAACTCCCTTGTCACATCCAAGAAGCAACATCTCGCTTGGAAAATCTTATCAAGACAGACAACGAAAGTATGCCTCACAAAAGTTTTTTAGAAGCCTTTTTCAAACCCCAAGTTGAACTCATGAAGGAAAATGAAGAACTTAAGCAGAAGAACCTGAGGTACGAGTTTTTTAAAAAATGGAACGACACAATTCGTGAATCATATACGATTATTCGACACTCTTTGCAAGGAGAATACATAAAGCAAACAAGGAGGCACAAAGACATTACTTCTGTGTTTAGAGATTTCTCAAACCAGCGCGCAGACGAGGTGGATCAAAAGTTTGTACTAGACATTTGTCAGAGAACACGTCGGACCCCTGATACCATCCGCGAATTTATGGAAAGACCAGATAAAGGTTGGGTTACCACTTCCGAGGGTAGAAAATGGATGGACGAACGAAATATTCATGTCCATCTACAACCCGTATACGACTTGAAGAAGTTGGCAGGCAAAGAAGTCAACCAAGATGATGTAGCGCAACTTTTCTTTGAAAAAAAGCAAGACGCATTAGAAAAATACAGGGAGCTCTACAACAAGGAAAAGGACGTTCAATTTAAGGTATTGGAAATGCAAGTCGATTTTTTGAAAAAATCAGAAATTGAAGTTCTCGACTATAACCCCTTGCAGTCCACCCAATAACACAAGAACAACAATAATCAATTTCTATCTTTCAAGATTTCCAGCTTACGTGCAATTTGTCTTCATTGCGCATGACCACGAAACCTTTCGCTACAAGTGTGCGCTTGATAGCCTTTGCAAGCACAATTGGGTCCGTGCAAGATCCATCCAAGACCAGGCTTGGAGCAGTAAAGTTTAGTTCATTATAACCTTGTCTCGCAAGAGATCGGATGAGTCGGTAAACTCGTCGCATGGTAAGGGTGTAATTAATGTCGACTCCCGACCGGTTCTCCGGGACCATGGCACGAGCCATCGAAGCAGACAACTCGGAATCTTCATTTTCTAAAGCTCCGTGAATCATGAATTGTTTTTTTTAGTCACACTAACCCAAATGAGATTTTTTTACCAGAAAGACTTTCTAAACCCCAAGTACGAGGTTTTTTAGTGAGTGTAAAAATGTCTTTCAGTGCTTCAGAAATTGAAGAACGCCTGCGTACAGCAGGTTTGATTAAAAATCATGAAAAAATGCTTGTGTCTATGTCTAATCTCTCGGACTTCCTGAAATCCATTGTGATTAGCCAACAATCCGCCGTAGCGCTGATTCCGTGCCGCCTAAACATTGCTTTCTTTCACGCAGAACCAACGGCCCGTATGTTGCACGACGTTATATTCATTCGAGGCTCAATTCGGATGGACGCAGAGAACACACGCAGTAGGAAAAGCCCCCTGCCAGCATGTGTAGTTCGTCTAGGTGCACCAGGCGAGGAAGCCCCTAAAGCACACTTTTTTAGCACCAGCGAAGCCTCTGAAGTTATGATTAAAAACTGGGGAGGGGCAGCGTCGTTCGCATACCTGATTATGCGCGAAATGGCACCCACCACAGAGAATGATAGAGAAGATATACCAATCACAGACGGAGGAGCTTCCAGCTCTTACTCGTCTTGTATGACAGGAAGCGGCGACCAAGTTATCGAAACACATCCAGTGCTTTATAGCAAACTGCACGAGTTTTTTCAATTTGATTCAGACCCCTGTCCTGTATTCCCTAAGCAAGACGCAATGACAAGCTCCTGGGGGAAACGGGCTTACGTAAGCGCACCCTTCAGCTATGCAGCGGGTTTCGCCTCTCGAGCAGCCAACCTAGCCAAAGAAGAGGGTACAGTTACAGTCATGCTAGCACCTGCTCGCACCGGTACCTTTTGGGTTAGACACCTTTCTCAAAGTGGCATGCTACGTGCTATTGTATCACTTTACGGACATGTTCCATTTAAAGGACATAAAAATGGAATGATGCACGCCCTTATGCTTCTTATTATCGCACCGCCTTGCCTGGGAGACACGCAAACACTATTTCTTACCTGGGACCCCAACATTATCAGCGCCCGACGTAAAACTAAAATGAGGAACACCTTTCCCCAGGCTCTTAATGGGTTGCTTCAGACGATGACACAGCAGCAGAAGTAGTCGACGAATCAGTAAACTGAGACCATGGGAATTTCGCGTCATCGGCACTACGCAAAAGCGTAAGACTTGAGTTAAGAGTAACAAGGTGAAACAATGCTGTAGCAGTCTGAGAAGAAAGTGGGGACTGTTTGTACTTGTCCTGGTCTCCTTTGATTGCATGTTTGACTAGACGCGCAATTGCAATGGCTCCTTCAAACATCACAAAGATTGCTTGAATTCCGACCATCAACTGAATTGCAGACTTGGCTTCTTCTCCTTGAAGCAAATGTGTAAACACAAGCGTACTCATTAGCACTAATAGCATTGAATAGGCTACGATGGTCATTCGCAGGACAAATAAATGAATCATAATTAGAGTTCTTTCTTTCGCAAGCGCAAAAAACTTATGCTTTATATGGTGCACCTAAAAAACTTTATTGAGGCAGTGCAAGAGGACGAGGGCAGGATACAGACTCCAGTCGCTCCAGGGACTCACTGCAGATCTCCGCTGGGCACCTATTTGCCATACACGCCCGAACAGGATCAAAAGATCGATATAATTCTCCGCGGAGGCGAGCCGCGGCGCCAACATCTTCCGCCCTATACGCAACAAGGTACTGCTTGTAAGCATCTGTGCGTTTCATACCCTTTTCAAATCCAAACGTCTCACAGGCACTGAGCGTCGTGCGATTGCTTATGAGCTTGTAATGCCGGAAGAAAGTTGTCCATAAATAAAAGTCCAGCGAGGATGGATAAAAGCAAACGAACATGCAAGTCTCCCCACAGCAGCGCAAAAAGTAATATGCTTGCGCCTAGAGAAATACTTAATTGAATTGGAAAAACGACAGACCAAAAAGAAAGATAGTCTCGGTTAACTTGTACAACACCCACAGCAACGAAACCAGCTATAATCAACAAGGAACCAAGCATAACTTGATTGACACGATCAGACAAGATAAATGAAGGTCTGCTTTGCTGTGCAGCAGCAGCACCCCCGCGAAATCGCGAGAAATATTCCAACAAATTTGAGGGTGACTTTGATTCGCTATTATTTTGATGAACTGACATGTTTATTCTTTTTACTTACTTAGGAAGTCTAAAAAACCTTTCATTTTGTGGTCTTAGAAGCCGGGGTCTTAGGAACATTAAAGGAAAGCCCATCATCACTCTTTTCACTCCCCTCTTCGCCAGAATCTTCGTTTTCGGACGCTTCATTGCCAGACGCTTCATTGCCAGACGCTTCATTTTCACTTTCCAACGCGGCAGCTTTTGGTGATGCCACGTCCTCGATATTCACTGCCGCCATTTTTTCCTTAGAAACAACCTTGATCAGATCTTCCCATTCTTTCTGCAGTGCACCAGTATGTTTCTTGACGACTGTATCCCGAATTGAGTTTTTCAGGTTGTTCTTGAAGAGAGTGTAAACATTGAAGACCCCAGAAACAATAGACTCACTGGAAGCGAAGTCAAAGCTGCTCGGAATACCCTCAGGGATCTTGAGGTTCACATAATCTTGGACTAAATTTTCAATTCCAAATGAATTACGCGTTGGATCAAAGTATGCTCTTAAGAATGCCAGGCGGTGTTCCTTGTCTTTGTCACGACGATTTGTTGAGCGATAATGAAACGGACGAGGATTCATATTCTTAAAATCCAGAAATAAAAAGACTTTATTGGCTCGGTCCTTTTCGACCATCACATCAATGATCTTCTTGTGAAGTTCCTCCTGGTTTGCATCAGCAGCAGGACTGTTATGAGGCAACACAGAGGAAGGGTCGCGATCTTCCTCGTCATCACTCCCGTCATCACTGGCAGCATCTTCTAGTACCTCGTCTTCATTATCAAAGGGTTCTGGTGATACCGACGAAAGCAGATTCCCCCCGCTTGTGGCATTTTGATCGTCACGCGGAGGAGACGGGTCTCGTAGATGAACAAGCGGAGGAGACGGATCTTGCACAGAAGGTGTTACTTGTTGCCTATAAGGAGTTTTTTCGAACATAGATGTTGCAGAATAAGTCGGCGTTCTTTTTACATACATATCCTCCAACTGGTTTTTGATCAACGCATAAGCTTTCAGCCCTTTCTGCATTTCATCACAGAGTGCGTCAAACTTAACTAATCGTTTTTCAATCGCCTGATTTCTCTTGACTACTCCCTCTACAATTTCATCTCTGAATTTTGAAAGGAGCAGACCAAAGGCTTTATTGGTCATCTCCTGCTGGCGAACAAAAGATGTAAATACTTCTTTAGTCATTTCAATAAAACGATCTTGAGATTCTTTGTATTCGTTGATGTTTTCTCCAAAGCTGTCCATTTTATCGTATAGAGCAAGCTTTGTGAGGTTGTTTTCTTCTTCTTCTTCTTCATTTTCATGTTCTTCTTCTGAGGAGCTACCTTCAAATTGAACTTTAGGCTTTGGCTTTTTTCCACTTTCTAATGAAAATTTTCCATTAGGATTCATGATTCCAGGCAATTTGTCGTCGTCAGAATTGGACTCATTTCTGTCTTCTTGTTCTTTTCTTCATCTCTTCTTTGTCTCTTCCGGCCTTGAGTTATCGGGACTGTGGATAAATGCGACGGTTCTTCAGAGACCTTTTTTTGATACTTCGCCCCACCTTTTATGGCAGGGGTTCCAGGAATCTTTGAAGTAATTCTTCTTGATCTTCGTGGACTTGTCTCCCCAGATTGTGTCGATTTTGCCACCGCCTTTCTCTTCGCCATCGTTCTTGATGAACTTCAAACAGAATGCAGCTTATTTGTTAGTAACATTATTTGTAAAGAAGACGAGAAACAGTTCTCTCGCACGAGAGGATGGTGCAATTTCAATCTACATCAAAGCGAAACAAGAGAATATCACATGCTAGTTTAGTATCTACCTTTTATTACCCTAGCAAGATTGTTAGTAGGATAGGGTGTGATCCTCAGGAATCATTGCAGCAATGTGACAATTTATATCTCGATTTTTTGTCAAAACTGAAAGGCTCAGTCGTTAAGTGCACTTTGTCAATAATTGTGCTCAACGCCTAATACTATGCAAGTCATTGCACGGGTTGAAACAACGAAGATAAAGCTTTTGGTTTGCAAGCAAAAGAAGTGAGAGCTTTGCCTGGAAAAAAGCATGGGTCCCCCAATGAACTTTCCCACAGTTGCAAATATACCCATGACATTTGTCGAAGAGACAATCATCGTTTGTATGAAAAACATGGTGTCTTGTATGATAGCCATAGTGGTTTGCAAGCTTAGCATATACTAGAAGAAGATGGAGCTGTCAAATATTCAAAACTAGATTAGGTAGAATTTTTGGAATTGGAGTAAAACAATCACTTTCACTAGCTTCTTATCTAGCAGAAAATCACAAACATGTATTGTCAAAACTCATAGAATGATTAAAAATGCATTAATGTGTCAGATTTAATGAAGTTAATGTCCTCTGCAGGTCATTTACCTTTTGCATCAACTCTGAAATTTGTGTCCCAGCCATTGGCTCAGGGACGGCAGAAAGCCCCGGGGCCTGACCGGTATACTTTTTGATTTCATGGATAGCAATTTTGATGTGCACTATGTCAATATCGTTAGGATTCTCACACGCAACCTCGATCATAGTGGTATAATATTTTATCACACGTTTCATTTCGTCAATATGGCGCTGCCCTTGTTCCTTCACAATGGACTTCTCGTGCTCCAGCTCCATTGTGTGTTTGTTCATAATCTCCTTAAGCTGCTTAGCATGCTCATCATGAAAAGTGGTTGCGTACCTTACAGCTTCCTCTGCAGAAAACGCTTCTCGTTGAGACCTCTGTGCCTTCCGATCGTATGAGCGCGCTCTAGCCCACAAGACCCTTTGGCGATTGAGTTCTCTCATATGATCTTCCTTGAGCCTAAGTTTTTGTTGCTCAAGCTGTCTGGCATGATTCTCTTGAAGTTGCGAGAGTTCTTTGATGTGTTTCTCATTCAAATCAGTCTTTTGTTGTGCAAGCTCTTTTGCGTGTTCCTTTCGAAGCTGCTCAAGTTCTGTGGTGTGATTTGTGCTGGAAATCCTGGAAGTAAATTTTGCTTGAGCAGTAGTAGTTTTCGTAACAGTAGAAGATGGAGATGATGCAGGAGTAGCAGCGGCAGACTCAGTAGTCTTGGAGGGAGAAGAAAAATCAAAGCGAGCTACTGTTTTCTTCCCATTCATAGACCTGACCCCTCTAAGCTTATGAGTTGATTTTGTCGTTTGTTCTGTAGCACGATCTATGTCAGAAGTCTTGGAAGAAGATACTAGTTGGACATTAGTAGCTCTCGCAGCATCAGGGGGGGGAACTAGAGCGGGAATAGTAGTAGCTTTCTCAGCAGCAGAAGTAGAACCAGTACTATTGGAAGAGAAAAATAGATCTTTATGGCTTGTGCTGGAGCCAAAAGTGAAACCAGAGCTAAACTCATTGCTGCGTCTGTTTCTAGAGCACGAACTTGAGCTGAGGCCAAAAGTGAAACCAGAGCTAGAGCTAGAGTCAAAGAGAGACTTAGCTTTGTTTCCGGGGCTAGAGCCGGGGCTTGCGCTCGGGGCAGGATAAGATCCCTCGCTCTCTCTTTCTCCATCGCAACCGAGCGAACTAAGTGGAGGAATACTTTTGGTAGCAACAGAAGCAGTCGCCGCGGGTACAGGATTAGAATTGTTTGAGGTGGAAGCGCCACCTTCCACCTCGTCTCCTTTCTTGCAAGGTTCGTCTTTTCCATTTTTACCAGCCGCAGAACCGAGTGGAGAGATGATCTTGGTTTCGTCGCTATGCACATTCACACCAGCAGAAGCAGCAGCTGGGAGTGTAGGTTCATGACTGCTCAGACTAGAGCCATCGTTGCTCACCTCCTTTCCTGTATCGCAAGGTTCACACACACTGTTCCCTTTGCTGCCAACCGCGGAACTAAGTTGGGGGATGCTCTTGCTTTCATCGCTGATAGCAGCTGCGACGCAAGAAGCAGCGCTAGACGCATCGAAGAGAGAAGTACAGTTGGGAACTATGTCGTCAGGGACTGACTCTACCTTCATTTTCTTCTTCTTCGATTTAGCTATGGCTTTGTATTTCGGGTCTGTTTCGAGTCCATGGGTGGC
Organism: Schizochytrium sp. TIO01; assembly: GCA_004764695.1. Lineage (NCBI taxonomy): Eukaryota > Bigyra > Thraustochytrida > Thraustochytriidae > Schizochytrium > Schizochytrium sp. TIO01. The sequence continues at coordinate 2,220,725 of SMSO01000037.1, read as the reverse complement.
GTCTGTCTCTGAAAATGAAAATGCCTGATGATCGATCCCAAAGACCTCAAGCTTCCTATTTTTTCTTCTTTTTTTAAATGTTAATGAGATATAACCTAACTAAAATTGCATAAACTTTAAAAAAAATTAAAAATTTAATTTTTTTAAAAAAAAAAAAATACCTTCTATACTTTCAATTAAAAGTTACCATCTATTTTCTTCAATACTGATGAATTGCAAAAAAATAAAATATTTTTCTTTTAGAAATGACTCCTTTTTTATTTATTTTAAGTTTATGTATATATATGATGCTTAAATTGAATTTAAGAAAATAAATAAAAAGAAGTTTTTGCTTGGGAAAACCAGTACTATATACTCAGTTCAGGCCCAGAGACAGATTAATCATAATGTTCGAAGAGGGACACCATTTGTTCCAACTCCTTGAGCTTTTTGAGGAATTCTGCTGCCAAGACTCTCTTTCCCTTACACAAGTCTACGACTTCCTTAGCAAGCTCCGCATTCTCCTTTTTCATATCCACGAGTTCGAGTAGTACATTCTTTTCGCGGTCTTCGCTCGATGTGGCATTACTGACCGTAGACTCCTCGTCTGATTCGAGGATGGGAATTCCGGCTACAATGTTGGAATGATCGAGAGCTAGAGCGCTGTTCTCTTTGATAAGGTGCCTGTTTTCTTTACAAAGGTCCACAAGTTCCTTAGCAAGCTCAGTATTCTCCAGTTTTATATTCTCGAATTCCAGTAGTACATTCTTTTCGCAGTCTTCACTCGAAGTGGTCTTACAAGCCGTAGCCTCCTCGTCGGATTCGAGGATAGCAATTCCGTCTACGATGCTGGAATGATCGAGAGCTAGAGCGCTGTTCTCTTTGATAAGGTGCCTGTTTTCTTTGCAAAGGTCGACAACTTCTATTACGAGGTCGCTATTTTCTTTATTTAGGCGATCAAATATAGAATTACTTCTTGTGTCGCGTTCATTCGCCGCAGTCAAGTCTGCATAAACTTTCTTGTATTCCAGTTGCGTTTCATGCAAGCAAGATGCCAATCCTGCAATAGCATCGGTTTGTTGAGCCTCAAACGCTTGATTCATCGCATTACGTTGATCCTCAAGTTCTTTAACAAGTCTGTCTCTGAGATTTTGCATCTCCTTTGCATGATTATCCTTTTGGCAAGCATTTATTTGCCTGAGATTGTTCAAGCCTTCGGCAAACCCCTTCTTCAGTTTGACTTTTTGCTTTTCGAGTTCATTGGCATGATTATTAGCCAAGACAGACTTTTTCCAATTTAGTTTCTGTGTAAATTCATTCTGAAGCCTAATGCGTTCCTGCTTGAGTTGTTCCGTATGTATCCTCATTAAATCAGTCTTTTGTTGTTCAAGGCCTATTTGGTACTCCTTTCTTGACTCTACTTTTTGTTGTTGAAGACTTTTCCTGAATTCCTTCTTCAAATAGGCCTTCTGCTCTTCAAGAATCCTCGCATCTTCCACTAATAGTGCTGTCCTTTGTCGCTCGAGCTCTTGCGTGTACCTTTCGATCAGTTTGGCTTCCTGATCTTCAAGCTCATTAAAGTGTGCCTTCTTCAACGTATCCTCCTGAGTTTTTAACGATAATTTGACTTTCCGCTCCCGGTCTTTGAATTGACGCTCCACCTTTGCCAGCTCTTCTATAAGTTCACTATGATGTTTCTTCAACTCTGTCCTCTCAGACATGAGGACCTCCATGTGCTTTCTCTCAATTTCGGTACATTCCCGTTTGAGCTCGTTGTCAAACTCCTTCTTTAATTCGGTGCTTTGGTTTCGGAGGTCGTTGTCAAACTGCTCCTTCAATTTGGCATTTTGTCTTTGGAGGCCTTTAGCATGTTCTTCCTTCAATTTGGCGTTTTGTCGTTTGAGCTCGTTGTCATACTCCTCCTTTAACTTGGCATTTTGTCGTGTGAGTTCGTTGTTAAACTCCTCCTTCAATTCGGCGTTTTGTCGTTTGAGCTCGTTGTCAAACTGCTCCTTCAATTTGGCATTTTGTCTTTGGAGGTCTTTAGCATGTTCTTCCTTCAATTTGGCGTTTTGTCGTTTGAGCTCGTTGTCATACTCCTCCTTCAACTTGGCATTTTGCCGTGTGAATTCGTTGTCAAACTCCTCCTTCAATTTGGCATTTTGTCTTTGGAGGTCTTTAGCATGTTCGTCCTTCAATTTGGCGTTTTGTCGTTGGAGGTCTTTAGCATGTTCGTCCTTCAATTTGGCGTTTTGTTGTTTGAGCTCGTTGTCAAACTCCTCCTTCAATTTGGCATTTTGTCTTTGGAGATCTTTAGCATGCTCGTCCTTCAATTTGGCGTTTTGTCGTTTGAGCTTGCTGTCATACTTCTCTTTTAATTTGGCATTTTGAATTTGGAGGTCATTGTCGTATTCCTTTTCCGAGTTGGCTGCTTGTCGGCCTTGCTGTCCATGTCGCTTGGCACGTGGTTCTAACATTTCTTTTGGAGCGAAGCTAGAATATTGTTGGTGAGGTTCGGTCTTATTGTCCCCTTTATATTGTGTACAGGTGGGCAGCACATGTAGTATCCCCTGCCCCAACTGCATTCTTTCGTTGCAAACGTTTTATTGCATCCATCGCCTGAAACGGGACCGTCGGTGGTGGATATTGGAAAGGATGCATCCTTTGTTGAGACAACTCGCTTCCTTTACTTGAAGTACTCTGGCCCAGGCTTGAAGTTTGTGGTTTGGATGTTAGGCCTCAGCTAGTAGGTAGGAGCAAGTAGTGCGGAATTCCGGATTTTACAATCCTTTAGTCTTTTGAGCAAAGTGTGCCGGCGCTCTTGACAAGCCAGAGATTTTGATGCCCTGTGACGTTATAGATGACACTTTTTTTTTAACTTTTCGATTGTAAATATTTCACTTTTTCTATTTTTGGAAAATAGAAGCGCTCTCAACTATCCACTCCAAGAATATAAATTTCCTTTGAATTTAAAAATGTTTCAATCAAAGTACATATCTACATATTTACGTAAAGGCCACCAGCAAGACGATGAAATGTGTGAACTCTTCCGCGGAGCGCACGAGAGCTGAAAGAAGTTGATAAGTGTGCTAAGCATCGTGGATAAGACGTGCGTGCTAAAGAGCCCTGCCAGCCAAGAGAAAGCAAAACATTTTTATTTATTTATTTCTTGACAACAACATAACACCAATGGAGCTTTTTATTTTAAGTATAATCAAATACAAAAATTGGCTTTTATGCCAAAGCTTGGCGAGGCTCATGTGGAGGAAATGCGTCGTCAAAACGAGGACACTATCGACACTCAAAGGCTTTCTATGCAATCCGCTGCGGCCTTGACAGCGAGCATGGAGGCACCTTACTTCCACTTGAGATGATGGAGTTTGCACCGCAACCAAGCAGCATATCCTAACCTTTCTCGCGACCGATTTAATCCTATCTCAGCTGGAGCCAGGGTACATTCACAGAGTTTTAATTGGAGACGCGTATGATGAGCTGTCCAAGCACATCTTCGATACCTGAGTGCAAAAATGAGATCCGTGCTCTCGGGGAGGCAGCAATGTCTTCACCTGTGCCATTCAGTGTCTTGAGTGTTGCGTTTGCCTGCTGCTTGACGCTACGGAGCCTTGCAATGATGCGGAATGCCCTGCCTTTTGGGCAAAGGATGTCCAGCAGAGTTCAGAATAGATTTATCCTGAACTGGAAAGCGTAGGTATCAAGTGTTGATTATATCTCCTCTGAGCGAACAGACGTAGTTTTCGAAGTGTTAACCAGAGCGGAAGAACATTTTGCAACTTTTATCTAAAATCTAAAAACTAAATTGCTATTTTTACTGCTATTATGATTACTTAACTCTTTTTCTTCTTTTTCTTAAAATAAAAAGTAACTTTTATTTTATTTTATTTTATTATTTATTATTATTATTTATTATTTATTTATTTAGGAAAATAGAAAGAAAAAAAGTGTGTATTTTAAAAAAAAAAAATAAAAAAAAAACCTATACGTATCGAGTACGTAATAAGGTGCTAAAACTCCTAACAGTGCTGCTCTCAGTCATGGTTGATTGAACAAGCGCAAGTTTGTCTTTTCAGAGAGAGATCACGGAAACTCTCCAAAGCAGCCCAAAGATCATCACTTGCATGCCAAATCAGTACGCGAATTGATGAGCTGCTGTCCACTTCGTGTCGTCAAATTCTGTGCATCGTGAATCATGCCAAGAAGCAAAAAACCTTGGACTTGCAGGACTGTCGCGATGCTTTGTCGCAATAGCCGCAACAAAGTTCGACACCTACCTCTTGACTTGTGTAAGGAAGTCTCCAGCATTTCAGAGGCTGCTCTTATCCAGCCCGCTCTCAGAATTGAAAAGGGAGCTTACATTACTGAAATAGTTGTGTTGTAGTCCATGGACGCGGTGAGCCTGTCAAAACATTGTGCTAGCTACCAATGGCTGCGTCAACCAAGGACATGAAGTAGGCTTTGCTGGACGTCACCAGCGTACTGTTACATGTACTGCCTACGATATAAAGTGCGAGTCAGATAAGTTAGCTCAAAATTATGATCACATTGCCAAGGAGCAACACAGCAGGCGCTAAGGAGAGACAGATTAAAGAGCTAGAAAAGAAGCTATCATGCGACTAAGGATATATTATATGTATTACGGAGTGTCATAAAATGTCCTCAAAGAAGGAGGCATTGTCTTGACTCCAACCTCAAAACACTTCAATCCCAAAACCAAAGTCCAAGCGATCGAGTACTCGCAGTATTGTTCATATTGCGTCCCAGTATTGACTTCGTCATGGTTTTCCTGATGAACAAAGGTCCATATGACGGGGTTGGCATGGTCTATGAGGGAGAAGTTAATGCGAATAACAAGCCACACGGATATGGAACAATATACTATTTGAGAGACAAGAAGGAAAAGTATTATCAGGGGCAGTTCGTGGATGGGCTGGCAGAGGGAATCGGGAGTTACTGGCTTCAATACAAGCAGGATGTCCCGGTGATTAAGAACGGGCTGTGGCGGAAAGGCCTGCTTGATCAAAGCTGTTGCACGCACGCCTTTCAGGAAAAATACATGGCAGGTAGATTCCACCCCTATAAAGTGCCAATCTGTCGCATTTGCGGCAAGATAATGGGTAAGGCAGAGAATATATGCTGATTCAGACTTAAGACTCTCGAATAATGGCTGCTCTCTATGGTCTTGAATTGACTAGGTCCAAAACTTTGGAGCCCCTACAACTTGGGAACATAATTGCGATAAACTGGTATATGTTTTTATCCTTTTCAGACGCTCGTTGATTAACTAAGCCATGCCACATATCATAAGAGTCAAACGTGAGAAGTAATATGATGCGCAGATAACTTCACGGCTACTGGTGATTGAGAATATGATAGATAGGCCAGCTTGGCTGCAAGAGTCGCTGAACGCACGTTGTAAGCAATATTTTATGCTGGGTAGTACGGTGCAGCTGCTTGCAATTCCAGCATCCAGATACCCCAGATACCCTTACCCAAAACATGCAGACCGATTTTAAAAATTGGCACGGAGCACTACCGGCATGCGGCGAGTGTGCATCCTTTTTGTTTTCCTTTTTCTGTTTTCAGAATCGCAATTCAGCCGGATCTAGTACTTGTTTATAATTTGAAATTTAAGACAGGCCAACAGTCAGATTCCCTCTTCGTTGATTGATGCGGCATATTTAATCATATGGATTTGATTTGCATCGATGAAACGAACTCGAAAAGAATAGCGATGTAGAAGTAAACTTAAAATTACAAGATCATGTATTCATTCACGAGCCATAGGATTAATTTTATAAGAAAAAAAGTAGAGTAGTAGCTAGAGTACGAATTAAAAGCAACAGTTTGACAACACTGAAGTGTTTATTCATACAATGTGCCAACCTAACATATGCATATGATAGCAACGCTTGTAGTGACAGTAGTGATCGTGGATCAGGTAGGGTTGATTTGTTGCTGTTGTTGCTGAGATCGTTTAACACGAAGTATGTTTTGCAGTTCATTAATGAGCGGATCTTCCTTTTGCAATTGGAGCAAAAAGCTGGGATGAGCATTTTGCAATGTAGTCTGGCGATCTTTCATCGAATTGAACTTGGAGTTATCGTCTTGGGGAATTTTGTTGGGAGGAGCGTGAGTAGGCACAGACACGATTGGGGAACGACCATGTGCTGCGTTGTAGGCCTCCGTTGCAGAAGTTGATGTAGGAGCAGCACCCGATTTGGAAACACCGCGTGTGATATAAATAGCTTGTTCCACATTTCGAAGCCAAGCGTCACGCTCGGCGTGATGCTCTACTGCAAAGATCCACTTGTCAGGTTTGCTCGTCAAATCACCTTGGGTCGGATTTGGATCCTTAGAAGACTTGATGCTGAAACCAAACATGGTCCCTGTGTGAGACTCCACGGGACCGACAACACCGATGTTTTTAATGTCAATGTAGCAACGAAGCTTATATCTACTCTTGCTCAAAAGATTCTGGTACTTGTCAGCGATTAAGACGATCGAATTGAGTAGAAAACATTCGTAGGGTGGCCCCGAGGGGGCTGTACGTAAATCTTTCATTTTCGTACCTGATCCGCACTTTATGATGCGAAGAGGCCCAAATTTCATAAGCTGAGTAGTATGCTTACATAGAACATTGTCGACACTGCTCCGCTCACTCTCAGAGCGGTAGCGCAAGCCTTGCCGCAACTCAAGCAGAGTAAGGGAGTTTTCTCCCGAGCTCCCTGCTTCATTTTGCAAAGAGTTCACTTCGTCTGTAACCTCAAGCAAGCGTAATTGGCACGCCAACACTGCTTCCTTTGTCTCGTCATCCGGTGCGTATTTGTGCACTTCACGCACAAGAAGAGGATAGCGGCACACATGTTGAACAGGCTTGATAAGGTAAGAAGACAGATTTAAGCCATTCACTATTGGATTGTTTTCAAGACGACGAATGGTTTGTGCAAACTTGGGTACTTCTTTGGTCCAAATATCCATGAGGCGCAGTGCATCATTATAATTGCGAATATAAACAGAAGAGATTTTAAGTCTACCTGCCATCGTTTCAAGTGCAGAACAAAGGTCCACAGCCCATTCTGCAAGTAGCTTCAAGAAATGCTGCAAGTCATCCTCAGAGAGAGTGTCCTCTTGCTCAAGAACATTCTGATCATGCCAAATTTGCAATGAATCCAGTGAATTTGCAAGGCTTTTCATTTGCTCTGTATTCTTGCGCAAACTGTTCATTGATGCACCTACAGACTTCCTCCGCGATTTGTCACGGTTGGAGGTGCGGGGAGACGGTTTTTCTGGGAAGGCCTGCAACTTGCGCCAGGACTCTTTTGATGCGGCTGCTAAACCATAAAGGATATCCTCGTGACATTGCCAAATACGTTCCCAGCTTGGAAAGAGCGCGCCAACGTATTCACCACCAAGGCTGTTAAGAATGCCTTCAACATATACTTCGAAACAAATCTGAAGAGATAAGACATACTTGAACTCGTTGGTCACAAGCTCTAACAGAGCGAGGAAGAGGCGATTGGCGTTACGCCAGCGCTTGTGCATTGCCTTCGCCTCGTCAGTATCCCCTGGAGTAGGTGCTTCCTCACCGGGATCTCCAAATGAAGCTTCTGTTGTTACGCCCATACTCACGGCCGCTTGCATTTCGTCATCGCCCTCTACCCAGTAGGGATCAGGTATGGGCTCAACAAAAGCTGCTGGAAACTTGCCTACATAACCAACTATGCGCCCACGGGTTTGGTCAAAGATGCTCCCTTCCCACCAGTCGTCATCACATCGCTCTTTAATTTCTATCACATCATCAAAATCCACGGTGAGGAACTCGTCTTCATCTTCCTCCTCGGCGTAACCAAGCTCGATGGGGTCAAAGGGCTCAATAACTCGGGCGTACTGATAAGATTTGCGAAGCTCCTCAAGTTGTGTTTCCTTGCCCTCCGCCGCTGGTAAAGAGTTCCCTGCGTCCGTGGTACCATCATCAGTATTATCGCTTATCGCCGCCTGCATCTTGGGGTCTGAACTCATGGTCCTTTGAAAGATCGACTTTCCATGTTCGGCAAGAGCATGGCGTTCTTCCTCTGAAATTTGGCTTGAAGATATAGACTCGTGTGTTGAGAAGCGCTTTTTATTGGAAATCGAGGCTTGAGCTGCAGTACGGAGGCGTTCAGGCGATGGTCTCCGCTCTGGCACTGGTGGAGACTCACTGCGGTCTCGGCGAAGGTTCACTAAAGGTTCATGCTCGATTGATCGTCTCGTTGCCTCGCGTGTCGGTGCCGGTGGTCTCCGCGACCCTGTGCTGTCCAAGCTGGTCCTAGAACCTGCAACAGCTGAGGAAAGGTCTTGCGACAATCCGCGAGTTGGAATTGGTGGCGGAGTACGAGCTTCTCCAGACCCAGAGGTTGTTGCTGGTAAAGACGAACTTGATGATGAATGGTTTATTGGTTGAAAGTTTGCCGAGTTTGGGCGTGGCTTCCGAAAGTCTGCGGGTCCACGGTGGTGAATAGGTGTTTGCTCCTGCGTAGGCGACTGTACATCATCTTCAGGACTGGACATCTTGTTGTAAGTGTTTGCAAGTTCAGTAAGCGCAGCGGAGGGTTGGGACGACATGGTGCTTGTGTTAATCTCCTCCACATTATTTGTCACTTCGTCTCTAGGTGGAAGCGGCGGGGGGGTTCTATTTATTGATGTAGGTCTTTGTATTTGCGGGGATGGAACTCGCTCTGGCTGCTTTTGTTGCCCGTTGCCATTTCTGGCAGGTTGATTGCCTGCTGCAAAGTTAGGGTCTTTATATCTACGTCTCGGCGGTGGAGGGCGATCAGGTCTTCTTGCGGATGCCCTTTGGCCTGATCTCAGCATTGAAGGTCTCCTTCCGGGCGGTGGCAGGAATTTTGCCCCTGCAAGCGGTGACGTTTGCAGTTGTGCTCCCAAGGGTTCAGGCTCAGGCCCTGTAGACTGTGCCGACGTGATGGACCCTGAAGAGCTCGACAAGCTTGATGACGATGAACTTGAAGACATTCTTGACATGTGCGACCTCATTGATGTAGCCCTTGCAGTCGGTACTGGTGGTGGCCTCCGTGTGAGGCTTCTTCTGTTGTCTCCCGTAGCTTCATTCCCTTTGTTTTCGCCATAATGTTCAAGATTAGTTTGCCTTTCATTCTGGGACGCATCCGAGGCATTTCCGCGTGCCAACGATGGTGTTGTTGATGCTGTCATGGTTGAGGCATTGTCCTTTTCAATATTGTTGATCTCCAAAGTTGAACTCGAGCTCGAACTCATCGGCGGTGGCCTTGCAGGAGGTAAAGGCCTTGAGCTGGGGGGGGACTGTGGGCTTAATGGAGAGCTGTCCCCTTGGAGTATTCGGGAGCTCCTTGAAGGAGGAGGCGGGGGGGGATGTTGACGAGGTCGTGGTGCTAGAGCAGGCTTTGATCTTCTAGGTGCAGAGCTGTCCGCTTCCGAGCTAGACTTTGAGCTGGGTTCGGAACTGGAGTTTGCATTATGCGAGGTAGCTTCCCACTGTCTGCGCTGAGCCAGCTTCTTTTCAAGCTCCGCGTTCATGGCGCTGCAAAATTCAGAATTAACACCAGGGTCGAAACCAGAATGAAGATCAGCTCTGTGGACTCCTATAGACCGCTATCGAACAATTGATGGTTCAAAGTACTCAAGTGAATGTATTAATTAGCCAAGCCGCTAAAGATCCCTCGCAATATGAATGGCAAAGCCTCAGCTCTTAGCTAGGCCCAAGGGTTGCCTCAAGAATTAAAGCCAAGACAGCAAGCCCCTATCTATTCGAGGCCGAAAGCGCAGGTTATCTAAGTCGCCTCTAACTCAGGTCGACTTGATTTACTTGGGCACCTTGAACAGTCGTCTCGCTTCAAGCCGAGACGATCCAGGCCACACGTCCAGAGGCGCTAAATACAACCAAGTGAAGTCAGCCGAAGCAACGTCAAGCCAAACCGTGCTGCGAAAGAGTTATGAGCTTTTCTGAGGCAACGAAAAGGGAAAGATGTTGGCGCCGTATCCTCGATCTCCTTCTGCTCCTCGAGGCAAGAGCAGCGCAGTTCTCAATTTGTGTGCCGCCCTACTGCAGACGAGTCTAGGAAAATCCTTGTGCGTCCGAGCTCCAGAACCTCGCTGCCTCCACGAGTGTTTACACCTCTTCTCGCAGCCGCAGCAAGGAGAACTGAGCAATACACAGGAAGCGGCAGCTGTGCTGCGCTGAGCGATGCGCGGATCTACGATATATTATGATTGACTATCATTTATTTTTAGTTGGAAAAACCTTTTTTCCTTTTTCTCTTTTCAACCTTAGATAAAAACTGTGTTGAAGTTAGTACCCATTACTGGAAACTGTAATACACCTTTTTATCTTTTCTCTTTTCATGCTTTAACATTACCTCCACGCAATAGTAATAATTAAATAGTAGGTAAGAAGGTACTTCATAATGGGGATAATGAACGAATTGATATCGTGACGCTCACAAATGTCTGACGGACTCGAGAGCAGCACAATGAGTCTTGGAGAGCAAAGCTTATTGGAGGTACATAGGAAAGATCATCCACCTCTGAGTCGTCTTCTACCTCGCTGACTCACTCGAACGAGCACGGAATTGGGTTCTGTGTCTTTGCTTTCTCTGATCTTCATCCAACTTCGAAGAAATTTTAGCAGCACTCCCTTTACCCTTTGAAGATATATCCAATACACACCCTTATAGTTTTAGCTATACGCTCCGCTTAGCTTGGAAAAAGATCCCTGTCACTCGCACCTCTGGAACGTCCGGAACATATGAAACGGTGCACACCCTAATAGGGAGGGACTGCGACAATCTAGATCGTCCTTAGAATAAAAGGTGAAAGTGTTTATTGGATCAACCTGGGACTTTGACTTTGTGGCTGTGCAAAGCAACTTCGACTTGGTTGATCATGCAAGGATCGAGAAGGATCTGAGCCTGTGTTAAAATGAGTTGAAGACGACGGAAGAGAGGAGCGAACGACAAAGTGACCTCCTCAACTAGCTGCGTTAGAGTAGGAGGAGGGACTTTTCTGACCGCACGAAAGTAAAAAAAAAAAAAAGCCTTCGGAAAGATGGGGCGATAAGCCGACAAACCTCGGCCCGAACGAAATGCTAAGCGGAGAACAGCAGTGAAACCTAGATGAGCAGGGTCACTTGATGCCGAATATATATCACTAGCGTTATTTATATATGCCACCAATAGATCGTGGATTTTGTGAGACAACATTCACCATCTCCGTAACAATTCATGTACAACATGCAGCACCAGGATTCAGATCACAAGTATGCAGGGGTTTAAACAGTAGACTCGTGATGCAAAATACTATGCAAGCTCGTGAGACAAACCCACCGATTCCCGCAAAAGGATTATCTTGAGTTCGAGCTGCTCTTTTTTCTTGTATGCTATGAAATCTCGCATTCGCAGGCTCCCCCGAATTGTCTAGAATCACGTTCTTCGAACCCGGATCTACTTTGCTAAACCATGGTCAATATCCTAGGAAACGATGAGTGCATACAGCAAACTCAGATGGCATGTGAAACTTAATGCTCTTGAGACCAAGAAATCTAATAGTCGTGGTTTCCAGAACGATAATACAACAACAATCAAAATTTGTTGATGAGGCTTTTACTGGGATGATCCTTTGCGTGCTTTTCCTTCCGACAAAAAGTAATGCATCTAAAGTTTCGTCAAATATCACTATCTTAGATAAGGTTTAACTTTTCATTAAAGACATGATACATAAGCATAGAAAAGCTGTGGTTGGCTCTTAGGGAAGGTAACTCGTCTTGCTAAGTGCTCATTGAATTGTACGAAATGATCAGGAACTGTCATCGCTAGAGGAGCATCAAGACATCTCTCGCTCGTCACGAGTAGACGCATGTTGTGAAGCTTTGCTGCTCTGCCGCAATTAAAAATCAGCACACAATTTCCGTCTGTGCCGGTTCAATCTCGCCAACTTCAAGACCGGAGCGATGTCGCGCTGAAAACTTTGCGAATTCGCTTCATATCCAACCTCAGCAACCCCTTGCGCCTCCGTGCGAACGATTCCGACTCTTATTTGGTTAGCGCGACCTTCTGAAGTCAAGCATCCGCCGAACAAGATAAATCGCCAGTGTTAGGGTCTCCGTTTCGCACGAACAAGAACCTCTTCAGTAGTATCTTCATAAGTCCTATCATTGTTGAAGGTGAACGAACTTCTGTGGGTAAATTTTAATTAAGCTGATCATGTATAATCGAGGTTTTCCAGTTGAAAGCTATGAGTAGAGACAGCGCGAACTCTGACATTTTGCCTCGCCTTGGACCCAGCCGTCGCCAAAAGACCGTTGCTCTACACGTTTGACTGTCAGTTGAACGCAGTAATATTACAAATAAATAATGGCATGTCAAGCTAGGTAGTCAGCCCTATACGGGTCAACCCAATATCCAAAGATGCCTCGTCTTAGTCGAAAGAGCATCGGGAATGGTCGTAGAGATGCGTTCTATTAGAAATGACACACACCAGAAGCGCTGGTATGCTCCGCATGTCACTCTATTGAGAAGTCGCATACTACGTTGTAAATTCTCATTCTTCGAAGCACAACCCGTCTCCAGGACCATCAAAGTAAATTGGCCCCTCCGGTCCTAGAGAGCCTCTCCGCGAGCTTCGTTCTGCGAACACGGCCCCGTCTCTTCGAGCCATTTGCGCATACCTCGCACTGTGCAAGTGTTCGACCCGGAAGGCCGCCACAAGTCGTCTGTGATCGCGTTGAAGAGCGCATTGGCCACGTTCAGAATTTGTATCCTCTTAGGGCATCGCCCCATTAAAAAATAACAACTACTACTAGGTATTAAAAAAGGTTCCCACGCTCCAACGCAAAGTAGAGCATCTCCAGCCGCCTTTGAAGGCACCAAGTTTACGACCGACTGTAATCATGGATGGCTTCTACCGCCTCGCCTGCACAAAACAGCTCCACTCAGGGACGGAATACTTTTCTCTCACTGCGAGCATTCGTTCTGCTCGGATCTCAGGCCTGAGTGGGATCCACGGCACAACCCCCGAAACTCCAAACTCAAGTTTTTACACACGATGTGAATGAAACCAATCACTCTTCTTCTGCCAATAGACACAGAGAGAGAGAACTTTCAAGTAGATAGATGATACTAACTAAGTTTTGGGATAGTAAGAATAGACTCTTATTGATGATCATTTTCTTTCTTTTCTTTTCTTTCTTTCTTTTAATTTTATAAAATAGTCGTGGGCTGTAAGCACGACTATTAGACTCTGCTGGGGAAAGTTAGTTCGTACGTACGTATAGTGGTTAGTTCGTTTGTTTGGGCATGGTAGGTAGAAAACATTCTTTCGTTGAAGAAACCACTCGTACCACATTCACTGCAACCATCAATCGCCGTGTACGTAAAATGGTACGCAAAGCAACGCGTACATCCCGGCCGTGAACCTCACCTTGCAACCGAGACTCGCTGTAACGGCAGCGCAAAGCTGATCGAAGAGGGACCGATGGTAAAAGTCTTCAAGCATTTTGAAAAACAATTTATTTTTTGTTCCTTTTCTCTTTTTATCTTTTGGTTTTGTTTTCTTTATAATGCGAGTTCAACGGGCTCGTTCAAGACCAAAACTCGATTAGATCATTCCTTTCTTCATACGAGAGTGGAAATCGCCTCCCCAAGAGTCGGCGAGACGCTGGCAAATCCAGATTGGCTTGAGCAGCCAGCCAAGTAACCTCAAGTAGGTAGATCTAGATCCCTAAACGGGCGATCTATCTAGGGGTTGGTTTGGGTTTCTCTAAACCGATCCATAGCTCATCAACAAATATCCTTCCCTCTGGGTTGACGTGCTTAAGGATGGCGCGGACAGCAGTCGTGAAATCGTCCACAGTGGCAAGCCTCAAGTGGCTTCTGTCCCGGCCTTCACAAAATGGTGTGTTTCCGACAACCTTGAGGTCTACTGGCATACGGTCGTTTTCAAGTTCCACTTCGCGATACACAGAAAAGAGAGCAGAAGCTCAAAAGAGGCTTGAGGAGCTACCGGAAGTACAACAACGTGCTCAATTTAGAGCTTGGCTTGAGCAACTTGCAAATGGTGAAATTCCTGTCCCTAGTACGCCGAGCCCAAGCCAGACGGGTGTGCCGTCAAGTTTGACTAAGGACCAAGCCAGGATCTGGATGCGTGCGAGTCTTGGCACATTTCTACTACACGTGGAGGCAAGGATTGCCTCTTACATCAGCGAAGGCTTCTATACGATTGGACCCTGCGGCGAGGAGTTAGTGAGCGTACTTGGGCTCATTGGCAAGGAGACGGACCCATTTGCGCTCCACTACCGCCATGTCGGTGTTCAGCTGACCCGACAATTTCAAACACGTTCTGAGGAGGATGTTATGCTTGATCGCGCTCGAGGATTTACTTGCTCAACACTAGACCCAGTCACAGCTGGTCACCATTGTGCACTTGGAGGTGGTAAGAATGATTTCTATGTCACGTCTACCCTGGCATCGCAGTGCCCTGCTGCGATGGGTCGAGCGATGGGCATTCGCCTTGCTCCACGTCTACTCGGCAAGGGTGTAGAGCCTAGGTTCTCTCGGAATGCCGTCAGTGTTGTAAGTCTAGGTGACGGCTCTGTTAACAACGCGATGTTTCTCTCCTCCCTCAATCTCTGCAAATATGCCCAATTTCGCGGTTTTAAAATGCCTGCACTCATTGTCATTTCTAACAACGATCTTTGCATTTCCCTCCGTGGGTATGGATATCTGCGTAATTTTCTAAAAACCGCCGGCATTCCTGTTTACGAGACATCTGGTGCTGGTGCTGGCACCGTGGACCTTCCTCACCTTTGGAAAACCACTGAAGACGCATTTGGTTATGTTCGCAAATACTCTCGGCCTGCAATTCTTCTTGTCGACGGGCTCACTCGCCGTTTCGGGCATGCTGCCACTGATCGCCAGATCAACTACATGGACTCGACCGAGATTGAGTCAAAGCAAAGCTCCAACCCACTGGAACAGGCTTGCACACAAGCACTCGAGCTTGGCCTAGTGGAAAGTCCTCGGGAATTACTGGAGTGGTGGGATGACCTTGAGAAGCTTATTGAGACCTCCTTTGAGAAAGCATCTAGCGAACCCAAGATTACCACGCGAGAGCAAGTTATGGAGAAGACTGTGCCTCCTTTGGCTGATATGTCCACTCCGCTGCCGGGTCTCGAGAATGCGCCCACCATCCGCCGCAACAAGCCGCAGCCTATGCGAAACCAAATGAATAATGTCTTTCGTGAGGCCCTCACGGTAGATCCAGTGACTGTTTATGTGGGAGAAGATGTTCGCCATGGTGGCTACTACCGCGTCACTGACGACCTTGCAAAGGAATTCCCCGAAAGAATTCAAGATGTGCCTCCCGATGAAACCTCAGTGTTTGGCATTGGACTTGGATATGCTCAATCTGGCTTGCTGCCAATTGTTGAAATGCCCTATGCCAAATACCTTGACTGCGGTGCCGATATGTTCTTTGAGATTGCCATGACTTACTGGTGCACTGGTGGTAAGCAGAAAAATGGTATGCTGATCCGCTTGCAAGGTTTTGACAAGGGTGTCTTTGGTGGCAACTTTCACACCCACAACATGCTTCACCTGCCACCTGGTCTTGATGTCGTGTGCTATTCCAACGGTTGGGACTATGCGCGTGGTATGCGCCACGCTCTTTATCAGGCCAAACATGCTGGTCGTGTAGTTATGTCAGTAGACTCCACGGACCTTCTGTACCGCCGTAGTCTTTATTCTGAGGAGGACACATACTGGCTGCGCAGCTACCCTGAGGTGTCTGATGGTGTTCTGGGTTTCGAGACTGTTATCGCCTACACTAACGAAGCTGGCACTGAGCCTGTAACTACCGATGTTACTTCAACAGAGGAAGCTAGCAAGATTGATATGGTTCCGGATCTCATGATCTTTTCCTATGGCAATGGTGTACCAACCTCGTTGCGTGCAGCTCACGAAATTGCTCAAGAGACTGGCAAGAAAACTCTTGTTGTCGATTGCCCAACTCTTGGTCGCCCGACTGAAGGTATGCGGGCTATCTTGCAAAAGTTCCCCAACACCCCGGTTGTCTTTGCTGACGTCTGTAAGCAGGGTCAGAATCCCTTTTCAGGAACTATCACTGCGCTGCAGTCTCTAGGAGATTTACAGAAGCGTTCGTGGCAATGCGCCGCCAGCCCACCTACCTACAATCCATTGGGCATTACTGTGACCTTTCTCAATGAAAACGACATTAAAGAGGCTTTTGCAAAGTGCGATTAGATCTCTGCACAATAGGGTGCCAATCAAAGCTAAATAATAATAACTAACATCGTGGAGACTTTCCCAAGAAATGCAGATGTTTAAATTATCCTTATTTGCAAGCGTTAGCGTTATATCATCCACTGATGATAATATAGCCCCTTAACTTTAATATATTTGTTTGCAAGTCTTATGGTTTCTCAATATTGTACCAACGATATACTCCCGGCCATTTTTACTTTGTGTAGTTACATCCGCTGATAATTATTTCCAAACCCCAGGATTTTATGAGGCCGACGAG
This sequence comes from Schizochytrium sp. TIO01, assembly GCA_004764695.1. Classification (NCBI taxonomy): domain Eukaryota; class Bigyra; order Thraustochytrida; family Thraustochytriidae; genus Schizochytrium; species Schizochytrium sp. TIO01. Next base: position 2,204,162 of record SMSO01000037.1, on the reverse strand, counting down.
AGAAGAAAGGTTGTCCATTGAGAATTGAAGTATGTAAGCCTAGGTCTTATGACAGTGATTTTTTTAAACCTATTTTTTTAAGTGTGAGATTTTAAGAGAAAAGTTGGATATTTTGAAAAGGTATCAACATTTGGTGCGCCACGCAAGTAGTTGCAAACATATTCGCGTACTGGCCCAAGTAGGAGGACTTCGACATCCTAGCTCAAACGTCGAGTTCGTTAAACTTTATTTTAGAGTCAGCCAATTTGAATAAAGCAAAAGATACTTTAAATTTTGGACCACAGCTAGGGATAATATGCAAGAATAATTTCCAGAGAAAGTATAATCAGTTGGTGAACGGCCTTTTCACTAGCTTTTTGAGAGCCAGCAATGCAAAACTTCACTTCTCTAATCAATTTAAAATTCCCTTATTTGTAATAATTTCGTGACATTGAGTTTGTTAAGGGGTAAATCAAAGGCAAAATCACCATCTGAGACTCTTTCGCTATCTATTCTGTTATTATGTTCGAATATCAGATATGTTCTTACCCCAAGGCTGACTATTAATACTTCGTATCTATCTGTTAAATATTGCACGTGGGAATTTTGAACTTTTATTTTATTTTAAAAACAAAAACAGAGAAAAACTATCGCCCCCCTTCAAGTAATAGTAATTAGAACTATCTAACCCAAACTAAATATTGAAGAAGGGGAAAAATAAATCGTGATTGCGGTCTCCGCGGATCGAACGCAGGACCTTCAGATCTTCAGTCTGACGCTCTCCCACCTGAGCTAAGACCGCATTTCAAGTTATCATTTCGTGATGAATCTGTATCTGAGTTTATCAGTTATAAAGATGACTATTACATTAAAAGGAGAACGGTGATTATAATATTTACAAACAAAACGTCAAGAGGGCAGTCTTAAAGTGGAATGGGACTCCCCGTTTGCTTCGGCAGAAACTTTAGAAAAGAAAGATGAAGAATAAAAAATCACTGATCATTATGCTGCCATCGCAAAAGGAGACATGTGCTGTGATTTCCTGCAGAGCTGCATTGTTGAACGAGACAAAGCTCAGGTGAAGTTGTAAATTTGTGAGCATTACTTGAACTGTGGTGAAACCTTCCGACAAAGGTAAACCAACCCTCTTGTTGATGCCCCTGAGCGGAAGCAAAGTTAGATTTCAAATTGTCACATAATTGTTTGCACCAAGGAGAGTGGATGTTCGTCAAAACAGCATGTTGCAAGCCAACGACGTTAGGAAAGCAGCGCAAAACACAAGCACAAGCTGCTTCCCGTTCCTCATGTTGTGTGCTGTAGATTAAAACACGATAAAGGTCAATATGGGATAAAGACTTTGCATTATCAGCCCCTAGTGCAGCTGCAAAGTTAAGCTGTGCGGTTCGAAGCTGCCAAGGAACTTGATGACATATATCAAGCTTGACTTCAAACTCTGGTAACACATTTTTCCATACGAGAGCGGTCAAAAGAGCAAATTTCTCAACGCAAATATCAACATGTGTCTGACGTAGAAGGGCTGAGCGCCATGTTTGGGAAACAACAACAGTTGCGGGAAATGCTAGTTCGAGCGCTGCAGCAAGTCCAAAATACCCGTGGCGCAGAGCTTCATCTGACAGCATCTCAGCATCCTGTGACGAGCAACCCATAAACCAGCAGTCTCGGCTCTGTACTTTTAGAGCAAAATTGTGAATCTCACTCCAGGACCTTGCGGGAATCAGACGCGCTGCACTGCTCCAGTGCTGCACGTGCAGAGGTAATCCAGCGCATTCAGGTAGCCGAGCTGCTAAATCACGAACAAACCCATGTTTTGGCGAGTCAAGAACATTTAAAAGACATAGTAAGGGCCACACCCAGCGCTCGCGTGACCCATGCTGATCTGTATGAACCACTGACACGTTGCTCAAAATCCCAACTAGAGCCGACAGTGAAAAATATTTTATACTGCCATTAATAGCCATTTCGAGCGCAGTTTGATTACTCGCTCCAAAGGACGATGTGGATGCAGATCTGTTTGTGCACACAAATGATTGAGATTTTGAATCATGAATTTGAGAACTCGGATAGTGAGTAAAATGCAAAGCTAAAAGGCCAAAACAAATTGCTGCAAGATCTTCACTGATAGGTACCTCGAGAGCAGTCAAAAGATCGCAGGGCCTTAGAGAAGCAGGCAATGAATGGTGTTTTGCATTGATCGAGCCCAAGTTCAATGGTTGCCCCCACCAGAAACCCAAATTTCTCAACACCAAGTATGCCAGACGCATAGGTAATTCTTCATTTTCATCTGGTAGATTGCTTATGTTTAGTATCCCAGCTTTATATAGTCTGAGTGCTAAATCTGCTTGCAATGGTGAAAATACATGAACCTGCTCATTTACTTGATCCTTGTGTACACCTTCCAGCACGGCTTCTGCGCCAGCCTTAAGAAACATTAATGATATGCCTGCACAGTGCTCGAGGTACTCGGATGCCGACGCCCAAAACCCTGCTGAGCTTTGCGAGAGCCTATTGTCGAACTCTTCTCCGCACGGCGGTCTACGAAACTGCGCGCAAATCTCCCCGTCACTGGAAGTCACTGGCATTATACTCACCAAAGATCGCATCACAAGGACATCTGGTGTCTCGTCTTGCCGGAGTAAGTTTTTCATGAGACGCCGAAATTGCGCTTTTGTACAGTCCCCAAGTCGTGTCAGAGCACGCAACGCAAGCCAGCGCGTACTACCGCGATGCAGCGTTGCTAGAGTTCCGCAAGCATCTTGAAGTCTAGTCCGGACAGCGTCTGAAAAGGGCCTTCGAAGCACGAGCTCATGGCCAAATTCAAAAACGCGTGCTAATGAGGTCTCTAGAGACGCTATTGATGTGAACGAAGGGCTCGCCACAGCGGCGCGACATAGGACGTCAGCGATCTCAGACGCAGTGGTGTCAAGATCCGCATCACAACCAGTGTTCGCCATCCGTGTAGCAAAAAATTCAAATTCTGATATCGACTAGAATTGGACAATGATATTGGAAAATGGTTTTGAATTCGAAGACTTCAAAAGTTCTTGTCAATATTCGAATTCCTCGAACACGTGCCTCAAATTATCTTTGGCTCGAAAGATCTTCATTGCTGAAGGCATTCCAAATCCCAGGTTATCTTACAGTTCCGCCATAAAAACTAACAAACAACAGAAACACTAATGCTTTTAGATATTCGGGTGTGAATCTGTTCAAGTATTTTGGGCTTTCAGTCTTTTGAACGTGCGATTGACTAGATAGAAAGATCCAGTAAAATGTAGCCTTGCGACAAAGCACGAAACTGCAAACATCATAAAGCCAAGGAGTGAACCATACAAATTTATGTACGCTGGCACCAAAGCTAACATCAAACGCATATAGCCATGTGTCACATAATGATACAATTAGAAAACTGCGCCATATTGACTAGAGTTTTAAAACCTTACCCGTGCATTCCAGTAGCGAGACTTTGGCACTATCAGAAAGAAGTTGCAATGTGAGTCATGTGGCAAAATCTTAAACGGAGGCCTCAAAGACTGAACAACAGCTCCGTTTCCGAGCCTGCATTTCAATCAATCAGTTGAGGTGAAAGCCAGCAGCGTTCTCAAAATAGGCCACCCAGGGTAGTACGGAGAGGCCTGAAACGGTGAGGACGATGTATCGTTGTTGTGGTATAGGTGGGTTCTGGTCAGAAACAAACTTCAGAACTTATGCATTAATCAATACTTACCCATGGCCATTCTGATGGTCTAATAGCAAGAGCAGGGGTGTCTGTTTCCTTGTCTGAAAAACTGCAAAGGTCGATCATGACTGACTAGATTTTCTCTCCACTTTGGCCAAACAGCCATTAATAATACGGCCGTTTCTTGGTGTTGCCAAGAACATCTCTGGGCCCAACAAATGAAAAGCCCTCATGCATTTAATTGATGACGAAAACGTATGTTCTAAGCTCATGTATTTCCAGGCGGGATTAGTATCTTGTTCTAATGATACCAACTCCTGAACTTCAAAATATGAATTAAAATTAAAATTTAAAATAAATAAATACGATTCTTTGGGTCAAAACGCCTTTCCTCTTTGCGCTTTCTCTTGACTTTTGCATATGTGCTGGCTGCCTGAATACAAACTCAAACTTAAGCTAGTGCTTCTCTCGCTCGCCCGAAAACAATCGAGGAGGGTGCTGAAAGTTTTTCATGTAAAATAGTTACACACAATCGATGCAGGACACTAACTTGCTCCCGTACTTGATGAAGCAGGAAACGAACTAAAGGCCACGTACCTACTTCAAAGAAACACGCTCAAAGGTCTCCTGCGAAGTCCGTCGAGTTCCTCGCAACAAGCTCAACGACCTAGTGTGAGCATAGTTCAAGAAGGGTTCTCTGTCAAACAAGCTACGTTAATGAGAGCTTTCGTGACGGATTGCTAATCGAAGAACCCAATCGCACTTGCTACATCACCAATCGATCAATACATGGTTAGAAGAAAAGCAAACTTTATTTGACCAAACTACAAAAAGTCTAAGCACTTTCAGCTGCCTTCAAACTAAAGTAACAGGGGAAAGGAGACGTGTGGCTAGACTAAAGAACCAATGCGTCTTCTTTGGCTGTCATCAAAAGTCGCGTCATCGGAGATTGAAACAAAAGAACTAATTTACCCTCAAAGCTGTTTTTATTGTACCCCAACCACAATTCCAATATTCCAATGGCTAAGCCTTCGTAGAATATATGCGCATCACACTCACTAATCCGAGGTAATCAGCTGCTCGGGTGAAATCTCAGGCCAAAACAAAACATCGCTCATTACGTATGCTTTGCTTAGGTTGTTTGTCCACCGAGGCGGCCGATTGAATTTGTATGGCACAGGTACATGTGCATCGAGCGCCTTAAGGATGGCCTAGGTACCTCCAAGATCTCCCTCGCTCGCGCTGTATCTGTCCCAGTATGTAATCCATAAACTGCATGCACTAAAATCATGATTTCATGTGTACCTGCCAGGGGACATGCTCCAGACCTGCGACGAACTCAGCTATAATGCACTGACCGCTGGTGGCTTAGGGCTGAGCTCGCCATCTAGCGTTTTGTTGTTTCTGTTGAGCCCAACCAAAGAACGATGTGCATGTATTGGTGTGTATCCGAGATTGAAAAGTTTACACTCGTGTCTGTGTGCATTTTCTTTTTTTTACTATTAGCTTTTCAATTAATAGATGAGGATCAAGCGCCAATGAAAAGAAGTCTCATGCACGCTTGCATATGCACAGCTCTGCTATAGTTATCGGTATCTGGCCCTAGTACAGTGACCTCAATTTCATGAAAGGCTGTCCTCATGAAACTCGTATTAGTCCAGTCAGCACTTAGAAAAAATTATCGGGAAGGACATCACCCACTCGCCATGGAGCTTAAATTACACAGGTACTCGCCAAAGCGTTGTCTTTTGAGCAACTTGAACTTGAAATAAATAAGATTATTTATTGGTGCGTATTTTTATTTTTATTCTATATAAATAAATAATTCTAAATTGAAACTCGTTAAAAGTAGGTACCGACGTACGTCGTGGCAAAGATTTCAGGAGGAATCTCCGAGTCTTTAGACGCCTTGGATCACGTTGTAGCGAATGAAGCGCATCATTCTCTATTTGCTCTGCTGAGCTCAACTCTTGTGAGCTGTTGTTTTCTCGGGTTTCCCCGTTCAGAATAAAAGAACGAAACTAGTATATCCGTCTAGAGGAAACTTGATCAATAAATTATTTGCACCATTTATTGGTTAATATTAAAAGATTTATTTTAAATGAGTAAAATATTTTTAATTTATATATATATGTAAAAATCTAGTACATCTTTAGTTCATCTACATTTATAATTTGTGCTCAAGAATCTTCGTTTTTATGAGGCAGTACTCATTCAAGCCTCGTCGACATTAACCCGAACAGATCTTTTGTTTTTCTATAGGTAAAGAGACGAAAAAGAATCCGCATACTCACTGCTCAAAGGCAATGAATACGTTCATTTGCTTTAGTAAAAACTCAAATCAAAAGAGTAATATAATGAGCCATTCAGTCTAACTTGTTAAAGGAAGTTTGAAGTTTTGCAAAGGAGGCACTAGGTGTTATTAAGTGTGGATGATATAGAAATATTATGATTTATAATAACTAGTCTTAAGACAATTGAATATAGAGTAAATGTGGACATCTCTTTCCAGCTCGATTGAATTACATTGCATGGGAGCCAAGCCCAGAACCAAAACTAGACCAGCGGACCTGACTACTCTAGTGCAGGCCTCCCATGACGATGGAGCAGTCCCCTACGATTGCCACACGCTCGCTTAACACGGGCCGCCTTAGTAACACCTTGCAGAACGTGCGTGACAAGGTCAAGACCACCTTCACAAGAGCGATGGGGTGGCTAGGCGAAGAGAAACTTGCCAAGGTATCCTCAGGAGGACTCTATGCACAGGCAGAGACGCAAATAAGCAAAATTAGGGCAGACTTGACAAAGTCATCACCGAAAGCACAAGAGAATAAACGAAGAATCCTCCTCAGAGTCCTCGACAAGGCTCTAATCTTGGCTTTATTCTTCTTATTATTATATTTCATATGCTCGAGAGACCAATCTCAGCACCCTACGCCCACATCTAAGTGGGTTAAACTTGGGTACATCTCATATTCTCAACCTTCAGCATCAAGCAATGTTGTTACAGGTTTGGAATCATCTAGTGATGGACTAGTCAAAGAAGAGACTGCAATTTGTGCAGAAACCTTTGGGCCTGCTGGATTCAGAGATTCTGTCAATGTGTGTAACCAAGCTTTTACCTGCCTTCAGAACAATGCAAATACAGCCGTCACTTGCAAAATCAAGAATCTGCATGTTAACACTAATTTAATTAATGTTGCGGACGGTGGCGAGCCTGTTGATGATGTGAAAGGCCGTTCAGAAGAAGCTGAATTTTGCGATTATACGACAGGAGCTTTCGAAGTGCCAGAGTGTACTGAATCAATCATTAGTACCATAAATAAAATGGCGCCCGAGCAGCCTGAAGATCCGCAACCAAAAGATGGCGAAAGTACAGGCGCTAACATAGCCCAGTCACAACCAACTCTAGCACAGCTTGCTTTGCCCAATCACTTATTTTCTTTTGTAAATGCAGTGAAAGTAATCACACCTGTCTCAGAGTGCAGTGAAACTGTAAAAACACCTACACTGTTCATCACGCGTTACGAGTATGCCAACCTATACCATACAATGACAGATCTCTTCAATACTTATCAAACCATTCGTTTATACGACCTAGAAAATGTAAACATCATTTTCCTGGATGGGCACAGTCAAAGTGTTGTTGATGACTTGTGGAGTAACCTCTTCAAAACAGACCCCAAATATATTTCCTCCATACAGCCAAGTACGTGTTTTAAAGACGCATATCTTGTGTCGCCGGGTTATCGTTCTGCTCTCTCCTACTGGACGATGAAAAGTGCAGCGCATTGCAGAAGTAGCCCTTACGTAAAGGATTTCGCCAAATTCGTGCTAGAAAGGCATGAATTGTCGAAAAGCTCCAGCAGTATCGCCTTTTCTGATCCTATTACAAAGATTCTTCTTGTCCTGCGGGTCCCATACCAGTCTCATCCCCGTATGGAGAGGCACCGTGTCGCTCGCCAACTAGGAAATAAGCTCGCAGTAACACAAATGTTACAGAGTTTGCCTGGTGTACAAGTCGAAATAGTATCTTTTGAGAACATGTCGATCAAAGAGCAAATCGAAGCTGTTCAATCTGCCGACATCATTGTCGGTGTTCATGGTGCAGGTCTTAGCCATGTCCTTTTTGCCAGGCCTAACACTGCTTTGGTAGAAATTCGTCCATTGAAGATGGATGAGACTGAGCACTTTGAATATTTTTCCCTTCTACGCGGCGATATTTTGCATGTAGCTATACCCGGTTCGCCCGATAGTCCCTTTCGCGGAGTTCACGTAAACGTTGAAACTCTTCAAAGCGTAGTAGAGGATGTGCTTAAGAGCAATAAAAGTTTGCCAATTCCTCCTGAAGAAAGTAAAAGCCTTCGGGCAAGTCCTGCCACTGTCGAAAACTAGAAACCAAGCCTTCTGAAATTTTGATGTATATTATTACTCCAATTATCTTGCAATTGATACTGATATCGAAACTTTGCAAATCAGGTCCTCTTATTTATTTGTCCTGTTTTGAGCGCTTGGCCTTGTGCACTTTTGCAAATAAAACCAGGATCTCGCCTCGCCACCAGTAATTTTACAAATCTCATGCCAAAGCCGAGATACAAGCTACCTCATTAAAGCAATAACGACATGATGATGCCAAGTTTGGTCTGCAAGTCCTAATCGCGAACTAATGACTTGGCGCTCTTCTGAATCTGGCCTTAAACATGGCTGACTATTTTCATCATCACTCTTAGGTAAAATTAAGTCTACAACACCTTACAAGGTGTACTATCTAACACTTATATATCCATAGTAATAGAGTTCTTATTTTTAACGAGATTAAGGGGGGGGGGGAACAAAAAAACAATTGCCTCCTACAAAACGATAAATTAAGTGAGTTTTGACCCAATTAACAGAGATGACGGAAGTAGTCTCTGGGAAGTGAGAGCAATGATTGCTATATAGCCTCAGCAAGCCAAGTGCCACAATAATGATCTAGAGGCTGTCTTCTTCGAATAATCTTGAGAAAAGTCAGTGGCAATCTGCAATTCGCTTAGCACTAGGTAGCTAGCTGCCTATCCTTTTACTTTGAAAAGTTGTAGCATGTGATATGATTTACTGTGGCAATAATATGTTTATGGATGAAACGAGTGGTCTTTGCAAAGATTGTGGTGAAGGCATGATGTCGGAGCCGAACAGCACTAGCTGTGTAGTGGATTGCGCTTATCTAATGCTGGAATCTCCATGCTTGAGTTCAACTTGTGTGATGAAACGACTGGCGAATATATAGATTAGAAGAAGTCGTGCATATACATTGCAATGCTGGGCGTAACGCTAGTTAATTATTAAGTTGTACTTCCATAATATTCACTCTCAGAAGTACTAAGATTAAAATTTTAACTTGTCAAACACTCAAGCTAAGGGTATGCAAATAATTTAAGTAGGTGGCAGGTGTAAACAAAAGCACACGCCCAAGCCGGTACCAGAGCTTGGTCGTACCACGATAATTGCATAACTCTAATTGCAGGCAGTCCTGCCTCCAAACGAGGGAGGAGTGACAAACAGCTCGGCCTCAGTGGTTACGCATCACAACAGGTTTTTTGGGGGGGGAGACCACTGTTTGGCTACGAACGTTACTTGCTCACTCCTACCGTAGCGATTAGCTCTGCTCATCGACGTGTTGAGAGAAAGAGAACAAACGTGAAAGATGTCTGGGGATCGAGGGGCACAGAACACATCTCGACTGACCATCTTCGACCATGCTCAAGTAATCTTCAGTAGACATCATGCTGGGAAAATGAAGAAATGGTTTGTGCAGAAGTACAAGCACATTTCCCAAAACAAGCGATTTATCGCACTTTTGCTTTTTGCAATTTTTGGCATTGCGCTTCTTAAGTCCTCAGATATCTTTTCCGGCGAGGCTGCGCAATATAGCATGTTACGGCAATACTCTGGCAAGCCAAATATTATTCTGAACCCTAGTCGTACAGATGACAACACACTCGCTGAGTCAGAGCCTATTTCAAGCGAGGATGTGGTGCTGCTTGAACAAAGCCAAACACAGGGTCCCAATTCTCAATTGGAAACCAATCTTCAAGAGAAGGAGGTTAATAAACCATTACTCACAAATGATGAATTTTCGCATACGATTCCTGCCTCTAGAATTTCAAAAGATATAGAAATTAGCGAGAGCCTGAAACGATTGGAGTCTACTACAAGAACACATACAGTCCAAGTAGACAAATCAACATCTGCCCTATATTCCCATCCTGAAGATCTAGCACTCAGAAATGCTTTGTCTTATGAATCTATGTCTACCTCTAGATGTGACCAAACCTTTGGACCTGGTTTTTCACCTTCGGTGGATGTTTGCGATGGAGCGTTTACTTGCATGCGCAACAAAATCTCAGAGTCTGCAATGTGCCATATGCGAAACTTTCAAGTGAACACTGACCGCATTCACGTCAGTGCCGGCAACGAGCCGATCGATAGCGTCCAGCGTCGTCCTGAATCAGACGAATACTGCAAGTATGAACAAGGATCTTTTGCGATTTCTGGATGCAATGAAAATATCATTGATTCAATCAGCTCGCGCCGTGAAGCTGTTCAGCGCATACTACCCTTTCACTTTAAAGATATTGTCTATGCCATGAGTTACAGCTCGTCAGAGGCAAAATGTACATCAACCGTGGAGACGCCAACTTTGTTCATAACACGCTATGAATTCGCAAACCTCTATCACACAATGACAGACCTGTATAATGCCTACCAAACCGTGCGCATGTATGGCCTAAGCAGAGTCAATATTGTCTTCCTCGATGGTCATAGTGCTGGGGCTATGGATAATCTGTGGGTTACTTTATTCAAAACCACCCCCCAGTACGTCTCAACTGTTCCATCAGGTACATGTTTTAAAAATGCATATGCCGTATCCCCAGGTTACGCATCCTCGCTTTGGATTAAAACGATGGAGCATTCTACGTGTCCAAAGAGTCCATACGTCAAGGATTTCTCCCGATTTGTTCTAGAATCGTACGGCCTTGATGCAACCTTGCAAAAACCCGCCTTTTCAGGTTCCGTTGTGCAAATTTTGCTTGTTCTACGTCGCCCTTATGCATCGCACCCGCGCATGGTACCAAGGCAAATTACGCGTCAAATGGCAAACTCAGATGATATTTTAAAAGCACTGAAAGGTTTGTGTAATGTGAATGTCACTGTAGTGTCGTTTGAGAAAATGACCTTGTTGGAGCAGCTCCGAGCAGTGAACAGTGCTGACATCGTTGTTGGAATACACGGTGCTGGAATGAGCCATGTTCTCTTTACACGCCCTAATGCAGGAGTTGTTGAGATCAAACCGTTAGGAATGTCGGAGCACAATCACTTCAAACTATTTTCTGCATATCGAGGAGATGTGCAGTATCGCTTTACGGGTGCGTCCTCAGATAAACCATCGATTGGAGTAACAGCTCCAGTAGAACAAGTCACACGTGTTGTAGATGACTTGCTTAGAGCCAATACCCCGCACGTTTGTTCATGAAGGGAAAGAAAATAAAAATAAAAATTGAATGGCCTTGAATTTATTTTCATACTGATTTTATTTTATAAATAAACCACTTACAGGAACATATACAGTTTACAAACTAGACTCTCCCCTGGACAAGGTTTTGCAAGACATCTGTCTCTGTTGCAAACTCTTTCGGAGTTAAGAGAAATATCAAAATATCTTGATGTTATCTTCCATCTCCTAGTTCCTTCTTTTTTTTAAAGAATAATGAAAAAGAGAACAATTTGATTTTTGTCACTACCATAACTAGCTCTAACTTTTCATTGAGTTCGACCATGCACGCCACTTTTGTATTCGACTCGATTCCTGCTGTCAAACATGCAAGAAAGGCTAGACCCTTGCAGAAGCTACTAAGTGTTATATATAATGCAAAGAAGTCTATAGAAACGTTAAGCAACTAATTAATTGATAAGTTGTAAATATTCATTCTGCTTCACAAAAAATCAATTTCACCTCTATTGCTAAGATCCAGGAATGTCTGTTTTTGTTGTTATAAATGACAAAGGAAAATAAGCAATCTGTGGGATTTAAAGTACAGAATTCCAAAACTTCATTTTTCGTACATGTTATGAACAATAGCATTTTGATGCAAGGTTGTGCTACAATGTAAGGTCTCATGCATATGATTTTTAGGCTATATGCAGATCTACAGCCGGCAGGACTAAAAGAGCGGCATAGAACATGGGTAGTGTCAGGTTGTCTATCTGCTTCGTGAAGGCTTCAAGCAGACATGTGAGCAAGGTCGCACAGACAAGGGCCAAAGTGTTGAAGACATCACGCTCACAACCTGCAACAGCCCAGCTCAAAAGAAAACCCATGAGGCCAAGAGAGGCACAAACTGCTGCTATTGTACCTTCGAGTGTTTTCCTGCCGCCTGGCCATGAGTATTTGCCAAATTGAGATCCAATGATAGCACCAGCGGCATCGCCTGCTCCCAGAATGGCCAGGCCTGCGAATTGAGCAGCGCGAGATGAGAAAATAGGAATATCGGCATATAACCACAAAGGTAAAGCACAACCTAACAAGAGGTAAATATGTGTCAAAATAGTCGTTCCCTCATCTCGCGAGTCTGTGTAGCTGCGGAGAAACACATGAATCCAGTTGCCAAAGGGCGGCACACGACAAATGCGGATAAGCTCAATGAAGAACAGCAGCGCCATGGCAATTCCAAAGGAGAAGGCCAGAAACGTTGGAGCAGAGACAATAGCAGGAGCAAACATAGCAAGTGCAAGCAAATGATAAAGTTTGCGAGTAATAATCAACGGCCATTGAGCTCGAGACGCTACAACATGAATACAAGGAAGTCCGACGCTGAGTGCTAATATCCAGTATCCTAGAATGCCTAGGTGCACGGTAGAAGAGAAAACATACTCTACCACAAAGATAACAGGATGCTTCCATTTGAGAAGAAAGCTTACCCAGATAGAAACAACCCCACCAAGCCAGGCAATTACAACAGCCCAAAACGTAAGAAGATCTTTCATGGAGAAGGAGTTTTTATCCCAACTCCAGAGTGGTGCTGTTTCTGGTGTACTAAGTTTTCGACGAAAGGTTGCTGATACTGGAGGTTCAACACGAGCATCTACTGTAACGGTTTCATTTTCGAGAACTGCATGACGCAGTAAGAATGTTGACATGACAAGAGGTAGGGCAAGAACTCCGAGCAACCCACCCTCCAGAGCAATCCATTCGGGTAGTCTTTCTTTAAATGGGTCGAATGGCAGATGAGCCCTAAGCGACAGCCCGCTAGCTAACTTTTCTACAGATAATAACACGAAATCTAAGATCGCAAAAGAGATTAAGAGCGCTACGCAATATGCTTCGCCAACAGTGAAGGATTTCTGAAATCCCCGCAACCATAGTGCGAGCAGCCCACGCTGCAGAAACAAAGCGCAGAGGGTTAGACAGCCACAAAACCAAGTCCCTATTCTATCTGTGCCAGCCTCACTGAAGCCTAATTGTATACCACTGGTGGTGGAAATCAGAATGTCAATGACAAGGCTTGCAATGATTCGCATCTTTGGCGAAGAATCTGTGTTGTCAGCATGTCGCAGAATAGGAAAGGATTTTTCCCCTGCTCTGATTACAAACCGAATTGTACTGCCCCAGACTACCCAGAAAAGGGCCCGAGCATACTGTATCTTATCATCCAAAATGAATGAAGATTCACATTGTGCCAAGGCCATCAGAACAGACGCACTCACAAGTGGTCCCAGAAGTACGTAAATTATGCCATTATCAGGGCATGTCCTAGACACCTGCAGCCACGACTTAGGTAGTGATGTGCGGAATTTGTCACTTGTTAAAGATGCTGCCACAAACGTAGTTAGACCCATGAACGCGGATGCCTCTCGGCTCAGAAGCTGGCCGGCCTTAATTTGTTGCATCGCCCATGCCACCGTGGCACAGCCTATAGCGACTAGAGAAATCTCCACAACTTCACGCCGGGATGGTAGCCCCATTGCGGCCTTTCGAGGTGCCCAAGGTGGCACTTTTGAAAGTCAATCTTTCAGCTAATTGAAAAGAGTTCTGGTGCAACTCATTCATCTGGAGGAGGATCACTTCCAGAGTGTTTTTCTTCTAGCTACGTAGCTACGATTAGGTGTCTAGTAGTAGCGTAATGCAATGTATCCCTTTATTGGGAACCTCCCTTTAAAAAAAAATATAAAAAAAAGAGGAAAAGCAAAACAAGCTCCCAGTAGAATAGAGAATTAGTACCTAGGTACTGTGTTGTTTGTTTTCGCTTTGCCCTTCGAAAAATGGTCAAGGGGAAGAAAAGAATTGACTTCAATCATACTGACACATTCTAGTACTCCCAGTGACGATTGTTGAGCACTCTCACCAGATACAGCGGTTAAAAAACGAAAGTAAAAACATTCCAGTGCTTAGAGTAACATTTTCTAAACATGGGCAAGAAAAGAGATGTTACAACCATTAGCCCTGGATATCGCAAAAACGTAGACAACAAATGTAGACAACTCAACACCACCAATTTCTGATGTTTAGGGGCAAATCCCTCAAATTCTTGAAAGTTCTGTGCCAGATTGCTAGTTCTGGCCTTGAAGAAGAACATATTCGAGCTCTGAGCTCTAAAATGATGGTGCTGATGAATAATTGGAGTTTTCGATTCTGGCTTTGAACGAAATCAACCGGCCTAAATCCGATTAAAAATGGCTCCATTTTGTCAACATAAAACGTAGACAAATATACCCTATTATCCTTAATTAATTTCAAACTGGTTTTGTGAAAGCGTCGCATCGGGGATACTTGATCAAGCTTCGGGAAAATTGGACTCTACATAGATTTTACTATTTAACTCTGGGAGCACCTTTACAACTCCTTCAGAAATGAAAAATGTACGTTGGATATAGACTTAGCCCCTAATTCGTGAAATGTATCGAAGCACTTTTTGCAGAATGCAGCATATTGACCTGGATGTATCTCACAGCCTTTGCACTCCTTGGTAGTAGATCTCCCACGTCGAGAGACGTGATCCTGACTTTTTTCGCACCTAACACAGCAGAGAATGCATGTCCTCCTTGCTGGAGGGGTGCCATAAGGCTGATTGCGTGATAAAGTGTGCTCATTGTTTGTATTATTTTTCAAACCTTGAAGCAGGTTAAGTAGGACTGATTTTGTTACGTATTTCGATGAGTCTTCATCGTTTTGGGGTGATAATTCAATCGCAGAATTGGGATTCGCAGCAACAATATCACAATTCTGGGAAAGTGGGAATTGATTATTCTCATCAAATCGATAACGCATTCCTCTGTGCAAATCTTCCAAGAACACTACAAATGATGTTGTGTTTTTCCTAGCTGTCTGCCATGCATCGAAAGATTTTGCATGAGGAGTAAAAGCTTCGAGACGCGCAAGTTGATATACACGGAATGCATTATATAGTGTGTAGTCGAGGTAAGTAAGCCAGACTAAAGCTGCAGGCTTCAGTCGACTGGTACGCCGCTTTCGACCTTCGACGGTCTTCCGAACAATATCAACATTTCCCATGTGGTGATTCCAAACACTGCATAACTTCGGTAATATTTTTTTACAGGGTGGCGGTGTCCCATTTGATAGTACATCATCATTGTGCCGCCGCCAGAGCTGCAAGTAAACATCAACTGTATGGTGTTCTCTAGCAAAACCATACGACGACGAGTAATCATTTCCAAGACGGGGAAATGTCCCGAGATGCTCTCCATAGGCAAACTTCATGTACTCATCTGCAAGAGCACCTAAATAGCCTCTCCATTGGTCCCGTTGAGCCTGTGCAACTTCAACAAGAACTGCCTGAAGTTCACGCTCAGATGTCGAGTAGATGAGCAAAACTTCTGAAACATCTAACGCACACGCGTGATGAATGATCTGAGCCCTGTAAGAAGGTTCAGGGACCGCATGTTTGAAAAGTAGAGACCCTGCATGACATTCTACAAACTGGCCAAGCTCACCTACGCGTGCTGCTACTGCAGAAATTGTATCTGGCGACGTAACAGTCTTGAATTCTAAGGCTGTCGCATCTTGGATAACGTACTCGTCGCCTACTTTACGCGAAATGACCGCAACTCCATCAGGGGAATCTGCTATAAATGGTACATCTCGGTTAGCAAGAAGTCCGTATGGTCTAATCTCGTGAATTTTGATGCTCTTACTCGAAACCTTGTAGATGAAGGTCTTTAATCCTGCAGTAATAACATTTTCATTCTCTTTGCCTAAACGTAACGGACTTTTGTGAGGTGCAAGACCGTCTCTCCAAGGCGGTATGAACCATAACAACATCAAGGTCTGAAGAAAGCATTGCTGGCGCTGGTAAAAAGATATCTCCGAACTCGTGTCAGAACATCCCACTGGAGTATGCTGCAGATTTTCATGTTGAGACAAATTCTGGATTGACAAAGAGTCAGCAACGGAACTTTGCGTAGACACTATTTTTAAAGCGGTCGCACTAGCAAGGCGTTCTGCGATATCAAGGTTTTTCTCTTCAGGAAGAACCACCTCTCCAGTAAGTTCCATTAATTCAGCCGCTAAGTTGACCCTTGTTTTACACTTGTTTAACCAGTATTGTGCTTTTGTCTTGTCGCCGTGACTGACTCGTCTGCGCTTCATTCTACTTTGTTTGAGCGAGCCAGGTAGATCTGGATCAACTCTCTCAGAAGCGTTTTCAACCGTAATGGCAGTTATGGGATTAAGCACTGCAATTTGCAAGACACGAGCATGCATTGTTCGAAGCTCTTCAGAATGAATAAATGGAGCAGAAACAAAATTCATACATTGAAATGAGGTTGTGCTCGTTGCGCGGAAAAGTCGTGCTAAAAACCAGTCTGCAGTCCCTTGTTTCTGTGTCAACCTGATAGTTCGGCTTTCGAGATTACGGAACGCTGCGCCTATTCGGGCTTCATTGGAGGATTCAGCTGTCAGAGGTTCGTGGTCTGCAACTACGTGCTCCAGCCTCGAAACACCACCAGGATGATTCTTTTGAACTTGACCATACCCTACTTCAAAAACCCAGTTATGAACGCCTAATTTTGGATTGTTGGTGACCAACCGAGCAATCCTTGCCTTTCCTTGCCCGTGCCTAGAGGTAAGTGCATAGAGATTCTCTCCATCGACTTTTGCAGTATGTGCGCTCCTTCGACCATTTACCCAAACTATCGCCTGTGTAGATGACTGCCGAGTCGGTTTTTCAAGTAGATCTTGGAATGGAAACATGCGCGTCTGTTTGCATGTCCCTAAAAACGATACGTTTAGATCCTGTAGAATTTGGATGATGTTGGTTCGTGTGTTTTCTTGTTGATACTTAGCAATTGCCAGGTATTCGCGGTCAATAAAGATAGTAAGATCTCGACTGCAACTTTCCTTGCCTAAATCGTCAGGATGCTCTAACATCAAGTTAACTGACTTCTTCACGATGTCAGAAACTTTTGTGCGGAGAAATTCCACCCAGCCTTGAAGAATCACACCAGTTCCAACAGAAGCTACGACATGAACAACTGGTTTTCTTTTCTGAGTTTTTGTTGGGATCAGCCGGATACCAGCTGATTCAAAGTCCGATGAAGAGTGTGGGAGTTTGTCATCATCAAGATCAACCCACGTGACACCATTTACAAATAACAGCGAATTCCAGTGTCTACTTGCAAGGTCCTGCATTCGTTTTAGATATTTGTCTGCTGTTGTGAATGGAAGGTTTCGTGATGTCTTTTGATGATTGGTCTTTTCACGGTTATTTTTGCTTGCTTTCCGCATCGCGCTACGCACGCGTCTATATGCGTTGGACGCATCGTCAGGTACTCCTTTACAAACGAATGTACTAGAGCGGTTCGCCGTTCGACACAAAATCTCGACCTCGATAAACATATGAATGTCACGACGGGAGAATTTGGAGCTCGTGTCATTATTTAACCACTCTAAGAAGGTATCGATATAGAGAGGTGGGATACAAACTTGCATGGCTTGAAAGGGGCTAATGCTATCCTCGCTGGATATATGAAGTTGTTTTCGCACTCGTGCTAGAATAACTTCGCTTTCCATTTGAGTTCTCAATAACAGATCTATGTTATGTGGGCTGTATTCAAGCTCGATTGTGTCCATACTTCGCATAGTTCCACGAAGGCCTTCGTGATACTTGGAGCCATGGGCAGAGAAGGAATCAAATTCCCAGTTACCTTGGCCATTAGCATCATCAGCTTGGACCGAAGGATCTACCGACATGGATTGTCCACACATTTCAATTTCAATGTAGCTTTCACTATTGTCACTATCGACACTGTCGTCACTTGACATTGAGGAGGCATCAGAAACTTCGCCACACTCTGAGACCAAGTCCTTAACCTGCGTACGTGTAGGCATATTGACACTCAAAAGCTAAAAGATACCTGTATACTCGAAGCCCAAACTAGAATCGCAGCATTAAGGTGTGGAGGGCGACCGTGTCGAAGATACTACCAGCACTCGCGCAGGATCCCTGGCAGGATACGCAATTGCAAGCAGAAGAGCGCCTAGTAGCATAGTTCGCGCCCAAAACATATCAGGAGCACTTAACTACCAGCCTAACTACCAGAAGTCTAAAGGAGAAGCAGAGCAGAACCCCATCTTCTGCCCCTTGCAAGTCTTCTCGTCTCGTAAAATTTTCATAGACCAATTGGTGCCATGGTGGGAGCATCCAAGGAAAGTTTGGGTCGTAAAGGTCGAATATTCATGACGAGTTGTAGTAGGGTTGGCCTATTTCTCAAAAAGTTGTACACTTTAAACGTGTACAAAAAAATATATATATAATTTCTCCGATCGATAAAACTTTTATTGTCTACGTATTTCGTAGACAATTTATCCAGGGTTAGTAGACAATCGACACTTGCCTAGGTACCTTAGTACAAAGAGGCATAATATTACTGTATAAGGATAAGAAAAGGGAAATTGTTTATAAAATTGAATCGCATACAGAAAACCGTGAAGTAAAGCAAATCATCACATAAAGAAAGATTGGAAAGAATCCTACGAGACTATTGCGAGTCGCGTTGTAGCGGGGGCGTTCGCGAGGCATTCGTTTGTATATATAGGAGGTGTAGAAATTACAATTGTATCAGGTATCCAGATGGGCCATAAAGAACTCGAGTAATTTCGACTGACACCACTAGGTAACTCGTGAAAAATAAAAATGAGACATATAATCGCCAGCGCATATCAAGCAAACGTTAGTGCGATTTAAGTAGACACCTTGGCAAGCCTTGCACGTTCACGGCGCATCTTAAGACGTTTTGCACGTGAATTCTTGAAGGCTTCAAGAATTTTGACTCGCTCGGGGGGCAAGCAACTGATAGTTGTTGATGTGGCCACCGGCCGTGGAATATGAGTATTCATTGCCGATTTCATGAGGAGTTGTTGGTTTTGAATTCCCTGCTGAATGTGTTGCATAGCACGGGAAACCGCCTCGGGATCGCTGCTATTCTCATCTTGCTCTACAAGTGCTAGCATGTATGCAAATACAAGTGGGTTCGCCTGATGGAGAACCTTTGCTTTGCGAACAATAATTCGTTGTCTACGAGTCCAGCGAAGATTCTCCCAGCGGTCGCGACGCTGCTGTTGGTCCTCTTTGCTCATAGGAATATCATCGTCACTGTCTACAGCATTTTCAAGACGGACCTTCTTTGCCGAGGATGGTTTAGTAGAGGGGGGGGTGACCATTTCACATGCCTCGTCATCAGTTGCATCCACTTCTCCAGGTTGAGGCCATGACCAGTCGTCTTCGTCGGGATAGAATGGAGCGCGCTCGAAGGGTACCTCATCCCAATTCACTGGCACAACCATGAAAGGAGCGCCGTTTTTACCCTTAATTACACGCATTAAAGCTGTACGCATATCTGGGGCCTTGCGATGCGGTGACGAAGGAAGAGTATCTGCGCGGCTTTCTGTATCTTCCATTTTGTTAAAGTGTTCAAGAATCTTTGTACTCGTTTCATTTGCAGTTACCTGCAAGTCTGCCTCTTGACTATCACCTGCAGCCTGTACTTGACCCCCTTGCTCATTCGCACGGTCAACCTCAGCGGTGTCCTCGACAGTGTCCTCGGCAACGCGTTCGTGATTTTCAGTACCTTCTTCTGCGGCAGCTTCTTCACGAGGGACGCGAATCAGCATCATGGTCTTGGGTGTGGAGCTGTGGCCTGACTTAGACTTGGACTTGGATTTACGTCGAGTGGGACAAGGCACAAGATTGTTAGCATCATAGCGATAGAGAATCCGATCACCTTCATACGGTCCGGGTGGGAGCCGTTCTGGTGCTTTTGCTCGGACGCGCTCCACAAAGTCATCAATATCGAGCCGAAATGTCCAGTGCTCGCACTTGCACCAGCGAGCACGTCGGCCAATGGTAAGCCAGCGAGGTGTAGCGAAGTTTGATGCTTCTGCAACATTAAATCCAAGATTAAAGCCACCATGGTACGCACGTGGAAAAGTAAACATGAACTCACCGACGCGTTGCACCGCACGGACGAAAGGAATTTTTTCCCGGATCAAAACTGAGGGAGCCATCATGACGTTTTTATGACGCAAGAATTCGGGACAAATATTAGCTTCTCCGCCAAATTCACCACGAGAGACAATTTCTAAACGACCAGCATGTTCAGGAGGGACTGCATACCAAAATTTTGCCGCACCGTAGTGTAAGAAGTTGACACTGTTGAGTTCCATATCTTCAGTGTGCCAAGCAAACATCGCGCGCCACATACCAAAATAAAGCATCGAAGTGGTGATACCCTTTGCTTCCCGGCCTGGAGCAAATCCAACCCGAAGAATCGTGTCGAGTTTGTCCAGGTTCCATTTGCCAGCGTTCAATTCTTTTACATCGCCGAACAGAGTACCCTCTTGATCAGAACCGTACATGGACGGCTTAGAATGAGACCCAACTTCTTTCCAAAATACAGCTTCAAGGCGGTCGAGATCTTGTTTTTCAACACGCGTCTGCATCTTCTCGGGCTCAAACTCAAGTAACTTGCGAGCTTCATGAGCCTTCTCTACGAGACTTTTCTCTAGGATAGATTCGGTGTCTTCATCGTTAACTTTGCGACGTTTAGGGCTCCCCCCCTCCGTTGAGTCCAAGTATGTACATGATAACCAAAATGTAGATGCTGGCTCGGATTCGCAAGGTTTGGTCAGTCGAGCTTGGTTCAGTTCACCCATAAGACGGTACATGCCTTTCCCATTAGCACCGTAGCCTTCGAGGTGGTAGTCCTTGGCAAATTCTTTCGTCCTACAGTCTTCAACCGTAGCACGAGCGTTCTCCACCAGGTGTTCAACAAGATAGAGAACACAAAAATCTTCTCGGACCTCCCCATCGTTGTCCTGGTCAATAAATCTGCCCTTGCCTCGGAAACGCATGGCGCCATCTACTAGAGTATCCTCTTCGTCGTCAAAAGCCTCGAGATTTAGTGTGAATGTGGACAGCGATGGTTGGCTAGAATCATCTGCCTCTTTATCTTCACTTTCCATCGTTGCAGAGGCTGTTGCATTTTTTTGTTCATGTAGTGCCTCGTCAAGTGCTTTGGGATTTGCGGCCCAGTTGCCAGTAAGAACCATGCGGAGAGGAGGTATCGGGGCTTGCTTAGATTCCTGCGCCGCAACATGTGGTTGTTCCTTCTCTCCAGTTTCAACTTGCTGTGGTTGGACTGGGCCCTGCTTCTCTTTGTCAGACGGGTGTGTACTTTCGTCTTTACCAGCAGGTGATAATGCTGCCTCCGCCAAAGTAGGGTCGATAATTTCTTTTTTTTCTTCGCATGGAGCAGCTGAAGCATTTGTAGTGGAGGACTCCCATTTGCCTTGCCACATGGCCACACCTTGCTCTGGTTGGCGAACTAGAGACTCACGTTTGGCATCTTCGCGAAGAGACTCCTCCCAAAAGTCGCCCACAGGTCGCTTTTTAGTTTCAACAAGATCAATGCGGTACGCGCCTTTGCGTCCGCTGGAGAACTGTCTTACAGGCTTGATACCGCGCTTGAGCTCCTGTGTGCGCGCAAGGAAAGGATTTGGGTGCATTTTCCAGCCCCACTCTTTGGGTGGAACCACCTTAACAAGCCCATACTTGCTGCCAGCCTCTTCAATCTTGGCTACAAAGCTCTCAAAATCCTCAAACTCCTCAATCGTCGGCCGGAACACCGGTGCGTCCAGCTGCAGGCCCTGTCGGTCCCCGGTTTTGGCTGCACCACTCCGTGTGCGCGTGACTCTTGTCATTGCGCCTGCCTTTTCTGACCCAAGGTCAAAACACTCAAGTACAATCTGCAAATCAGTGTGTATTCAGTCTTGGTTGCTCTCGTTCTCTTCTGAAACGAGTTTCCGAAGTATTTCAATATCTAGATCGCAATTTGCAGAACCCAGAATCGTGAACCCAGAATCGTAGAACCAGGATCCCGTGTTACTCCGTCACAGTTGACAACAGCAGCAATCAACAACAACAACAACACCGAAATAAAAGAAGTAACTTCCTCGTCAAGATATGAGATATCCACGACACTGTCTCAGTTGCCTGCCGAGTTCTACTGTCGCTTTGCTTTGAATACCCTTGAAGCAGCTTTAAGAATGCTTGCTTGCAATATGTGAATCTATGGATCAGGGTATCAAGGGACCGCGAGAACTCGAACGAAAGGAGCGATGATTCGAAAGAAAAAAAGAAAGAAAAGAAAGAGAAGAAAAGAAAAGAAAGAAAGAGATTTGAACTCTTCTTCAAATAGCCTCTGTTGAATGAGTAATGAGTCAATGAATGAATGTCAAGTCGATCGATGGCGCGGCCGGACGCAGTGCAAGTTCAAGCACCGTCCGTCACCGTCGCCGCCGGTGATTCTCCACCCACGACAGCCACACGATATCAATACCGCCTGCTCCGCTACCGCCGCCGCCACCGCCTCTGGCAGTTCGCGAGATCCCGTTCTGCACGCTCGCTCGTGCGGCGACTTCTCTCTTTCTCTTTTTTCATTTCTATGAATTCTGAATTTTTTATTTTTTTTTATTTCTCTCTTCAAGGTCTTTCTTTCCTCTCTTCGCTTTCAAGATGGTTTCCCGCGACAGAAGTATGTATTTTGATTCCTTCTTGGTGGCGGCTTACGCGCTGCCGAGAGGCATGGTCCTTAGCACGGCTGGCCCTCAACCATCAGTCGCTCGCTTGCGATGGTCCACTCGCTTCTTCATTCCTGAGCATCCAATGGTCAATCATCCAATCGTGGCCAGGACTTTACTTCGTTCGCTATACTCCACTTTGCGCCCCTATACTCCACTTTGTGCCTCTATACTTCACTTTTGCGCCCCTCTATACTTCACTTTGCTCTCCTTTGCCCCACTGTATACTACACAGCCAACTCCCTCCTGCGCGACCCCTACCGCCGCCTATCCGACTGCTAGCGGCCTAGGCTCTTTCATTTTCCTCTTTCCTCTCTTTAAGAGCTTTGCGTTCTCTTTTTGGGGTCATTAATTAACACTGTTTTTGGTGGAAAAGCATTCATTTTGACTGAAGAAGAAGAAGAAAAGAAAGGAAAAAAGAAGTTCAAGAGAGAAAATGAATGCTCTTTTGCTTTCTTTCATGTGCAGGAAATCGTGGAATGCCGGACGCTTGGCTCAGCCGCAGGCCGCGCCGACGCCTCTGACCGGGCGGCGGAAGGAGGGCCCCGGCGCCTTCCGTACGAACATCGGCCTCTGCTGCGGCCTCCCTCCCCTGGCCTCGCCTCCAGCCTGCCCGAAAACCTAGGAGCTGCAGGCCGGCCTCGGGCGTGGCGGTGTTTTCCGTGCTTTTCTGTATTATTTCTTCGAAAAAGCTTTCTTCGTCTCCTAAGAACAGAAAGAAAGCCATCCTTGCACTGCTAGAGTTAAGGATATGTGGTCGCTAGCACGCCTGCCTTTCACTGAGTCTCAAAATGCACAACTCAAGCTCGATATAGACAATCACAAACCTGCCAAAGACAACCTCACGAAGCCATGGTTTACTGTCCCTGGCGAAGAACACGCCGGGAGAAACAAACATGATATCTTGGTGGAACCAATGGCAGTAGAGCACATTTGCTGGTTGGACACTTTGGGGTTAAATTGCACATTGCGCTCCCTAAATGTAAGTCCAGTCCTCAAGGAGGCTACAGATGGGACTCTGGAGACTTACATGCAGCGAAGACTTCTTGTGCAGACTCGAGGTCTGAGCTTGCAAAAGCGGTATGAAAAGGCTGGGGTCTACGCCCTTTGTGCGCAACGCTCTTGCGATCGCACTACCGCGGCGCTGGAACGTACGGGAAATCGTGGAGGTGTCTCGAAATTCGAGCAGAGTACTTTTTGGTGTTGATGATCTTCGGTGCGGCCATTCTCGAGTCAATGTAGACCGCACCACGCATGTGCCCCTCGCTGAAGCCTTTGTTCAAATGTTCTCATGAAACTCAGCTGAGTACGTGGTGATATATCAAGGCGTTTCGCGTAATCCGAAACAGAGCATCATTATCTGCTCAATGCTAACTTGCACTGTTTGGGGGAGAACTTAAACTGGGCTTTCGCAGTACCTAGGACTCTATATCATGAAGGGCAGAAAGGCGTTTCTAGAATTCATTGCAAAAATTGATCTCGAAAATCTTATTTATTCACAAATAAAAAAATAAAAAAACGGGTCCTTCAGATCCCCAGAACTTTTAGATGCAATGTAAGGGTGCAAGGGATTCATACAGCTCAGATAGCGGGAGCAATAGGAAAGCTATACATTAAGCTAACATAGACATGTGAAGGATGAGCAGTAGAGAAAAGATCGACTGCACAAAAAGGAAAGAACAGTGTGAGATGCTGTTTAGAGTAAAGAGCAAGGACCTGAGAGGGTTTTCATTTCACTTGTGAGCTCATTGACTGTGTTCAGTAGAGGTGTGCGTGCATAAAGTGACCCGTGTGACCCATACCTTTCTATAGCAGACTGGGACGGGTATAGTCCTTCCTACAGTGCTCATTATGAGAGCTTCGACGTTTAAATAAATTAAAATATGCAAGAGCTATCACACCTTGCAGAACATGGATAGATAGCAAAATCTGAAAGGGAGTCGTGACAAACATGGATAGCATTATTTGAAAGGGAGTTCCTATATTGCAGTCGCGCACTCATTGGTGTGAGGTGTGGATAAGATTAACCAAGTCGCCATTATGGTCAACGTGAGATTTGGACATTAGGTAGCATAACAATTACAGGCTGTGCCGCGAATTGAGAGACTTGTATACACATTCAAACAAACAGTATTTGGTTGAGACCGATACATTACTCAAAGTTGCTGAACAGAAGAAGGGAGGCAGCGCCAAAAAAGCAAGAACCAAAGGCACAAACATCAGGCAGCTAAAGCACATACCTACCATCAACAAATCTTACGCACAGATAAACGACGTGTACTCGCAGACGAACATAAAATCGCAAAAGCCATGGTACAGAGGGGCTACCAAGGAATATTATAATTGCAGCGAAGAGAATTCAAGTATTTCAAGCTACTAGCTGTGAGCAGGCAGCCAGCAGCAGGCAAAACAAGGATTGAAACTAAACACTATAAATTCATAAAAAGTCTATCTATTTATATACTTCTACTATCTCTATCTCAGTCCACTATGCGGAGGAAACTTCAGCCCCTTAATAAATGACGCAGAACGCTGGGGATTAATATCCCAGTAGCAGGAGCAGCCAAGCGATAGTAGTTGCAAGAATTCAAAGATTAAGACAGAAGAGAGAGAAGAGAAAAGTAGACAGGTCAGATCATGAATCAAGAGCCTCCTAAAAATAGTTTATAACTGGGGTTTAGAAGACACGGAACTGCTTCTTGACGTTCACGGGCTTCTGGGTGGAGCAGGGCTCGACGTCAATAACGTTGAAGCGGACCGTCTTGGACAGAGGGCGGCACTGGCCAAGGGTGACAATGTCACCTTCCTTGACAGTGAAGCAAGGGGAAAGGTGAGCAGGGACGTTCTTGTGGCGCTTCTCGTAACGGTTGTACTTCTGGATGTAGTGAAGGTAGTCACGGCGCATGATGATGGTACGGTGCATCTTGGTGGAGACGACGAGGCCCTTAAGGATGCGGCCACGGATGGAGACTAAACAATTAAAATGTAACCAAAACAGGGGAAGTTAGTGAGTCTGAAATACTACACATACAAACTGCTTGAATGTCTCCGTCAAATCTGATGGCAGACAGACATTGCACAATCAATAAATACTTACCGTTGCCGGTGAAGGGGCACTTCTTGTCGACGTAGGTACCCTCGATGGCCTCAGTGGGGGTCTTGAAGCCAAGGCCGATGTTACGGTAGTAACGGAGCTGGCCCTTCTTGTTCTTCTTGGCCAAGAGCTTCTTGCTCTTGGTCAAGGCGAAGATGCCATCCTGCTTCTGGAAGGCTGCGAATTATCAATCAGCAAAACAAATTATCACCGTCGAAAGTTAGTCTACGTGTCCTTTTCCCGTCCTCGTTTCTACTCGCTACCCGCGCGGAGCACTCTTAATTTCAACATGCAGAACTTTAGGTCAACTTTGGCCGAACAGATCCACAACCACCCATCAAGCAGAACCTAATAAAGTATACCTATCGTGCAAAAAATATATTCGATAGAATTGAAGGCAGAAGAAGACCCACAATTTTGGTAAATATACTTTTGATGTATTCTGCTCCGGGTGTGATGATCTCCTCTTAGCCCTTGACGTTATCAGCAAGCATGTTCATATGCGAATAATTTGGCCCATACACATCCACGCCTCCAGTTCGTCCTCCACAACTCGTCGTCTTATCATATCAGCCCACATCCTTCAGACACCCTGCAGCTCTCCGTAAGCGGCAGTGGCCTGATTCTATCCAGTAAAACGTCGTGTGGTCGTCCACGACGCACGGGATCGAATATCGAGATCCTTTCCATGAGGATGAAGTGAACGGGAGAGAGATAAGTGCTCCGAGTTGCTAGGTGGTTCGAAGGCATGCCGCCATGACCGCCATGGCCAAGTCGATGCAGCGCATGCTGCAAGGTGTAAGTCCCAATATCTCCGCAAGAGTGTATTCCACGCGAGAAAGCCTTCGTGTGGCCTTCACCTACCCTTCTCGTGCTGGTCCGTGGTCTCCATGGTGCCGCGTGCGTGAGAAAGCAAGCCTCCTGGTGCTCTTCTGGTGTCTGCCGCCGTCTCATTTGAGTGGCTCCTCCCTGTTCCCTACATTCCCCCATATTCCCCGCTCTTCTCCCTTCTCTGCGCCACAACCAGCCGAAGCGAGGCCACCCGCCAAATGGCGCTAATATGCGCCGCAGTTTGTTTACCCTACCCCTTTGATGTTTCTGGTAAAAGAGGAAGGGAATGTGGGGAAAATGAGGAACGATGGGAACAATGGGAACAAAGGGAATTAATGCTTGGAGCATTTTTAAGAGGGTGTGCGATGATCAGATGATGGTCCTTTATGATGTGGGCTAAGGGCTGAGGATATTTGGGATGTAACGTGCAAGGGCTAGGGAGGATGAAGGAGTATGGCGTGCACCTGATTGTGCTCATGAAAGGAGAGAGTGTGTGGCTATTTTTTCGTAGTGGCCATTTACCAAAAAATAGCATTATTGACTTTTGGAGTTCGTGAATTAGTATAGGCGTAGAACGTGTCGAGCGCTATGTACCAAATGCGGCAAGTGCTTTAAAGAAAAAATGTGGGAAGTACCACCTTGACTTGTAGTTCATATCGAAGAAGCCTGTTATTCTTATTTGGCGACATTGAGTAATGGTATGACTGTCCTGAATCAGTTGACGGAGAAAGCTGCACGTCAAATCAGAATAAGGCATGCGCCACTTCCATCCTAGATGTGGTTATCGCATTCGGTGACTTCGTCAAAGTATTGCAAACTTCATTCTGCATGGCCTATACTAACTACGGAAAGGCGGACATTTGGAAGGTATGTCCCTACCTATCTATTGAGGTACTGCGTAGTATTCCTTTGCAGTTCTTGAATTTTTGCAGACCTGGCTATCAACATCCATTTGTTTTGCGACGACTCTAATTCATTTACAGCCATGTTTATTGTTAGTGTCCCCAAAATAGTATAGTAGGTATGAGGAACCACTTGTGGTCTACATCAACAAAATTAGTGCTCATATTTCCTTGCGCGAAGGTTTATCACGCTTGGAGGATCTTCTTCACAGCTCAGGTGATATACGGAGCTTCCGTAGCATTCACCCATCTTAGTTTCCTTAGTCGACAAAAAGATTACTTACTGTCTACATAACTCTTCCAAATCTAAATGTTACTCGCTCCAAAGACATATCCTTCCTTAAATCATAGTAAATCATGGTGCCTGGACGAGGCTATATATATAGACATCGAGGGTGGCAATGTATGATGAAAATCCAATTGTTATTGCAACAAATGATTTCAAATTCAATTCATGATGAATCTTTAGTCTATGAAATGTTTCTTTGTTCAAGGCAAGAGGCTGGTGACAACTAATTTTCCCATATTTACAGAACCTCATTGTAAGACAAGGACGATAAATCGACAAATATAAGTATTACGAATCTTCAAAGAAAGAAAGAATACTAAGGGATCTTGGGTCATCTCCAAATGCCATGGAATATGGTGAGGAAAATTGTGAAAGGTGGTGTACAGGTAAGCAGGTTGCGATGTACGATTAGTTTATATATGTACAAGAGACCACTCATTGTTAACTTAAATTCTTCTCCATCCCCCCTTAAATGACGGTGGCATCAATGAGAGAAATCATGCAAGGTAAAAGATTTTCTTATATAGCGAATCAAGAAACGCGTAAAAAATCTTAAAATGAATCCAACTAATGTATGAGGGGCAGGAAGTCACCTAGTTTGAGTAATTGTACAGAAATATTCGGTTTTGTTCACTTGTAAGACAGCGCAATGTGATACACACCAGCGAAACTCTTCATGAGGACCATACTACTATTCTAATAAATTAATAGGGGATCAAGAAGAAGGATATATTGGCCAAGGCAAGTTATATAGACAACCTTCATCATCATGTTTAAGTGTATCTAAAAAGTGCAGAGGTGTTGCTTTCACTACAATTGCTTATGAAAGTTGAGGAAATAAATTCGAATGCTGGTATATTCCAGCAAGTCGCAATTGGATTTTCAGGATATTGTTGGCATACTCCAGACATTACAAGACTTTGCGGGCCTTTGCAAAGAAATGAGCTTCTGCAGGCAAGGCGAACATTTATTTTGAGACTGTATGGCATGGAGTAGCAGCATTACAATTTATGTCGAAGCAAGCGTTCAGGATATCAGCAAGGGATTGGATATAGTTCCTGACAAATTCCGATATTTGCAAATGAAATCTCGTTGATCTTGGAACTCTTGTAGAATATATTGCCAGAATATTTGCTGGACTTGCTTTTTTACAAAAGTATAAGTGAAAGTGAGTATACGTCAAAGAAACATGTCTTATTGTTTTCTTAAACATTGATCTAAATTTGAAATCAGTATCAGGCACGATCACCAACCCGAGTCGCTTACAGGCGGCGATCGCGAACAAGGAATGATTGTTCGTGCTTGTCGTCATCATCAGCATCTTCATCATCCTCGTCGTCGTCAGTTGTGGGAAGAGGTACAGTGCGAGCATTGCGCCCGGAGAAGCTAGAGTTGGGAACGATTGAGGCAGAAAAAAGGTTGGCAAAGCCTGAGGAAGTGCTCCCATCTCTGTTACGTATTGATTCGGCTGGGGAAACCTCAGCCGGGCTTCCAAACTCAGAATCTGAAACTTTTCTAGATGACATAGCCTTCAACTCCAATCGCGCACTATTGGAGCTGTTACTGCGAGATGTTTTGATTTTGGACGATGAGTCAGACGTTTCCAGCTTGGCAGCCTCAAGAGCCTCAGTTCGCTTCTGGCAAAGATAGTCAAAGTTGAATCGATTGATACGAATGCAGCGAGCACCATCCTCTGAAGTGACGGTGGCGCTAAAGTCAGAGGGGTGACCCTCAGGCAAATCTGGATCGAGGGCGCTCTGGCCAATTACGGACCACGGACCAGCATCAGATACAAAACCTTCGGTACCAGATACAATACCCATCTTACCACTCAACAGGAGGGTGCAATGAGTGAGTGGCTTACCCTTGATATAGAGACGCTCATTGGGCATAAGTTCGAGCACCACGAGGTCCTTAACAAGATCCTGCACGTCATCTGTGGTGAAAAGACCCTGTGCAACGGCTGCATGAAAACGGCGCACATTTGTACACAAATGAGCAACAATTGCACGAACCTCATCTGAAGATAAAGTATTGCGACGGTTCGAATCGAGAAGACGGAGGCGGGCAAAATCAAAGGTAGCACGATCCACACGTTCATCAGCGCCGTGCAAACCGGCTCTTGTGATTTCCTCGATCGAGTCAGTCTCATCAAGAATCTCTTCCTGAAGAATTTCCTCGATAATATCCTCAAGGGTAATCAAACCTGAAACCTCGTAGAACGGGTCGCGGGTCTCGTCTTCGTCATTAACAGTATTCACGATAGCAAGGTGAGCGCGTCCCGAGCGGAAAAGAGCCAAAGCCTCAGAAACCTTTGTTTCGGGCCATAGGTAATACACGGGGCGACCAAAGAACTGAATCACTGAAGACACAGTGGTGCAGTCCTCCGGGTCGATAAGAATCAGATCCTTCGTAAGTAGGAGACCAACGATCTTATTTCTATCGCCATCTTGATACACGGGGATACGACTGTAACCGTGCTGGAAGATCTTGGACATGGTCTCGAAATCAAGTACTTGCGAGGCTGGGAGCATGAACATGCTCTCTTTCTTGGTCATCACATCCTTGACGAGCTTGGCCTTGTAAGTCATGGCACCGCCCATCATGCGGGCCTGCTCCTCGTCAATCTGTTGATGTTTGACGTGGATTTCCAAGAGAGTACCAAGTTGTTTGGAGGAGTAAATGGCACCAATCTCTTCGCGGAAAATGAAGTCAAGTACCAGACTCAAAGGTTTTGTGATGGGGTACATAACAATCATAAAAAATTTCACAATGTAAATGGTGCGAGAGCCGACTGCCAGGGCATGTCGGCTGCAGGCAGCCTGTGGGAGAATCTCACCAAAGATCACAATGACACCGGTGGAAACAATGAAACCAATCGTACCACCAGTGTAGTCAGCCATGAGAATGGAGAGAAGCGAGTTTACGGCAACGTTACCAAGCAAAAGTGTACACAGAAGCAGGTTGCCGTGTTCGCGAATAGGTTGAATCTTACGCGCGTTCTTGGCATCAGTAGACTCCGGGTCGCCGCCGATAACAATCTCGAGACCAATTTTATCAAGACTCATCAAACCAAGCGTAAGACCACTGAAGAGAGCACTCATGCATACGAGGAGCACAATGAGGATCCACTCGTAAGCCATTTGCCCGACACTTTTCTGAACTGGCTCAGAGCTACACGTGCACAGGCTTGCCGTGTGGCAGGACACAGCAGCGCATGACTCGCTCGTAGTGGTCGAGTCCTGCAGAAAACGCGAGTCATCCTGGTCCCACCAGGTGCGCAAGTGCGGTTGTGCAGTCGATGCTGTCAGACTTTCATTTTGACCCCTGAGTGCAGGTGGGAGTTCGCCCAGCACGCTAAGAATTGCGGCAGCTGCAAGACACACGAGCAGAACTGCCGTCGGCAGTCTGCCTAGAGACAGCGAGGCCTTCTCAACCTTGCCTTGACCTTGGCGAAGCCATCGTATATTCTCCACCATTCACGAAGCTTTGACGAGTTTGCTGTAGCCTTAACAACCGCAAGACCTTCTGCTGTCTGTCACCGAACAACGCTCGCTGCAATGCTCTCCACGATCAGAAGCAATCGAGCAAGTTATCGATTTGCTTACTGTAACTTTTCGAAGAGGGTTCCCAACTTGGAGTTCCTTGTCTTATTTAGATAGGAGAAAGTACTGTGCTTGTTTGAACAAGAAAGTCAATTCGGCTGGTCCTCGCTAGCACTGGACTCAAGGTCTTCGCGGCTGGGGCTTGCCTGCAGAGTTTCAATTTATTCTCTCTCTCGAGCTGTTGCGGGCTGGTGGCGAGCGGTCAGGCGAGTGAGCGAGACCCGGCGAGCACGACCTGAAGAGGCTGCTGCGCTCTAGTACTAGTTCCCTGTTTGCTGGCGAGTGAACGGGAAAACTATTGCTTCAAAAAATAACAAAAAGGAATTCAAAATTTCTTTTGCCCGCTCGTTTCATATAAAAATAACATGTATCACATGTATTTTATTTTACTTTAAAACATTTTTTAACAAACACTCTCCTTCCTCTTCTTTTCTTTCGAAAGGGGTACTACATAGATAATCTATGCACTGGATAGTCACTCCTACTACTACCAATTGAGAGACAGAATTTCACAAAATGATAAACAAGATTGATGATATCTCATCTAAAAAAGAAAGGGCACTCCAACTTATATTTGTTCAGGAAGGAACAGAAAAGACTTAAGTCTTCTGTTTCTATAGAGAGGTGACCAACTAACTGTCGTGTTTTCTACGAGACGGAGGTCATAACTTTCAAACTTAAAGCGATGAGACGGAAGTCATACCTTTCAAACTTTAAGCAATGATCCGTCAAACAAGAATCTCCCTGCTACTACCTAAGAGCATTCAGTTTTTTGTTTAAATTAAAAGAAGCTTATCGAGCATCTATTTTGTTCCTCTTTCTTTCTTTCCTTTCTACTGCGCGCCAAGAGTACCAGCGCGTTGAAACCCCTACCATTAATCCTAACTGCCATCCTACCACCGCCTCCATGTTCTAAGTAAAGTCAAAGCAGAGAGGCTCTAACTTGAAAGAAAGAGAGAGAGAGATAGAGAGAGAGATTTGTTTTTGTGTGTGAGTGTGCGCGTGTGTGTTCAAAAGATGTTCAAAAGAGCGAGGAAACGAGCCCTGCTACTGTTTCATCTATATGGCATCCGTAGAGAGGGAGGGCGCTTTAAAAGAGTGTCCTTCTTGCATTTGGAATAAATGAATAAACTAAGCAAAGTAAAGTAGAGTAAAGTAGAGTAAAGTAAAGTAAAGTAAAGTAAACAAACAAACAAACAAACAAACAAACAAACAAAGAGTGAATAAGCAAAGCATTCGATCGATTGCACACTTGAGCATGAGGCGCTAAAAGATCGTGGGCACTAACTAATCGCAGCAGCTTCCAAGCTTCAAGCTGGACTTCAGACCGAGGCCACCGTGAATACAAAACTGGTTGCGGAACGCGCCATTTAAACGCGCAGACGGGCCCATGGCGAGACGAAGCGAACCCAAGTCGAGAGCTGCTTCTGCAAAACCCGAAGATTTCACGGCCTTCTTTATCTCCTCTTTCGAGAGAAAGAGAGTTTCCGCCGTTTATGAATCCCAAGAGAAAGAAAGACCCCTTAGGACTACTTACTGACTTGCTCCTTTTCTAAATTAAAGATCATGTAAAGCAATAAACCATAAATACAAAACATATATATACATACATACATATTCACATGTTCATGTATCCATATACTTACTTGTAAGGGACTAGGTAGAACCTCAGGGAAAGGAAGGGTTGAGAAAACTAGCGGAGAGAACGAGCTTCTTCAAAGCTTGTGAAGCGCCGCCTTCTTTCAACAGCCGATTGATCGCAAACGTAGCCACTGTCTACCTCAATCTGGCCACAGTGATGTCATGGCGAGTCTTCTTCTCACCAAACTGCAAGCTGCTGCAAACTACGTGCCACTCTTCAAGTTGATTTATGTTCTTCGCGTATCTTTCCAAACAAACTTGAAGTGAATGAATCAAAACACACAAATAAACAAACAAACAAACAAACAAACAAACAAACAAACAAACAAACAAACAAACAAACAAACAAACAAACAAACAAACAAACAAACAAACAAACAAACAAACAAACATGTAAAAGGTGTTCTTTTCACTCGCCAGTGTTCCTGTGAGAGATAGACTGTCACGTCGTCTCTTTTCTTTTCCTTTTCCTTTCTGCCTTTGCGTCCTTTCTCTTTCTCTCTCTCTCTCTCTCTTTCCGCTCAGTTTCACGAATAACTCGAAAAGGCGGCACAGACAGAACGGCCAACGAAACCAATCATAACTCTGTAATGCGCGATGGAACGTTCGGCTAAGTGTCAGTATTGGACTGCTATGCAGGTGTTCCCTGCCTGTTCTCTCTCAGTAAACTTCCGCGTCAGTTAGCAGACTCAGACTGGCACAGACGATAGAGCACCAATCCGTCAGCGATTACTCGCGCATTCGACCAACCCATCCACCCACCGATCGATCGACGTGAAAGGCAAGCCAGCTCAGGGCCTTGGCCGACAGCCTGACTATCTCCTGCCGAAGCATTCACTCCCCGCCGAGCGTTGAAGGCTGTGAATTGCCATAGTTTCCTCAGCGTCTTGAAGCCTCCTCCGGGCTCGCAGTCCCTTCGCCTCGCCTAAGAGTGGCTATGCTCCTGTATACGCCCTCGAACTGTCGAATCTATATAGTAGGTATTTATTTATTTGTTTATTTGTTCATTTATTTATTTATTCATTTGTTGTGCTTGTAAATAAGTTTTGTGTTTGTTGGTTTGTTTGTTTGGTCAAAATCAAAATGATGAATATTTTATTTGGCTAAAATGTTTTTATTAGAAAGGAGATGAATGAGACAGAAGAAGAACACCACCTCATGGAAGGATAAAGCAGCGAGGCGGAGGAAAAGAGACGGAGAAGCACGAGCAGAAGGCAGCGAGCCGGCCACGCTGGCTAAAGAGGCGCCTCTATAAGGCAGCGCACATGTCCATCGCAGACGCGGCCGCCTCTAAGTGCCATTATAGGCCTTCGTTTTGCGAAAGCAGGCGGTTCAAGTCGAGCGATGGGAACAAGGACTGTTCTTTTCACCTCGCAGGAGCCATCATAGCTAGCCAGCGCTAGCTTAGCTTAACCTAGCTTAGCTTAGCTTAGCAGTTATTAGGTAAGCAAGCTAGTAAGTAAGTAGGTTAGTGAGTAAGTGAGCAAGTAAGCTAGCAAGTAAGCTAGCAAGTAAGCTAGCAAGTAAGCTAGTAAGTTAGCTAGCAAGTAAGCTAGCAAGTAAGCTAGCAAGTAAGCTAGCAAGTTAGCTAGCAAGTTAGCTAGCAAGTAAGAAATCAAGTAAGTAAGTAACTAACTAAGTAACTAACTAAGTAAGTAACTAAGTAACTAAGTAACTAAGTAACTAAGTAAGTAACTAGTAAGTAAGTAAGTAAGAAAGTAAGTAAAGTAAGTAACTAGTAAGTAAGTAAGTAAGAAAGTAAGTAAAGTAAGTAAGTAAGTAAGTAAAGTAAGTAAGTAAAGTAAGTAAGTAAGTAGGTAAGCAAGTTAGCTGTAGCAGTCATCTACTTACTGCTAGTATGCCTTATTGCACACCTAAAAGAGGGACCCCGCGGTTCCTTCGTTTTTCACAGTTCGAGCTGAAGAGTTCTTTCTCCGGTTTTGGTTATCTTGAAGAGTTTCCGCCTCTGGGAGGGAGAGGCTTTCGCCTCGCAAGGTCCCGCGTTCTCGTCTTCGGAAAGACGGCCGAGACCCCTCGTTCCTTCCTTTCAGGCTCCGCCTTTTCGCCGCAGCTCGAGATTAAATTGAAGAGCCTCCATCCTACGATACGCGTGGAGCGTCGTTGCCGTGCAATCTTGAAGGAGATATCTACGATATCTGCATAGCAAACAAAGCTTTTTCGCAATGAGTCGAAGCGTTAACTTAAAAAGAGCGATCGCCATTACTGAAGGACTGGTTTTGGCTCATCATTGCCAATGAGATTTGGGAATTAATTCACTCATTCATTCACTCATTCATTCATTCATTCGTTCGTTCATGTACCTGCTTGCAGTTCGCTTTGCTGGAATCGAGGATCTTCGAGGCCTTCGTGGAGATCAAGGCGTACTACGTCTTCGCAGCCAGCTAGCTTCCAGCGGCTTGATTGATCAAGCGCAGCCAGAACTTCAGAGAAAGCTTGAGCCCCAAAGCGTGAACTTCGACTAACATTTTCTCTTTTCGACCTTTAACTCGATAAAACAGAGCATTTGGAAGGGCTTCTTCTTCAATGATATGACCTCTTCTTCTTCTTCTTCTT
Organism: Schizochytrium sp. TIO01; assembly: GCA_004764695.1. Classification (NCBI taxonomy): domain Eukaryota; class Bigyra; order Thraustochytrida; family Thraustochytriidae; genus Schizochytrium; species Schizochytrium sp. TIO01. Next base: position 2,168,418 of record SMSO01000037.1, on the reverse strand, counting down.
CTTCTTCTTCTTCTTCTTCTTCTTCTTCTTCTTCTTCTTCTTCTTCTTCTTCGCTTTACTCTCTTTGATTCCTAAAGACGACGTACTGAAAACCTCTTTCTGTTCTTCAGGTTTCAACTTTCAATTCAAAAACATTATGAAAAGTTATATTCTTCTGCGGTAAATAATAAGATAACAAAAGAACAAAAACAGGCATTAAAGAATAAAAGAAGAATCACTGCATCACATTTCTAAAACCCCGACAAGGCGGCAGAAACCTCAGCAAACCCGCGCATACTTCGAAATAACTCGGCCTAAGCGGTCTTCATGGCAGCCTCCCTCCACGCCAAGTCCTCCTTAAACCTCCGCAACGAGTCCACTCACCGCCGACTTCGCCAGAACTGAGCGTGCATAAACAACAAGCATTCAGCCCATGAAGCCCCTGCTACCTTTACCGCTAGGCACCCGCTAGGCCACGCCGCGGCAGCGCTGCTTGCTACCTGAAGAAGAAGAGACAGGTTCCCGTTCTTCTCCATCTTATCTCTCTCTCTCTCTCTCTCTATCTATCTATCTGTGTCTCTCTCTATCTGTGTCTCTCTCTATCTCTATTTATCTCTCTCTCTCTCTATCTACCTACTTTGGGAATCGAATCTTCGAGAGAGAGAGATCTTCCATCCACGCAGACGATGGCTTCTTCCTTCCTTCCTTCCTTTCGAGGTCGCCTTCGAGCTTTCAAGATCTCTGCCAACCGATCGGATCGTGGGGCAGCCCCGAAAGGCAATCAATTCGCTGCACGCCGAAGACTTCGACAGTGGGTTTCTTCGACAGGCCATATATAGTACAGAAATAAATAAACCTGCATGATTGATTGATTGATTCATTCATTCATTCATTCATTCATTCATTCATTCATTCATTCATTCATTCATTCATTCATTCATTCATTCATTCATTCATTCATTCATTCATTTTTTGATTGATTCATTGATTCATTGATTGATTGATTGATTGATTCATTCATTCATTCATTCATTCATTCATTCATTCATTCATTCATTCATTCATTCATTTCATTCCATTCATTCCATTCATTCATTGATTTTTTGATTGATTCATTCATTCATTGATTCATTCATTCATTCATTCATTCATTCATTCATTCATTCATTTTTTGATTAATTGATTGATTGATTGATTCATTCATTCATTCATTTTTTGATTGATTGATTGATTCATTCATTCATTCATTCATTCATTCATTCATTGATTTATTTTTTGATCGATTGATTGATTGATTGATTGATTGATTGATTGATTGATTGATAGCAGAGACGAAGTCTGTTTTCGAGTCCTTTACTTACGCCTTTCTTCTTGCGGAATCCGCGGTCATTTGGGGTTGTTCAGATTTGGGGTTACGCGCAAGCGAGGAGGAGGAGGGTTGAGGAGGCGGGAAAGTTTGTTGCAGAGCGAGCGAGGTTTCAAGATGCCAGAGGGTTCGACTGCTTAGCTTTGCTGGCGTACCGTGAAGCCGACGGTTGCGAGCTCACTGATGCATACGCATGCGTGACAAGGGCTGCATACGTAAATGGGCAGCAGCAGCTGCAGTCTGAGTTTCATGCCAGAACAGAGCAGGTGGTCGTTCTCAACTTGGAGGAGAATGACCCGGCCGAGACCCTCCGCGGGAACGATTGGAGCTGTTGTGCGAGAAAGGGAAGGGAAGGGAAGGATTAATAGCACTGGGCCAAAGTGATCGTTGTAGGGTTCGTTGGACCTGCTCCATTCGCTTACTATTCGCCTGATGGAGCATCAAGCACAGAATTACAAGCAAGTTGCGCCGTGAGTCTAGCCAGGAGACTGACTGACTGACTGCTGACTGACTGACTTCTGATTAGCAGGGTGCTTGCTTGCTTGCTTGCTTGCTTGCTTGCTTGCTCGTTGGCTCGCTCTGCTGCTGGTGTGCCTGTGGTCCTTGGCTTGGGTTGCCTCTGGCTGCTCGTGAATTAATTAACAAGATGGAAGCGGCCACTCGGGTTTGACTCGCCCGCTCGTTACAGCGTAAAGTACATAGTTTTGCTCCTGTTGATAAATTAGTTTCTGAACTTATAAATGCCTCAATGAAACGCATAGTATGGCTTACAATTAGTTGAATGATTACTTCACTGCGCCAATCAGTCAAGCAAGGGATGAAGACGCCAATCAGGCATACCATGGACCGCTTTGGCGATGTAAAGTACGAAGCTGTAACTCTAGTGAACACTTGGAACTGAAAGAACGCGTATGCTGCTTAATGAACATCGTTTTATGCCCCAATTCTTGCGGTGTAGCTCCTTGATGGTGAAAATACGCCAGCTAGGTATCGAGAGAGCCCGTTCCGACAGAACGAGTATCCTAGCTTGACAGCGTGCGTAGGTGAACCTCGATGCGGAGAGACATTCATTAAAAGTGCAGAAAGCTTCTTCGAATCATTATTTAGATTGCAGAACTCCTTTGCAAAAGATGCGTGGAACGGCGAAGATTCATGTTCCTTCAATCACGTTCTGCACTGCAGGTGAGGTGATTAGTTGAACGAGAACGAGGCTCACAGATGTCAGCTCAAAAGCTAGTATTGTGCAGATAGGCTTTGGTTAGACTCACCCAACATGAAGTTCCCATGGGAAAGAAAGACCGCGAAGCCCACCCTCCTGGAAGAGGGTGCACTTCCGTAACTTTCTTCATAGACGAGAGTCGGGTATGTTTATGACGAAAATATTGTTGTCACGTGGACATTTTTGTCTTTTGGATAAGCGCAGGCCAAACAGAGATTTTGATTATCTGGAGGTGATGAAGTCAAGATTTTCATTGTTTAAAGTTAGCGTCGAGCATCCATGGTGTTTGCTCCATCACCCTAGCTAGCTTTAGCAGGAAAAGGGAAAAGAATTACCGAAGGGAACTAACAAGTGAACATTTAACCATACACCTTGTACCCTATCTAACCTTTCATAAATGTCGACTCGGAAACATCCAAAATTGACATTGACTCGTACAAATTAATCCTCGAACGTTAGTTTTGAGGGATTTTTGTTAAAATAGCAGGTGAGCAGCAGGTGAGCAGTAGCAATAACAACGCCTTTGGAGACCTTTACAATAAAGAAAATCCTCCCCAATTAAAATATCAATATAACTTGATAAGTTTTTGTCGATTGGGGGTAAGTAGGGTAAGGTCAACTTTAGCTACATTAATTTATAATGATTTGAGAATATGAGCGGGTCAAATTTAGTGTATTTTTCTTGAATTTGCTTCAACAATAACTTGAATAAAGGCTAATGGAGTACTAAACGCATTCAATCAGTATTACACATAAATTAAATCTTATTAGCGTAGTCTTATTTCGCACAAATTACTTTCAAACCCACTATACCCTAAGCAAGGTACCTCCAAGAATCAAGAGACTATGATGGTCCTTCAAGAAAATGGTTTTGTATCTACTCCGCCCTGAGTAAATCTTATAGCACCTTCGCAGATGAGTATCTATCGTAAAGCGAGAAGCTTTAATATTATATTGTAACCAATCTTAAAGATGAATCTCTCGCACTGACCAGTTTTTGTTTTTAAGTCAAAGTTCACTGCGTTCACCGTTGAAAAGAGAGGGATCCTAGTCTTGCACCTGGTCACCAACGCTGCTTCAATTTGAAGGTGGCTCTGTTTTGATATATTCTGTTTGCTTGAGCTTACTATGGTTCTTCTTAATAGGGCATACCGTGAACCTGTGCATAATCTCTTTACAGATACTACTTTTTTGCTTGCATGTATGCAGTTCACGGCTGAATGGTTGGAGAGTCCATAGTGAAGAAAACAGTTGATGCTGGCTTTACTCGAATGCGAAGCATTGCTTGATATAGAGCTATCCTGGCAATTACCTTTTATGGAGGTTTATTGTTCTCTGTATGTCGTTGCAGCTGAATTGATATCGTCTTGGCAGCCTTGAAGCCTTTCTTGAATTGCAGCAGTGAAGTGCCCCTGAGTAGGAGCCTCCTCGTGATTTCCTCTATATTTTGTGCCTAGAGAAGCTTGGGACAAGGTTGACTAACATCATACCATCCGTAAGACCCAAGTTCAGACTTTGCAACATATCCAAATGCATTGAGATGTGTGTGACATAACTTGAACTTTCGTGTGGTTCCCAGTCACTCATAAGCTTCGATGAATATTTTGCAACTACTTTTCATGAATCATAGACGGTTTGGATTTGTTTCAGTCCGTGCCTTCGAGATCGTTCAACCAGCGGCTCTCATGTTCGTAGGCCACAATTTACAACCCTGCAATCAAGGATAAATTGAGCATAGTTTCAAAAGCTGAGAGCCTACTTGCATGAGCGAAGGACCTCATCAAGTTCAGAATTTACCTTTGTTCTCGTCTTTCGATAATCGATTTTCCGGATCTCTTCTGAAGTACAATGGCATAAAACCATGGCCCTCTGACCATATCAACCAGTTTGTCCCTTCAAGGTTAAGGACCTCTTTCATAGGATGGGAAAGGAAGTGACGCGGCCGATCATTATCACTATCATAACTACCATCTCTACCATCTCCAGGCTGCTTAAATTTCGTCTTTATTTAGCCTTTCTGACCATTTAAAGAGCATTGTTTCAAGACTGCTCACGAACGTTTTTAATGAAATCTGTCATTCTGTTTTTTAGTTGCTTTATATCGTTCCTAATTTTCTATGGATCAGGGTTGTTCTCTTTGGAAGTGAAGGAAGACGCCTTCGAGCTCCTGCTCGACTTATTCTCTTTCTGAGCCACTTTGTTATTGTTGTAGTAGCTTGACCTATAATTGTAAAAACTTAATCAAAGAAACACGTATGTACCTTCTCTCGATAGTCCTACCAACTCTGTAACCTCTGTGTTGGGCTCTTCGATTGACAAATATTTGTGCCTCCGCTGAGATCTCCAATCGAAGGAACTAGTGGACAAGATATTGCTAGAGTTCTTTGTGTCCATTTATGAAACCCATGTAGACATAGGGCTTACAATAGAGCAAGTATGAATCTGGCTGCCAGAGTCAAGAACCAAAACTGTGACTAGACATTACGAACATCCAAGTATGGTGTAACTTGAATCGATGGCTGAAGAGAATTAATGTAACTCCATCAATTATCTCTAACACCTTTCAAGAATTTCTTAGCCTCCTTAATTACTACATGAGTCCATCTGTCCTGGAATTCATTCTCCAGAACGTCAATTCGCTAACTATAAAATCAATCTTCGTATAGCCTTCATCAAGACTCTTGCCTTCACCTTTACAGTCAACCTCAAGCTGACCAGAATCGTCTTTCAGCAGTGATTGAACCAGAATTGTACGATTTTCTGCTGAAGATTGCGGGTCTACCAAAGGAAGAAGGAAGTGGAGACATTCCTCACGTGAACAAGTCCCTTGATGAGTCTTCTTTAATGATTCCGAACCTACATGAGTTGACAACAGGATACTACCATCTCAACACTTTGTATGAGAATACGAAGGCCCTCTTGTAAAAGGGAACCGAAGAAGCAAAGGAGGCCTTGGAATTCGCGAAGAACATGAAAACGTTCGGGCGTTGGTCGAACTACACAGTCTATGCGAGATACATTATCTATAAGTTTACTCTTCTCCAAGATAAGAATAAGAAGACTACTCTGGCTAGCTTGGTAATTGCTTTGGGATTAAGAACAGAAGACGCAACCATCGATCGTCTCGCAGAAGCAATCATCTCAAGAATTATTGAGTCAGACACTATCTCATCTGAGCAAGAAATAGAACTCAAAGGTGCTCAAGAACAGGATAGGCTTGCAAAGGAAAAAGAATTGATCCTTCAATCTACGGAATTAGTAGATCTTTCTTCATTGAGCAATGAGAATGTTCAAGAACTTGCAGTTCAGGAATTAGGATCGAATAATGTCATGACGTCTGCAATGACCCCTTTGGAAATTACAAAGCTTTTCCAGGATGATGGAGCCTCTATTGGTGCCCTTCGATTCCTCTTCTATGAGATGTTTACTGAGTATGATGATAACAATGTCATCATTGCTCCTGATGAGTCAGACATCAGTAATGATCGCTTAGAATCAATGATTAGACAGTTAAACGTCTTTGAATCTCAAAAGAAAAAATCGAAGACTCCATTCGACATGAACTACCTCGAGAATAACAAATTTAAAATCCCAATTGTTGTTGAAGCTGATGACGAACTGTTACGTATCTTGGATTTGGTATTCAAGAAAGCGGATAGTTCGGATCTTACAGATGACGATATCGATAATCAGACATTTGCTTACTTTTACCGGTCAATGATTGGACCTTTTGCACAGTATAAGAACTCAATTATCGATGGGACAGAAATCGAAACGCTGGTCTCAGTAGTAACGGAACGCCTCCGAAAAATCTTGACTCTTCTTAAGCATAGTGAGCAAATCATGAATCAGAAGAAGATACAATTTGAAGAAATTGACTCACTACAGTTTACTAACAAAAGTATCAACGATTTTATTGATGAGATTAGATTTCTGTTGTACAATCTGGTCTCTTTGAAGGAAGCGAACTTTACAGGTGCAGCGAAGAAAGAAGTAGAATATTTGCATATTCTCTTCAGAGTAGTTGGAATTGAGGCAACCTTTAGAAATGTCCTGTATCGTCGCCTCTTCCTGATTGCCGATAAGAAAGAGCACCGAGGAATCGTGGAGGAGGATATGATCCCCAATGGATTTTCAATGGTTGGTGCCTTGGATTTGGCGCCATTAATGCTTTTGAAAACAATTAATACACTTTGTGGGGAAAAGGAGTTCACAGATGACGAAGTGAAACAATACCTCGCAGTGGAAGTATTGACACTGATGAATTTCTTCACAGGGCACTTTGAAGGACATAATCAAGGTGATCTAGAAGAAATCTTTAGCAAGTCAGATGTTAAGAATTTCCGTACTATTGTCTCACCGCGAGAGGGAATGACGGCAAAGGTGACCCCGCTTGTCTGTCATGACGTAGTACCAGCACTCTTTAATAAGGTTAGCCAAAAGGTCACACCTTTTGATGTAGAACCAAAAATGGCCTGGAAAAAAACTGATAAAAACTCATTTGTGAACATTGGTGATCCATATGTTTCAAGAATGGAGTCTTTGAAAATCTTTCAGTTAATTCAACAAAGACTCGGCGATCTAAAACCAATTTTCCCTGAAATTGCAACGCAAATATCATCTATTTCAGAACTTAAGACTCTTCAAATTTATGACACAAAGCAAGAGAAAGCTCAATCAGTGGAACTTGTCGGTGACATCTACACAAGAAGTGAAGAGAAAAAGTTTGCTCTGAAGTTCATTGTCAAGAATTTATTAGTTGAGAATGAATACTTCAAATTAGACAATCCCACTAAAAATTTACCCAAGGTCACCCCGAGTGCGTCACAACAGTCTTGTATTCTAACGTTATTTCTGAATGATTACATCAAGGTTTGCTTACACCAAGATTCGTATAACTTACTTCCAAAACACAAATTTCAATCTGAACTTCAGTTTGCAGGAAACATCTTTGGTGAGGATCAGGATATTGTATCTTTAGTATTGGGCGTAATGAGGGAGGAGCCTTAATTACCTCCCTTTGTTAAAATATCTTGTCAAGAGCCAAAGCAGTCTTCCAGTATGCGGTTCCAATAAATCAAGAATTAATGAAGGGAGTGGAAAACTCCTAATTGACCAGTAAACTAAACTAAACTATTCATTTCTTTTCTTTTCTTTTCTTATTAAACTAAATAGTCGACTCCCAGATATAAGGTTGGTTGCCTTTTTTTTCTCTTTCGTGTTTTCAATCTTGTTAACTTGCTACTTTACAATAAAAAGTAGCGTGAGGCTAGTCTTTCCATAATGAAATAAGGTAGGGGTGCATAACAAGGATCCCATCATAGATGTGTCGTCCTGAGTTATAGACTATACTTGGTGGGTTTATTGTAGAGAACCTGTTGATAAACATGTCATAAATAGTGACTTTTGCAACTTCCATAGTAAGCATTTGTGCAATTTCGGAAATTGGAGATTCATCGTGCTCTGAAGCCCCTGGTTGATTTCCGAATCCTACTATCAGGAATGCCTTTTGGTGTACTTTATCAAGGTCGCCTGAGCAGTATCTATTTACGATATCTTGGAAGATGAAGCGCGGGCGTAGACAGAGCTGTTCAATAGCTGTAGTTAGTAAGGGAAACTTGTCTTCACTACCGATCAGCGATGCAAAGTTATGCTTGATTCCTAAAGATGGGTGGTCGTTTTGATAATTGGTCCAGATAAAGTTCGAGCCTTCAATTGCATCGCGCATCGATATCTCTTTGCTAAAATTGGCAGAAAACTCATTGATAGCAGCTTGAATAGCAGCTCTTTTTGCCAAGTCCAGAAGAGTTGCGCACTCAGCAGCTTCTGCAGTTTCTGTAATGTAGATGTGAGTATAGAACAATGATAAAAATGGCAAAATCACTTGTGCAGCTTCTCTTGAGTTTGCTCCTAACAGTCTCGGTGAATCACGCGGTGCTTCAAATGGAAGCGAGCGACACCGATGAATAATGTTTGGGGAATATGCGATGGGAATTTCACCTGCAGTTGCCTTAACAAACTTCCCAACTGTACCAACTCGGATTACAGTTTCTATAATGACCATCCGGGGCTTGGCGTTTTTGATAATTGGGATGGCACAGAGCAATGTTTGAATGCTAACTGATGGCTCAAAGTCTTGTCCAATACATACTAGACATATATCGATATTTTCCAACTTTGCACTTGCATTTCCCAGCTTTATGTCATAAATTGTAGCAGCTATGTCATCGTGGTTACTAAAATGATCAAGATTGTTTTTAATCATGATTCGACTTTGACTGCTTTCGCCAATATTTGCAATTAATAAAACCTTTTGCATGATCTCCTGATAATAACCATTAGCACACTTGCTATATAAAGGAATAGTACTCTCATTATATAAAGATGATAAATTACTTTCAAGTACAAGATAGGAAAAATAGAAATCTTCTTAATTCTTATATGTAATGGAAAGCTTTTCACTAAGTTCAGTGTGGGAGACTTGTAAGAACACAGTAGCATTTTTCCTCAATTATTTGCATTCCTTCTTTAACGAATGGATGATGTTTACTACGTACCTGTAGTAGAGACCTTGCATGCAGGAATGATAGTCTCCAAGCTCTTGTGTCCTATCAAAGTTCAATTTTTCCGTTCATCCTCGGATAATAATTTGTGGTGGAGGTACACAAGATCTGCTCCAGAAATCCGTGCTGCGAGTCAATCAAGAATATTGACAGTTCCCTGTCCTGGAGAAGACGCACTTTTTATCACACTATCTCGCCCATGCGATACACTCGTTTTATCTCTTCAACAAAACAATGAACCTGGAGCGGATAGGCAAATTTTCATTGAGTAATTTTACTTTTACTTATTCTATAGATCATGGTGAGATTATCTATGTTCCTTTTCTTCCCTGGCATGCAGTATCAGTAACAGACATTACCTTGGATGAACAAAATATCGGACTTATTACTTTGGATGGTCGTTTCCTATTTGCAGGGCAAAATAAAGAAGGAATGTACTCAAACGATGTTGCTTCAGGTAGCTACATCGAAACTGGACCTGTTGAAGTCTTTGATTCAGGTAACGACAACATTGCTTGTATCTTCAGGTATAGGAACTTCTGTCTTCGAAAGACAGATGGAACCGTTTTTTGCAAGGGTGAGAATGCCTACGGACAATATCATAGTTCCAAAGTGAACTCATTCTCCAACTTCGTTGAATCAGACAGAATCACTGCCGAGACTGTTGTATCAGTGAATTCTCAAGTTATTTGTGGTTATAATCTGACTGATGATACAGTTAGTTGCTGGGGAGCTAACAACTACCCCCAATTTGACGCAAGTGGAACTGTCCCGTCGACACCAGTTCTTATGGAAGGTGTTTCATGTGCGCCTCTACCACCAACTATGGCACCGACACTTTACCCATAGTGCGATGTAGCTTGATCAGTCCACTGAAAGCCACACTATTTCGCTAAATGTGCAGACACAAAGTCCCATCTATCTGTTTTCAGATCCTAATCGAAAGGAGTCCCTTTGTTTTTCCGACTTAAAGCTCATTGTAAATAATCACATCTTCTCACGATACTTGAATAATGAATAAATCGTTTGGTTTCGCACATACATCACTCCAGGGTGACGCTCTAAAGAATTCAGCAGTTTCTAGTTGCTGTTATCTATCTATGTAGCTTACCTTGAATACTGTGTACTTGGTGTGACCGACATGTTCTTGCCATAGTTGCTCCTCGTTCTTGGTACGTTATCCGAAAGTCCCAAGCGAATTTTGAAGCAAGAAAACCGAGCTCATACCGGAAATTCGGTGAAATCGGAATTACTCTAATTTATCCGAATTTATGCGAGCGCAAGACCAGTGGATGACAATGATATCGTCAACGAAGAGAAGGTGAAGGTCAGGGGCTCAGGCAAAGGTTGAAACCAAGCGTGAAGCGCGTAGGCAGAATGGCGAACTCTTCGTTTGAATACGTGCGGAAGTTTGAAGATAATAGTGATGTATGTCTGCTTAGCACTTACATGGTTGTGCGCTTAGATGGGCGTGGATTCACAAAGTTCACCAAAGCGCACGAGTTCACGAAACCCAATGACAAACGAGCTCTTGACCTCATGAATGCATGTGGTTCGACTGTAATGGAAGAGTTTGGAGAAATCATTCTTGGGTACGGTCAGAGTGATGAGTACAGCTTTGTGTTTCGAAGGAATGCTGTGGTATTCAAGCGTCGCAAGACCAAAATTCTCTCACTGCTTGTTTCATTATTTTCGTCAGCATATGTGTTCAACTGGGCAAAGTTCTTTCCAGATATCACACTACAAGCACCACCACAATTTGATGCTCGTGTTGTGCTCTATCCTACAGACCAAAGCCTGCGTGATTACTTTCGTTGGCGTCAAGCTGATTGCCACGTGAACAACTTATTTAATACTACATTCTGGACTTTGGTGCACAAGGGTGGTCGCAGTACTACGGAAGCAGAGGCAGATCTCTCGGGAACGTTTTCACAAGACAAACATGAGATTCTTTTTTCACGCTTTGGTATCAACTACAATAACGAACCTGCACAATTTCGCAAGGGTTCAGTGTTACGAAGAGCCATGGAGGCAGTCCCAATCCCTTCTGCACAGAAGGCAACTGCTGAAAAACAAAAAAAGAATGTAGAATCAATAATGGATCGCACTCGTGATTCACTGTCCTCGATGGAGCCTCCAAAGAAAACACGCTTGAAGCGGGTTATTCGCGTTTTTTATGAAGACATTATGCAGGATAGTTTCTGGGAGAACCTGGTCAAGGCTGATGATGCCTAAAACGCCAAACTTCGCCTTAAAGTCCCGGATGATATTAATGTTGACTTCCCTTTGTAGATAACTAGACCATCTTAGATGCACGCACAGGAAATAGCAACGTCCGTTTTCAGGGAAAGAGTAGACTGTGCTTTGTATCACTTTGCCAGGATGACAGAGATAAAAGAATTTAATATATTACACCAAACATGACTGATGACAAAGAGCCTGATAATTGTATTCATTTGACGAGAAGAGAAGTCACAAACCAATGCTTTGTATTCTGGGTGCAACGGCCGACATTTATCCTCATCATTGCGATGACTGCTCGACTTCCAACTGTTATTCCTCGGACAAAGATAATTGCTCCAAAGACACAGAAGCTTCAGCCGTACTAGATGAAGCTCTTGCTGCAGTGGCACCGCTTGTGCCCTGTTCGGACCCCGGGGCTGGAGTAGGCGCCGGAGAAGGCATTGGCGAGGTTGCGACATTGACCTCACCTTGTGCTTCAGCCGGGGCATTAGGCTTGCAAAGGCGAATGAGGTCTACCATAACATCAGCTGTTTGCTTTTTGTGAAACTTATACATCTTAGGAATATCAAAGCGAAGTTGTGCAATGACCTCAAAAGATACTCCCCAGTCTTTGGTCGCTTTGCGCTCAAGAAATGCGCGCGTTGATGATTTGTGAAGTGAATACACTGCGTGTTTAGAGAGACGCAGCGCAGTTTCTAAAAACTGAACATCTGCACCCTTAGTTCTTGTACCAAATGGTGGATTCATCACAACTGTGTCGAAGCTAGCATCAGGAAGAGGCAAATCGCTACTCAAAATATTGGCATTTAAGAGATCAATGTCAACCTCCATCTCCTCAATGTTATCCACAGCAACCTCCAGTGCATTGGGGTCAAGGTCAACGCCAAGGGTATAAGCACTTCCGAGAACCTGTGCTGCAATCGAAAGCATGCATGTTCCGCATCCAAGATCAAGAACAGTCTTGTCCTCAATGTCACCGTAGGTCTGGTCCGCTGTATACAAGATGCGCGAGGCAATGTGAGCCGAGGTTGGGTACTGCTCAAGGTCCCATCGAGGCTCGCGGAAGGCCTCAACCTGACTGAGGATGCTCTCAAACTGCTTAAGCTTCATTCTGGCAGCTTTAACGAAGCCGAAATCCTTGGCACACTCGAGCGTGGACGCAAGCTAACAAAGAAAGGTTTTACCACCAACCAAGTCGCTGGTGTCTTACTGTTAATGTCAATTGGAATCAACTCAAAGGACATATTCGCTGATGTGACTTGGACCATGGATTGATTTCAAGAAGTCGATGCCACGAGATCAAAAAAACGCATGGAGCTTTCACTTTGAACCTGTGGTCTCGATTTAATTAGGGTGGACAAGAAGATTATATAAGGAAGCAAAAGTGGTGATAGGATGTGCAGTAGATGAATAAAGAAAGATGTTAAGAAATACGTAATTTGCGAAATATGAAAAGGTATCGTGATCCAATGAGACCACACAGAGACGTTTGCGATAGTGACTTAAGTAGCTGGTGACCGCAATCTTGATTGTAGCATGAACTAGAGTTGCAATTGCGACCTGCTCATACTAGCTTCGATATATAAGTTTCTGAAAGCTTTGCAAGGGCAAAACAACACACTGGTCCTAATATAAACAAGGACAGTACATCATCCCAAGAAGAACAAAAGCACTAAAAACCCAGCTAGCTACCTAGGAAGCCACCACAATCAAAACACAATGGAAGCCACCGCGCAAAGTAGACGTGTACGATGCATGAAACAGAGTTTTTGAGATGCGGGGTGGATTTACTTAAAAAATAAACCTGGAAATGCTGAGAGCTTCTTATCTACTAAAGCTTAGCTTTGAATTTTCGATGCAGTAAAGAAACTTCAGAACAAACTATTATAGAGAAAGAGATAATCGCAACCAGAGAGAGGGGATTAGCCTTATTCGGGGTGCAGAATTAGTAGCATTACAGAAGATCTGCCGTGGCTACATTATGGATGCGCGAACTATGATCGCTGAATGCACAGAAATCACTCCACTGGGGCAGTGGGAGGATTCAATGCTGCGGTCTCCGAGGCAGCAGCTTCTTCTTGGGCAGCAGCTTTCTCTTCCTTGGAAGCAGTTTTGGTGGTCTGGTCTGTGTCATCTGTTAGTTTCTGCCGAGCAACACGTGCAGCGGCATCGCGTGCCTCTTGCTTGGCTTGAAGTTCCAAGCGGCGCTTCTTTGCTTGAGACTTGCGGATCTTGGCAGCAGCAGCGTGAACATCGTGGTCTTTGTTCTTCAGTTCATGTGCACCAAGATCGCCAACGCTCGGCTCGATTGGCGTGCGTGTCTCAGTCCAACCATGAGAGGTTGGTGTGAGAACCAGGGCTGTGTGGAGAGGCACTGGGAGGAAAGGTGCTTTAGTGATAGGAATTCCACAAAAGTAGCTGTACAAGCAGCGAATCACAGCACGATGGGCACAGACCAACACAGGCTTGCGCTGGCGCTCGAGTTCAAAAATCACAGGCTCAAGGCGCTTCTTTACATCAAGGTAACTCTCACCACCAGGGTAACGCCATGTTGCCTTGTTGCGCTGACGTTTCATGAACTGTGTCGCAAGCTGCTCACGAAACTCCTTGTACGTCATGCACTCGCATACACCAGCGTCAATCTCCGAAAGGGAAACCCAGGACACTGTTGCACGGCACTTGATATGCTGTACAGTTTGAAGAGTGCGCTGGAGGATCGAGGTCCAAACGAAAAGGTCCTTAGCCGGGTCGAAGGCGTACGGGTTCTTGGCCTTTAGGCGCTCTAGCTCAAGGTCATCCTCATCTTCGTCTCCCATTTCATTATCTTCATCTGAGCCCCCAGCGGAGTTCGCAGCGGGAGTATCAGATTTCTTGGCGCCTTCTCCTCCCTCAACGGTAGCTTCCTGGGAATTGGCCTCTTCAGCTTTTACACCATTGCTACCTTCCTCTTTCTTATTGTCATCGCCATCAGCGACTGCAGGAGAGGCGTTCTTCTTATCAGTGGATTCCTCGGCACCATTCTCAGCTCCACTATGAACGCCCACACTAGCTGAGGTTGCAGGTGCAGAAGACGAAGTTGCAGCAGCAGCAGCAGCTGCTGCTGTCTCGTTCTCCTCGTCCTCGTCCTCATCATCCTCGTCATCTTCTTCGTGCGGTTGCAGTCCATACGGTGCCTCATCGTCAATAAACTTGGCCAAGTTCTTGGCAAAAAGCTTGCCATCCTCGGTGAGATCCGGGTCACCACCAATACGGTCTTCGAGGTTGAACTCTGACTGACCATGGCGCATAAGGATAATTACACGCGGTTCCATGTGAATATTCATACAAAAGGACACGAGCTTGGACTCAATAAAGCCGTGGATCTTGTTGACCAGCACGGACTGGCCAAAGTCTAAAAGACGGATAAAGCTAATGTCCTCCTTGGTTGCATCCAGCGTCTCATACTCGTCATCATGGTATTTAAGCTTTTCTAGGAACTTGAGCGAGGCGGAGTCGTCGTCAAGCTCCTTGTATTCACAAAAGTCAGGGTTCTTCTTGCGTAGCTCCAAGAAGTTCTGCACAATGAAAGTCTGGTTGTCGCAGACGCTCTCGACCCATAGAATTCGGTGCGACATCACGGTCTCGTTTTCAGTCTTGTCCACGAGGTTCTTCTCGATGTAGTCTGCGATCCACTTGCGCCTCTCGCGGGTGCTGTTGGACGCATCATAGATTACGGCCTGCCCACCAGATTGCAGCCACTCCACAGACTGTTTAAGCGCTTCCTCATGTGCATCACGGCGTTGCTGCTTGGTTTCCTCGCGGTGCGGGTCAAAAAAGTCATCAGGTTTGACCTTTTTGAACATTTTCTGTCGTACGGCAACCGTATCCACATGCTTGACTCTGTAGTCGAGCCATTCGAGGTAACGCTGCAGCTTGGCTGCCAAAAAAGTTTTGCCGCGAGCCGGTTTGCCCACCATGCATACAAAGAGCTTGGCTCCGTCATTGAGATGGAGCAATTGATGATCCACAGGGATTTCATCGGTGTCAGGTTTGCTGTCTCCATCGCCCTCAGCAGTCTTGGGGGTTCCGTTGCTATCGCCTGCTGCGTGGCCCATCGGGCCGTTTCCAGACGCAGATGTGGTTGAGGATAATGCGGCGTTTGAGCCCCCATTACTTGTGATGCCGTTTGCTGTAATCTCAAGCTTTGCTGTGCCATCTGCGTTCGCAGCGGCTGCTTTGGTGACCATCTCAGCAGCCTTTTTATCTTTGTCCTTTTGCGTTTTGCTGTCCTCTTCCAGATACAGAAGGTACGACCATGCCGCCTCCATCGAGCGGTGCGGCTTGGCACGCTTTGCTACCTTGGAATCGCTGACGTTATTGTTGTTATTGTCGCTCATTGTCTCTGTAAAGAGGTTTCTCTGATGATAAGAACTCACTTCTGGAAAGCCTTGTTAATTTCGACAACAGTCTCCAAAAGGGAGTCGCCTTGGATGAGCAAGAAGAGGCACTTATCGTCCGGGGTGAGCGACAGGTCCTCAACTTTTAGTTTTGAGGTTAGTTTGACTTTTGCAGGGGACGTACAGCAGTGACGTCCTTCTCAGTCAAAATAGAATCGGGTTTAGGGTGCTTCGGCCCAGGTAGCTTGCTTGATCGGCCCAACGCAATTAGCTCTCAGCAGGGTAGGCAACACGAGTTCACGATGAGACGAGAGCAAGGAAGAAAGCTCTCGACGCAGAATAATAAAGCACAAGCAGAGGATTCGCCTAGAACCTAGACGCCGGCCTCCACAGGTCCGTGGAAGGGGCGCGTACGGGCTTGGCGCACAACCTCCGAGTCGATGTGTAAGACCTATGGGCCGACGTGTGCGTTTATCCGCGGCCAGCCCCGTGCAAAGGAACTCTCACGGGCCGTCACGCTTCGTGCGCCGCGTGAGTTGGTGGTGGAGCTCTGCTTGTTGCCCTTTTGTTGCCTCCACTTTCTCTCCTTTTCTCTCTCCTCTTCAGTTTTAGTTTTAGTTTTGTTTTTTGTTATCGTGATTAATGCTTCTTTTCCTAAAATGTGTTTCTTTAAAAATAATATATAAATAAAGTAAAAAATAAAAATGATCATCGCTTTCATTCTCAACTTTATACATATACATATACAGAGACATATACATAGACATATAGACACATACATATATATATACATATACATAGACGTATAGTATGTAGAGAATAGCTTACGTAGTATTTTATTCTTTATTTTGTACTAATACCCATCTAGCCCATTTTTGTTTCTATCCCCATCAGCGCAACATAAATAAACCAATGAATGACTCCAACTACTACTACCTAGTTCAACATGGAATGAGTGACTTTTGCCTCGTCTGTGGTCTCGTCATCGCAGCGCATTACAGTGAAGATCTTCAATATCTACCACCTACACCTTCTCTGTGCTGCGTTCATCTCACAGCCAACTAGCTGCCCAAGTGAGTTTGCAAACAGAGACCAAAAAAGAGAGAAAGAACCTCGTATTTATCTGCTTTCCTGTCAATCAATCAATCAATCAATCAATCAATCAATCAATCAATCAATCAATCAATCAATCAATCAATCAATCAATCAATCAATCAATCAATCAATCAATCAATCAATCAATCAATCAATCAATCAATCAATCAATCAATCAATCAATCAATCAATCAATCAATCAATCAATCAATCAATCAAATCACTGACAATGATCAAACATCAATCAAACCTACAACTGATCATTTATTCACTTACCATGAAAAAACCTGAATGAATGAATGAATGAATTTTTCATTCACTAAAAGCCAAACAATTTTTTATAAAGCAGAGAACTCAATCACAAATAAAACACCATTGAAGGCATTGGCTGGACGAGGTGGGCACTGCAATCGATCTCAAGTCTGCACGTCTCGCTCCCTCGCTGAGCCTGTTCTTTCCCTGCACCCTGTCTGCCTGCCTGCCTGCAGCGAGCCAGCCTCCCGCCCGTCGCAGCCAGCGGCGAGCCCTTTCCCGCGCGGCTTCTGTCGTGCCCTTGCACGCCACAGGAGTTCAAGTTAAGCCAAAGAAAGTTAAGGCACTGAGGCCTTTTCTTTCTGCTGTACATACACAGAGACCTCCTTAGTCACCTCCTTATTTACATTAAAGACTTCCTCACTGGTTTAATAAAGGCAAAATAAAATAATAATATGTTTTAAAATAATTTAATAATTTATTTAAAAAAAAAATGCCTGTTTACTGATTTAAAGACTTCTTTACTTGTTCAGATTTAGGTAGAGACTTCCTTACCTTTTTTAAAGACTTCGTGACTCATTTAGTTAGAACCTTAGTAACTTATTTGGAGACTTAGCAACTTATTACAGACGTCTGTAGACAGTCAGTCAGTTTTCTTTCAAACGTTGTGGAGACACAACTAAAGAGACAATCTTTTTACAATTAAATAAATAAAAAATAAAGAAAGCTCGAAGCGGAGCAGAGCAAAGCATAGCTAGCTAGCTAGCTGCCCATGCTCACGTTCTTTCTCTCGCTCGACATTGCTGTCAGCTTGAAGGAGGAGGAGGGCGGGCTTTGCTTTGCATTGCTTTGCTTAGTTTTGCTTTGCTTTGCTTTGACTCGACTTGAGTCAGCCCAGGCTCGGTTTGCCACGCCAACTAGACCCTCGCGAACTCACGCGGTGCTCTCATCCACTGCCTAAGTCTGCACTTCACAAGCTAAACAAACACATGGACGGTCTGTATTTTATTTCTTCCACAGAAAGCAGCTTCGATCGAGGATAGAGATAGACAGACCTGTATACACGTACTGTCGATGGGTCAATCGATCGACTGCCTGAGCAAACAAACAACTCGAAAGAAACACAAACACTCAACCAATCACTCAATCTCTCAATCTCTCAATCTCTCAATCTCTCAATCCATCGATCGATCAATCAATCAATCCATCGATTGATTGATTGATAAATGGACTCCTCCTCAATGCAATGGACCTCTCCTTATATTCATTAGTCCTTGTTTCTTTGTACCTGTCCA
This sequence comes from Schizochytrium sp. TIO01, assembly GCA_004764695.1. Lineage (NCBI taxonomy): Eukaryota > Bigyra > Thraustochytrida > Thraustochytriidae > Schizochytrium > Schizochytrium sp. TIO01. Next base: position 2,150,029 of record SMSO01000037.1, on the reverse strand, counting down.
TGTAATGATAAATGAACGAATGCCTTCATTTCCTCTAGAGCACGACTAGAAAACTCTCATTATACTTCTATATATGCTCGTATGATGACGTTAATCGATTTTTAATTAATTAGTCAATCAATCAATTAAATAATTGACTAACTAAAATTAATTAATTGCAAAAGATAAGGCAAGTGAGATAAAATAAAATAAGGCAAAATGAAAGAAATAAAATAAATAGGGTCGGTGCTGTGACCATCATGGGGCAGGTAATACTAAAACTTGACCGCAGCCATATCTAGGGTACTTGTAGGACGAATTTTATTTATAGGTATCTTTGATAAAATACGTCGGCCGTGAGACAGGCCGATTCTGCCTGCCCGGCTTTTACCTTCATGAAACATCTTTATTTAACGACGAGCGTCTTTTATAAAATAAGCAGTGGGTGCGTAGCTAGGTACCTACAGACTCCTTCGGTATTATCTGACATAATTAAAAACAAACAAAACAAAACAAAAAAACTATTTCCGCCACCCTACTAAACCATAGGCATGTACATGCTTAAGCAGTAGTATGTAACTGCTAATGATGGTACTAAAAAAACTATTACCTACGTTCCAAATGGTGATCATCGCGAAATGAATTTTATATGCAGAGAGAAGAAAAGAAAAGAAGAATAAGCTTGGAATTAGTCCTGCAAAGTCGCGATGCCCGCGGAGCAGTTTGCGTGTAGCTCGATATTCAGGCTGGCTACAGATGCTTCTGGCGCCGCTCACAAGCTACAGATCGCCCTCGGTACGTCCTTCGAGGCCCTCCGGGCGACCTCCTTTGGGCTCTTCTTCATCCTCGAAGCCCTCCGTTGGTATTCATTCCATTATTCTGCGATCTCGAATGTTCAGACCCTTTCAGAAAGACAGAGCAGAGATTTAAAGACAGACTGTCTTTTAAAGAAAGTGCCATTGCAGACAAGCAGGAATAAAAGACAACTGTTCTATGCATGGTTTGGTGAAAACTCTATTTGAAGTTAAACTTTGTATTCTTATTATTATTTAATTTGAAAAAATTATTAAAAGATATAAATGAAGGAATAAACAAAGTTGAAAAGGAAGAATGTGTAAACTGGAAATGAAAGGAGGGAAAAAATCCCCGGCGAGATAGGAGTGGAGGAGACCTCGATCGATCGATCGATCAATCGATCGTGGCTCAGGCCACGACGCCACAGAGGGGCCGAGGTCACCGCTTCGGGCCCAGGAGGACGCTGATTTCGAAGCCACTCTGAAGAAAGTGGCTCAGGAGCTGACTGCCAATGAACGGAGAGCTTGGGGCGGTCTGGTCGGGAGGTCCTGCTCTACCTTAGGCGTTTCCAGCTATGGAAAACTTTAGTAGGAGTATATTGCAATTCTTGAAGTTGTTTGTTATTTACCAAAGAACTACATTCGTCTGCTTTTGTGACAGAAGGTTTTTGGAGTCCCGCCAAATGGATGAATGAATGCTCGAATGCCCAAACGAATGAATGCGTAGAATGGGAGTGTGGAATTGATCTCTCAGAGGCCTTCATTTTGACGCGTGCAGCGCATTCCCGAAGACGAGCAAACGGCGCTCTCCAAACTCTCGAACTCGAAGTCGCCGGGTTTGGGAGCATAACTTGGGCAATCTTGGGGTGGAGATAGACCTCTCAAATGTGCTTAACTCCCGTGGCTGCGATTTAATGAGATTGTGGGAGTTTTGCTGTGATTTGACGGATGGGATTACGGGTTGCATTACATTTGGTGAACCGGGTGGTCAGACTTGCAGAGGATTTCGTTGTCTTGCACTAATTCGATTATTTGTGCTGCGTAGCGGCATCCTTCACAGTAGCCTGCGAGACACGGCCGTATCCGTTTGAGGCGTGTTCAGAACTGCAAGCTTCCGGATACAGAATTTGCCGTTCACTAGAACTGACTTGAGGCATCACCACTACAGCAAAGCGTGGTGGACAGTGATGATGGCCGCCCACGATGCCACGATGCCACAAGTCTACAAAAACAGGTTTGGCAAAGTTCAAGCTCATACCATTGCATGATAAGCCGATGACGAGGATGCCGATGACGAGGATGACGAGGATGACGAGGATGACAAGGATGACGAGGATGTGCAGAACCAGAGAAAAACGCGCTATGGCTTGCAAATCGAATAAGTTAATCTAATGAGTTGAAGCTTGATAAAGCTGCAGGCCTTGGTGAAGTTACAATGGTCCCCTGTACATTCACGATGACATTGCGAAATAGCACCGGCGCACTCAAATGTGTGTTGCGATGATAAACTTGACAGATTTATTCGAGCTTGAGTACCGCACGATATTAATTTCAGAATCGAATCAAAGTGCCGACATTTTAATTTAACTCTTTACCCCTTTAAAATTAAAAACTTTACTTTTTATAAAAATGAGAAATGATCTTTTTAAAAAAAAAAAAAAAAAATGGGGGTGAAAGAATGCCAAGTTCTGAGAAACCAAAGATAGAAAAGGCACCCTCAATCCCAACTATTCCCTCATGAGTGCTTTTTCAGTCGGCAACTCTCCAAAGTCCTTATCAAACTGCCCCACCATCGAAAAGGCACCTTTTCACACAACTATACCCCAATAGTCTCTACTGCCATGCTGCATTTCGAGCTCGCGGAGGAAAGTAAATCCCCCGCTAATTTTTTTCTTCCCTAAAAATAATTAAAAATGTAATTGAAGATAAAAAACAAAGTTTAATGAAAGAAAAATTAATGCAACAGCAAAAAGAGGACTTAGCTTGTACCCTAGCTAATCAAAAGACTGAAATCCCCCTGTTCTGCATGCTCTGCCTGCCTTTAGCTCCTACTTCAGAACCCCGGTAGCGCATAGTAGTACGGTATTTGCAACAAAACGAACAACTTGAAGACAATTAAGTATTTATTTATTTATGCTTCGTAAATAAACAATCAAATAAACAAACAAATAAACAAAATAGCTTGCTTACTTACTAGTAATGGTTGATTAGGTGATTCCTACCCAGATGTAAAGTGAAAACAATCTCCAAAACTAAAGTACAGTAATCGCCAAAAGGTGAAGTGCGAATTTTCTTTTTCTTTGGGCGTGTGCGCCATCATCATCGCGTATGCCACTCCCACTTCTGGAACGAAGAGGCAGCGATGATGGAAGTGGACATATGGAGAGACACATTCCATTTCATCATTCATTCATTCATTCATTCATTCATTCATACATACATACATACATACATACATACAACATACATACATACATACGAAATACAAAACTCATATGTTCCTACTGCAGAGCATCACTCGAAGCCATCTCCGCCTTCGCCATGACCTTGCGCAGACAAGAAGCTCGAAGACACAGGCCGAGTTCAGAAATTGCGAGCTATCAAACCAAAACTGCCGTGCTAAATTAGAGCAGCTGCAGGTACTGATTAGCAGCGCAAGTTATGCATCGAGACGAACGAATGAATGAACGAATGAATGAATGAATGAATGAATGGATTGAAATGAATGAATGCATACCTGGACACATATGAGATTTGACCTGGCACTGTGCCAATGCAGTCGACTTGCAGCTGGTGATGCTGCGGCTTTTGGGTGATTTGCAGTCGAGAACTTCGTGGGCAAGTAGATCTCAGTTGCTGCTGCGCAGAAAGCGATGCTCGAGGACGCTGTAAATTTGCTTCACAGAGGCACATGCCACGTACAGCGTGGAATCCGAGAGGTCGTTGGCTCGCTCTCGCAATCAATCGAGACTTTCTTTCCAGGCGAGGCCCTTGCGATATGTTTGCATCGAGCTGCGTCAACGATGGTGGCAAGAAACTCAGATAGACATTGATTGACTCATTCATTGACTCATTGATTGACTCATTCATTCATTCGTTTATTCATTCATTCACTCATTCATCACCCGTGCCATCCGAGAAATGTGACACTTGCCAACAAACAGCAGCCACAGAAGCGAACGAAGAAAAGAATATCCAGAACGATGTCTTCCACCGATAGATGTCCTTGAATACTACCTAATTTGCGCAGCTCGCCCGACAGCTTTTCTTGTGCGGTGGATTGTCGCGCCCGCATCCTCATTTTTGTGCAGGCTATTCAAAGAGGTCTAACACTTCGTAAAAGGCCTATTTAATTAAACCATTGCATCTGCAGGAAAACGATAATTTATACCTACACTTACCATTTGCGTGGGCTATTTACCTGCTCCATCCACACGTATGAGGTCTTTTAGCCCAAGCTGTCCACCTTGTGAAGTTCTGTATAAATAACATCGCAGCTGCAATCTGGCTTCTCTCTCGCGACTTTGCTCAAGCCAGGCCTATCTGGCAAGTCCACGAAGGCCTTGTTTGCCGTTCTTGCAGACACTATAGAAACTAAGTGGCTTGGGCCCTGTCCCAGCTGCTGCAACGACCTAAGACCAGCGAGATCGGCTCTGGGAACAGTAGTAGTAGCGCTCATCGTCCAAGAAGGCGGTTGAGCTGGCACTGGTAATCATAATATTGCAATACTTTATATATACCTATCTAACCTAAAGAAGCACACGATTCTCATCGTTGCGCAGCAACTCTAGCATCTTCGAGATTGTCTTTTGATCTCTCGAAAGCTAGATACTTTGCTGGTGCCAAAGACCTCAATTTGGCAATAGCTTGAGTGGCACTTGGGAGTGTGTTAGCGTATCATCATGTCTACAGAAAAAGTAAAGAAAGCTTTGCGAGCTTTGCTCAAGCAGGCTGACAATAAGCATTGTGCAGATTGCCCAATCAAGAGCCCAACATGGGCATCGATCAACATTGGTGTGTTTTTGTGCCTTGAGTGTGCTGGAATTCACCGCAATCTTGGCGTTCACATCTCCAAGGTGCGCTCGACAGAACTTGACACATGGCAGCAGGAGTGGTACGAGGTCATGAAGAAAATCGGCAACAAAAGGGCCAATGAGTATTGGGAAGCCAAACTCCCTAAGGACTTCTCCGGCCGCCCATCCCAAGCCGAGGCCGAAGCGCTCTCGTATAAATTGAAAAAGTTCATTACAGATAAGTACGAAAAGAAGCTCTGGGTCCCGAGCTCTGGCAAGTCCTCATCCTCCTCAAAGTCAAAGCCCAAGAAGAAGTCTGCAAAGGACGAAAGTAGTTCTAGCTCTTCAGACTCCTCTTCGGACTCATCCTCAAGTGATTCCTCCGATGATGAGGAAGAGGCCGAGCGCCGCCGCCGGGCTGCTGCTAAAAAGAAGAAGAAGAAGTCTGCTGCCACATCCAAAAAGACCATGTCTTCAACTTTGAAGGTCCCCTCCGTGCCTGCACAAGTTGTGCAGGCCACTGCTGAGCCTGAAATCGACTTCTTCGGCAGCTTTGAGTCTGCTCCTCCTCAAGCAACCGCAACTAGCGCTGCTGGAGCTTCTGTACAGCAGGTGACTAATGGCTTCGGAACAATGAGCATGGGAGGTAGCACCGCTCAGCCTCATCAGCAACAACAAAGCTACTCTAATGTGGACTTTTTTGCAAACGCGTCTGCTCCTCCTAGTGCGCCCGTGGCATCATCATCGTCTGTGTCGACACAGTCTTCAGCCCCTCCTTCCCAATCAAAGGCTGGGATCGACCTGGCTTCTCTCTATTCCCAAGGTAGCGCCTCTGGAAGCACCTATGGACCTGGGCATGGCTTAGCTTATGGCATTCCAAACCAGCAGTACCAGCAGCAGCCCCAACAGCAACAACAGCAACAACAGCAACAACAATTCTACTCGCAGCAGCAGCAAACACAGCCGCAACAACAGCAACAATATCAATCGTCCTCGTCCTCTTCTTATGGCTATGCACCTCAGCAGCAGCAGCAACAACACCAGCAACAACACCAGCAACAACACCAGCAACAACACCAGCAACAACACCAGCAACACCAGCAACAACAACACCAACAATACCCTACGCAGGCTCAGTACTCCACTTCAAACGGATACGGTCAGTCAAATCAGCAGCAATATCAACAGCAACAACATGCACAGTATGCGGCCAGCAACAATTCTGCAAGTTATTATTCGCAACCGCAGCAGCAGCAACAAGGTGCCCAGTCCTTTGGGTACCAGCAGCCGCCTCAGCAACAGCAACAGCAAGTCGCACACGATCCATTCTCGGCGTTTTCGAGTCAACAAACTCAGAGACCCGGACCCCCCACACATCAACAGCAGCAACAACCCCCTCGCCAATCATCGGGCGACGTTGCATTTGATCCTTTTGCCGGGATTATGTGATTGGATCGCCAGAGCTGTGTAACGTAAAGAAATAAAGTTCTCGTGTCTTAAGGAATTAAACTAGATTCTGATTTTTATAGCAAAGCAACGTCTTTATTTCCAGAATTAACAACTCTGACAACAACATCAAAACTATGCTGCTTGATAGTGTTACGGCTTTAAATAGTTCCCTCTTAAACAGACTCGCCAGAGGTTTTGGATTCCTCATCATCTGAGGATGAAGAGTCTTGATTTGTGGAAGCGCGACGACTATTTCTAGTAGACTGACTTTGATACCTCTGGCGATCATTCACGCCTTCCTGTTGTTCGTGCGCCTCAAGACGGCGCTGCATAAATCGCTCACGAAGTGCATCAATCCCCTTCAGCTGAGCTACAGGACGAGCAGGCATGCCATTCTCTCGAGTATTCTCATCATCAGAAAGGTCCAGAGCATCAAGCTTAGCAGACAATCGACGTGTGCGCTCTTCGCGTATAGCAGACAAAACTGTTGCAGCCGTGTCAGATACGGATCTCAAACGTTCGGGATCATATTCCCTTGCCTCGCCTACAATTTCCCCATCTTCGTCGGGAAGATATAAGCTCTTCTTTACTGGTGCAGCATTTACATCACGCGTCTCACGAAGTGCTTCATACATAAGGACTGGAAAACGTCCATTGTACGCACAGAATGCAACCAAATGCTCATACGGATGCCATGCCGCCGAGCAAAGAGGCTTAGGGAAACCATACCGCCATGTCTTGCTGGCCAAGTGGGCTCCCGAATGAGTACTCCATAAATGTGGCTTACCATCTTCTGCCCCTGAAAGCACGTATTGTCCATCAGGTGAAAAGTTTGCACGCACTAAGCTCTGAGTGACAGGAGCCCCAATAAAACCTTCATGTACACGAGCATACCTACGCAGTTCAAAAAGACGAATCACGTTCTGCTGTGCAGACACCAGAAGCAGTCGCTCAAAAGGATGCACCTCCACGGAAGTAATGGCCTTACCTCGCAAATCAGCTTCGTCTATTCTCCTTGCCAGGTGCCATGCATCGGGGTTCGCTGCATGGCGACCTGTTTCAAGCCGCCACACATTGACAACACCTTCACCATCACCAGATATAATACGGTTGCCGTCATTTGTGAAACACAAAGCATTAACATGAGACTTGTGATGCACCCTACCACGATCGAGTTTACCTAGAAGAGTTCCATTGCTTGCATCCCAAAGTCGAACAAAGCCATCATAACATCCCGATGCAATGATACCCGGCCTTCTTGAGCTAGGATGGAATCTCACACAATATACAAATGAAGCAGCCGTATGACGCAAAACATGCAAACACTTTGCATCTGTGAGTCTCACACCTCGTCGTTGCATTCGTTGATGCTTTGTTCGGCTCTTTTTAGACATATTTGAATTTGCACCAAGGAGCTCGTCGTCTGAATTATCGATCGACCCATCCTCGTCCTCGCTGTTCTCACGAGACGACATGAAATGTCCACACGCATCATTTAGGTTTGGAATGGCCCATACACGCACTGTCCCATCAGCTGATGCAGAAGCCATGATTAATGCCGATGGATCATCCTCCTCAGCAGATTTTTGCCAAGCAAGCTCGTATATTAAGGATTGATGTCCAAGAAGTGTGTACGAAAGCTTCATTGAGGATACATTAAAAATGCGGATAGGAAAGGACGACACTCCGTCTTGACAAGCTGCTGCCAAATATTGACCATCAGGTGAAAACTGAACATGTAAACAACCTCCGAAACCAGTTTCGAGTCTTGCCACGAGTGATGTTGGGACAATGCAGGGCTCCATCTTCATTCGATGCCTTCGTGCAGACAGCATTGCTGCAGTTTGACCAATGCCCAGCTGCGTTGAGCTTAACTGGCCAGTCTCGCCAGTTGGGTCCACTACACGACCCGCCAGGAACTCCGCTATGGGAAGCTCGCTTGTACGTTCTGTTTCCAATGCATGTTTTGGGCGTCCATGCACAGACGAGCGCTCTGGTCGTTGACAAACTCCTACGCGCACACTCAGATGCCCTGGAATACGACGCCGGTCTTTGAAACGGTAAGCATTGTACACGCGTGGGCCAGCACCTTGTACACGGCCCCGTTCAAAATGAGCTTCAACTGCCCGGTGCGCCCACGATTCTGGTGGGAATTCATAGATCTGTAAACGTGTCTCAAATGGTGTGGCTCCATGTGCAGCGCGAGGTGTTGGATACTCATTCTTTGTATTGGTTGTTTCGGGACCAGATGCTTCGTGGGTCATATCTAGATTAATGTTCGATGCACCTGTAGCACTCATGATCTTAAGAAATGCCCAAGCTACACGACGGAAGCCTTCACCACGTCGCAAAAGGTGCCGGTCGAGATGAGGGCCAAATTCCAGAATCTCAAAGAAGATCATGGCGTTCGGATCTAAAACATGTTTTGCAGATACATTAAACAACAAGGGTGCATGTCCATCCCATCTCAAAGATTGGCTATCTGCACCACTATCTACAGAGATACAAACTGGATCTGTTATTTGCTGGCACAACTTTGCACATTTAGTTGATTCCCACGACAAATGTATGGCACCTCGCGCATCCCTCAGTGCTTTCACGCGGGACCCTCGCTCGTGTTCATTCACACTATCTTGATTTCTTTTACGCTTTGCAAAATATTCGCCGGTACTAGCATTGACAATACTAACACGAACAACAGCCCTGACTTTGCTTGAATGCCACGTAGGGAGATTTTCGGCAGCAAGGATACGTACCTGAATGATGGCATCAGCTGGTAGCCCTGCAAGGGCTTGCTTCCTGCGCTGTGCAAGCCTCTCATCATCAAACTCTGAGGTTTGAGGTGCCGTTGAAGACTTGTAGCCTGCTCCTGTGAAACTCTCAATACAAGCCCCTGTGAGTCGGGATGTCAAACAGTACCAAAAGGCTTCTTGTGAAAGTTTTTCTATGCTATTCGACAAACTAAAGTCTATCAAGCGAGGCAACGTTCCATAGCGACGTTTTGGGGTCTGTTCAAGAATATCAGAATCATTCGAATCATCTGAAATGACTGATTCTAATTCAAGATTGTCATTACCTGCTGACAATGATCTTCGCTTTGACGAGGAACTACGCCGTTTTGAATCTTTTGTATGGGAGGATTCGCCTCGACCTTTGCTTGACGCCAGGGAGGATTTACGGCTTGGTGTAAGATTTCTAGAAGACTGGTCTTTTTTGTCCTCACGATGTCTATGTTGTTTGCCTGTGGACTGGCTTCGGCTTCGACGCCGACTTCGGTCTTTGGATAATTCAAGTTCCGTTGCATCTTCGGTGTTTTGGTCATCGTCTGCAAAACTGAGTTTCCTCAGTGAAGTATCCCGATTACTTCGTTTGCGGCTTCGACTGCGATGTTTTGATGAAGAAGACAACAAAGGGTGCAAAGCTTCCTTGCTGTTGCCATCCTTGTTGTCTTTGTCATCGTCAAGGGGGTCTCGGCGTGAGCGGCGACGGGACCGCCCCTCATTTTCATTAGGAGTTCCATCTGCCGCGGAAGAAGTTGTTGAGGAAAACGAGGTTGCTCGAGATCTACGATGGTTACTTTTGTTGCTGTTTCTAGAGGATTTTGAATGAGATCTAGTTTTCTTACTAATAGTACTGTGTTTCTTTCCCAGGAGAATAGCGTCGTCGGAGTCAGAGTCAGCTGAGTTTGTTGCTGCGGCTGTGCGTTTCTTTCGAAGGCTCGATGAACTTCTTTGTTTAGACGATGGCGATCGAGACAACGCAATGTCGCTATTTCCCTTGCCTGATTTTGATATTGAAGACGATGCTTTGCGCTGTTCACGACGTTCCACCTTTGATCTTGAAGAAGCTGAAGAAGAAGCTCTTTTTGAGCGACTCCGCGTGGGCTCATCCATGATGTCCTACAGTTCTGACAAGACTAGATTCAATTCCCCGCCAGACAGGTACAGCGGCACCAAGCAGTGCAGCGAAAGCGCCCTCGAGGTCTGTGCAGAACTACGGCACTGTCTTGAACAGCAGCCCAGCCAGGCAACAGCCGTATCAGCAACCCAAAGTTTCCGCACCGAGTTCTTGTTGCTTATGCTACTGCTACTTTGATACTACTGTCCCCTGCGAGCCCGTCGAAAGAGACCATTTTGACCGTTGAGAATATGTTCTTTTTCTCTCTCTCTCTCGCTTTCTTTTTTCTTTCTTGGATGTGGTAGAATAAGGTTACTACAGTAGATTAGTATGCTTCCTAACTCTTAATTGGGGACCTAGGAATTAGTTAATAAAGGTTTAATAGGGAGACTACACTGGGTCTGGTATTTGAGTGGTATCCTGGTTCCCATGCTCATTGCGAAGGGCTTCTTGGGAATAAAAATGGATGTGCTTGGATAGGTGGGTGGATGACTGAGCATTAATACGGCACGAGTGCTCGCCTTTGGAGTTTGACTTGGGCGTGTTGTCTATCTTCTCTTGTGTAAAAATAGGGCTGAAAGATGTAGTTATTCTTCATCGCCATCGTCGTTCAGCAAGCAATGGGCATCGGGGTGCTGTACGAACGCAAATTCAGGCGAAAGGGATTCAGGGCTATCAAGTTTACAGCTGTTGGAGCATGTGTAAATGCAGATAGTGCCAAAATCCATATCAAGGTCACGCAGGAAATGAAGAGATTGAGGGAGAACCTGCAGCTCAAATTTGCGCTGGGCGCCACAGTGCTCACACACTGGAATATCTGTGCAGCGGTCGCGCGATGAAAGCCATAGAGGGGCACCGCGGGCATTCGTAGCAGGCCACCGGCAGTAGCGAATGCATTGTGTAGGGTCGCGCCCGACGCGCTCCTGGAAAGACTCGAAAGTCTTATCATAGGCGTGCATCTTTTTGCGCATCTGGGAGTTTTTGCCCGCAGCAATACTTGCCAGGGCACGTTGCGTGAGTTTGGGGTCATCGTCGCCAGCACGCCCATAGATCTCATCCGGGTCTTGCTCGGCTTCAGCCTTGTTGCTGTTGTTTGCCGCCGCGTCATCGCTATCGGGACGCAAGTGTGCAGGCATGTTACGCAGAATCTTACACGTTGCCTTGTGCGTTTTCCAATGTTTCTTTTGATGTTCACGGCAGCAATAGTATACGCTCTTGCACGCAACGCACTTTGCAGTAGCGCCACGTCCACAGTAGCCACATTTCGGGGCTCCCTTCTTCGGCTCAGGCTCTGTTACAATGCGCTTGCGCATCGCGAAAGAGGGCCCAAGCTCTAGACCACCGTTCGGAGGGTTCGCACGGGGGACCTTAATGTCGACCTCTTCGTCTTCGTCACCACAATCCTCAGCGTAGAAATCATTCACAATCGGCAGCTGCGCTCGATATACCTTGGCGGGTGCTTTGCAGTCTGGCTTACGACATACAAAAACATACAATGTGCGATGGTAGGCATGCTCAAAGTTCTCACCATCCAGGGGCGCATACACCTGTAAAAAGAAGGACATTGGATCTTTGCAGCATGGGCAAGCAAGATCTTCGACCTTGACATTTTGTTGAGCACCCTCCACGAGCCAGTTGGGACCTTCTCCACCTGCCATGCCGTCATCCCATCGGAGCCAGTTGCCATCTTCGTGCAAAATTAGGGGCTGACCGTCATCTTCACTCTTGTCATCATCTCCATCCTCATCTTCTTCCTCCACATCAGACTCGAAGAAGCCAAGCTCGACCTCGAGATCATCATCATCGTCTTCTTCGTCTTCCTCGTCTTCGTCTTCATCATCTTCCTCGTCATCTTCATCTTCCTCGTCTCCTTCCTCATTGTCATTTTCATCTACTTCATCGCCTTCGTCTTCGGCTTTGCTGACCTCAGAAGCATCCTGATCTTGAGAGTTATCGATTTTCTCGTCATATGTAGAGTTGTTCTCCTCAACTTCGAGGTTTTTATTGACCTCGACGTCATGGCCCTCCGCCATGGCGCCCTTTGTGAACTCTGCCATCGAGACCTCCACCAGCGTCTACACTAAGGCTTTAGCACTGTGTCCACACGCTCCTCGGTCCCCACTTTCTCTCCACAGACCAATCCTGACAGACAGTTTTGCACGTTCGAGACCTCACCTCTTGAGACCTTGAGCACCAGACCACCAAACCAGTGAACAAAGCAAGCATCAGCAAGTGAAACAAACTGGTCCCTGCAAGTGAAACAAATAAGTATCTGTAAGTGCAACAAATTACGTCTATAAGTGAACTAACCATAATCCTTTACATAGTCACCACGGCCAGTCGCTTGCGCAACGCAATATTTTTCTCACTACTACTATAGATACTATTAACTATATATAATGGTTGATTCTGGTGACAACTTGAACTAGTCGAGATGACAAGGATCTGTTAGAACTCGACAAGATTTGTGCTATGCAGAAGCAAGAATAAGTATTTTAAAAAAGGGTGAGCTCTCTTTTGATTTGATTGTCACCTTGGTGAACACTTGTTCTGACTATATTGATATCTAGTATTTTAGAAAGGGGATGGCACGCATGTTGTATGAATTATAGACACGGATTTTCCAATTCTAAGAACCAAAAGAATCATTTTCTCTTTTTTATTTGTTTAAAGAATTTTAGTCTATCAGAAGGCGTTGAAAAGATGCATTTAACAAAAGAGTTTTAATGTATCTTCTGTTTGGGGTTATGTATACGAGATGGAGAAACGAGACAGTCCCGAGAGGAATGAAACATATAGTAGCAACTTGGGTTCTATTCCACATTGCCATGAAACACCCATGCTTTTTAAATTTGAAAATCACAACACAAAGAAGCATATAATAAAAGTGAGTAGGCATAAATGGGACTACAGAAGTTGATATCTCTACTTCTTTCGCATGAAACCACGAACCTCGTTGACGAACTCCACTACATTGCGTTGAAAGCGACTACGATTAATTCGGTCAAGACGAAGCTGTACATCGTTGTTCTGCACAAGTCCAGTGAATGCACGAGACAGCCTTTCGCGCATCGCAGGGTCATCTTGACTAGCAATAATTTGCTCAACCATGGGGCCAAAACTTTCTTTCTCCGATGCAATCAATGAGAACATAGCGTTGGCTGCAGGATTCAGCAAGCTCGAGTCAAACGTTTGGAAGACGATGAAATTAAACACCTGTTGAAGCAAATGCAAGAGGATAGAGGGCGTACCTGGCCCGTTAGGGCGAAGATTTTGGCCGAGGCCCGGTTGACCTTTGCTGGCTTGCTCCGTATGAAACTCGGCAAGACAAGTGATTGCCTCGAAAGAGTTCCTAGAAACAGTGATCCGGTGGTCAACCATTCCGAATTCGAGAGCACTGAGAACTGGACTAAACATCTCGCGGCTCAGAGAGGCAAACTCAGACGGATAAGCGTCAATGAGGCTCTTCAAGAGGGTAAAGAACTCCTCGGCAATTCCTGGATACTGAAGAAGCTCACGAGTCACTAGTGGAAATACCAGCTGTACACCACGCAGAACAACCTGAACAGGCTGAGGTCCCTGGGTACCACCATCATTTGCAGAGTCATCACTAAAATCAAGTTGATCACGGATAGTGATGTTGCGAAGGACCCGCATAAGGCGTAGTACATCTTGGCACCAGGTCTCCTCCTCGCCAGCTGGCATCTGGCCTGGGTTTGCCGCCAAATGGCGCTGGAACTCCGCAAAGACTTGCAGCGCACGGTCTGCAGCTTCAAAAGCCATGCCCAATTGCGGACCTGGGGTAGCACCAAGCTGAGCATCCATGTACATCTCGATAAGCTCCAGTACCTCTGAGATAACAATCCGCGCACTACCACTTGAAGCAGACCTTAGGCCATCGCGTTTTATAAAAGTCAAAGCAGCCATAGCAACTTCAGTCCAGCGAGAGGAAAGAGCTCCGAGAGCAACATCACGACACCAAGCTGCCAAAGGCCCGAAACTGGACGCTTGGACAATACCAAGATACATGCTCATAACGCGTTGCAAGTCCTGAAGAAAATGCGGGTCTGCTAAAACCGAGCTGATCTTTTCACGGCCCGTAGTACGCTGTGCATCGGTGACAAGACGAGTAGCCAGAGAATCAAGACGTTGTTGAACCGGTTCGACAAGTTGCGTAAAGAGACCTTGGGCCCGTGCGCGGCGCTCTTGGTTTGCTTCATTGCCCATTTCGAGGCTCATGAGCAGAATCTGCAAGAGCGTGCCTTGGCCGCGTACAGTGAGTCCATTGAGAGGAGACCAGTTCGAGTCACGTACCGAATGCACATGTGCTTCGCACAATGAGCTCCAACTCGACATGCGTTGCAGCAAAGTACGAGATGCTGGGTTGTCTACAATAGCACGGAGTAGGTTGAGAGCTTCCGGATTTACGGTAGTTTCTGTCCCCCAGTTGGACACGTAGTACGTGGCACACTTGACAAGGAAGTCAATAATTTCACCAGCCTTCTCAAATTGCGCAAAAGACATGTCGATAGATCTCGGCAAGCCATCGCGGACCCTGGCAGATTTCATGTACAACGCACGCTCGGGAAGTAAATACGTCATCGACCAGCGAGTAACACCAGCGAGAAGTTTGCTTGAAAGTAGAGGGCTGATACGCTCGTCCTGCCCAGCAGTGGCCCGAACTCGCTCAGCTTCAAACTCAAGGAGCTGCAACATGCTTTGGGAAAGTTTCACGCAAGGGTCCTCCGCGGCAGCTTGAGGCGTTATGGATCCGTCTTGTTGCGCAGCTTGTGCACAAAACTGGCTCGAGGCTGCAATGATGCAGGTGGGAATCATAGGCCGCTCGCCGTCAGCAGGGTCCGCGAGTAGGAAGGATGCTAGAAGAACTACCCAAAATAGCTGCTCAGCAATCTTGCTACACTGCATAGAGTTTTCCTCTGACCAACTCTGAGACGCACATGAACGAAGCTCCGCGAAGAGGCCCTGTAAAGCAGCCGTGTTCACGGCCATGGACTTGGTAACATCGGCTCGCCCGAGAGCAGATACCATTTGAAGGTGATCATCTAGAGCCGATTGGTCCTCGTTGAACTCTTCATCAAATGTCTCAAAAGCTTCACGCTCAATTGACGCCCGTGCCATTGCGAGGCGGCGTTCGAGGTACACTTGGTAGAGCTCTGCAGCGGCACCGCAAATCAGGCGGCACGCCTCAATTTCGAGTTGGCTAAGGGGTGAATCACTGCTCTGGCGGGCTTGGGATTCTGCCCATGATACAAAAACAGCCCACGTCTCTAAAAGGCTTCCAAATGCCTCCATTAACCACGAGTTGTCAATATCATCGTCCTCGTCGTGTGTTCTGCCCATAACTTCTCCATTGTTTATGCCTTCTCCCGGTGCTGCCGCGTTGCGTGCTGCTCCTTCGAGAATGCTCCTCGACAGCTGCAGGAGAGCACTGAGAATTTGAGTAAAGTCTTGGCTCGAGTTGCTCGCGAGGAAGTCCTCCACCTGAAAATTCGACGCGAGCTTCGCAAGAAGGGCACACATATCCAAATATTCTGCGCCTCCGGCAGCACAGAGCGCTTCTTTGGAGTCTACTGCTGTTGAAGCAAATGTTTGCGAAAGCCCAGCTGCAACGTGCACCGGTACGAGCGGTTCTGCAATAACTCCAAAGAGCGATCCTCTGAGGATTGTTGCAACATATTCCCCGCGTTGATTGTCACTTTCGAATATCTCCCCGTTGAGCGATGCCAACACAATGAGCAATTGCCGGATCAGGTACGCTACATCTTCGCCAGCTCCGGCGTTGCCAACTGACGCGTTTCTTGTTGCTGCGTAGAGTCGGAAAAGTGTTTGGAGGAGGTTGTTTTCCACAATCACGGGTCTCCAGCTCACGCCGGGTCTGATAGTTGCAGGTCCGCGAGCCTCTGCATTATCTTTGCCTCGAGCAAGAGCCATTTCAACCTGAAATGTTCGATTTGCAATATTCGATTTCGACGCTTTATCACCACAGTGAAAGTCCCACGCAAGGCATGCCTCCATAAGTGCCAAGCCGCTCTTGACGATCTCTTCAGATGCTCCTCCAGCCTGCAAAGCTGCTCCTGCTTCACCCACAAGTTGTCGCAGCAAGTCTGCTGCCAATGAGAATGCTTCTCGAAGACCAGCTTGTTCAAAGCTTTCGTGGCACTCCCTGTGAAATGCAAGCGAAAGCCCTAGCGCAGACGCTTTGCTCGATGAGAACTCCTCCACGAGCGCCTCCAAAAGTCTCAGCCCCACCACTGCCCTGCTTACGTTGGTTTTCACATTAGCATTGTTTGCGTTGACATTGTTTACGTTGTTGTTGGCGTTGTGTAGGTCGAGGAGGCCACGAATGGTCTCAAAAAGCTCGTTCTTTGCCATGGCAAGGTCAGCATCAACCCTATCGTCAAGCCAGCCGCGCTTCCACATGACAGCAAGGGCCTGGAGGAGCTGCATTTGAACAGTCCTGTGGAGAGAATCACACCGCTGCACGAGAGAAACAAGTACATTGCGGCGGAGGTTCACACGGTCGGCTGGAGAGAGCGAAGTCCATTGCTCCAACGCGGCGTAACGTAGCACCAATGCTGCTTGGAACTGCACAAAGACGTGACCGGAGCTGGCTACGATGTGCTGCGCAGCGTCAATAGAACCAGGTTGCTTCCTAAAGTCTAGGAGAACTGCCTCCGCCTTGTGCTTTGAGGCGTTATCACCCCTCGCGAGCCAATCACATGCCTCTTCAAAGCGTCGCAGAGAATCAGCGTCCATGGTGGTCAAAGTCGGGCACTGCTGAGTCGCAGTAATGCGACAGTGATCAAGATTACTTACGCAAGACAACAGATTTTTGTCGATCGACCAATCGTCGACCGGTCGGTCGGTTCTTAGAGGTCTGTGATCGAAGGCTCCTCTTCGATCAATTGGGGTCTGCTGTGCTGTGGTCTCTTCAAGCAATCGATTCGGTGGAGTGAAAGGGCTTTTCAAAAGCAAGTGAAGTATAGCGCCCACAAATAGAAAATTGGTGTATAAATCACTTTAAGCTTTTCTATAAATTACTTGCTGCCTGTCCCCTTTTTTTTTTTTTCTTCGACGGAAGTCGTGAACCAAAGAAGTGAATCAATTGCTTAATTGAATAGTTAACGACCGCTCTCGAGTGAACATGGCAGCGGTTCCGGCGAGCGGTGAGCTGCTTCATGTGGCGGAAGTGCGGAATGCGCAGAGCGGGGCATCTGTAAGGGTACTTGGACGGTGAGTTTGATGTGGAGGAAGCAAGAGTGACGGCGATGGTCTGTAATGCTCAGAGGGTTAGTGCCCACTGTAGGGTTACCTTGTTCTTGAGCACATGTCCCGATTCTGAAAGGGGGATCAACGTAAGACCATTTGTTAGATGTAGCACATGCTTCTTAAGGTCAAGGATTCATACCTATATGCC
Organism: Schizochytrium sp. TIO01; assembly: GCA_004764695.1. Classification (NCBI taxonomy): domain Eukaryota; class Bigyra; order Thraustochytrida; family Thraustochytriidae; genus Schizochytrium; species Schizochytrium sp. TIO01. Next base: position 2,132,459 of record SMSO01000037.1, on the reverse strand, counting down.
AACGACAGGATGTCTGACTTTTACAACGAGAACGTTTCTTGGTTATTGTAAACAACTATTATGAACATTGTATTGCGTTCCTATTTTAATGGTTCGGCCCTGAGGACAACACATTTGCATGGACATGAGGAAAGCTTGGTCGACTACGATGCCTTGCAAGACTCTGCAGTATTTCAAGATCCGTGCCCGAACCGGCAGCAGGACTGCCTCACAGTCGATATGTCCCTCGTGACACCAGACGATGGACTCAAACAACACGCCCTATTCTCAGTTATTGGTGATGTTTACTTCTTGCCTCAAATTGGCTCAGAAAAGGTATGTGACAAGATAGCAAAGGAGCTAGCTAGCATACATAATGAGGTGAAGTAGCAAAGGAGCTAGCTAGCATACATAATGAGGTGAAGTGAAAGTTGACCAAGAAAGCTAACCAAAATGAAATAACTTGCAGAATGGTCAAGCAGCAGTTCGAGCGCGCGTCTTAACATCGATGGAAGGAGTCGACGTGGATCTGTATGCATCGGCACTAGAAATTCGCCGTAAATTTTTGCAAGAAAATAAACTCTTACCGACAAATCTGAAACGTGATCGCGATCTTGCCTCAAGTTCTTCTCAGGATATGTCAAGTCGAACAAAAATCCGACCTAGTGATGTTGGTGGTGCCGATGATGCAAACGCAAAGTCAAATGTAAATTCTGACACGGGTGATAATAATAGTGACATTGTTGTACTAGATTGAAGAGTAAAAGTAGTATGCTTAGGAGTAGCAGTGAAGAGGAAGAGAACGTAAGCGAGAATGTAAAGATGTGACCTGTCAATTATTTCCCTCTCCACAATCTATTGAATTAAACATGGGCCTCCCCTCTCCATGCTGCCAGAACTAACTTCACTAGGAGTGGGTAAGAACCTGCAGCGAGGCAATTATCTCTCATGTTTGTCGCTTTGCTTACTTGCGAGGGGGCGCCACAATAGCACCTTCAGCCAGGTACTGATCTATTTTCTGCTGGCGGTAGGTCTCCCAAAGGTCTTCGGTTGTGTATTCTGCGACGCAGGCATTCATGTCTTTGTTGTGCTGACGGCATTTAAAGACGACCATGAGGCCATTGTCTCTGGCGCAGTTCACATAGTCCTGAATCTTGTCAGTGCACTTAGCTCGGGCCTCATTAAGGAACATCACTCGGAGCCGCTTTATATTAATTACACAGTGCAATCCACCCCATTTCGAGATTCACATCAGACCGATGTGTTGATTCCATGAATTTGCGTTTCATTGCAAATTACAATAAAGAGTATAGTTTAGATTGTCATCACATTTGTTGATAACCAATTTTCCGTCCGCCAAATTCGCATTTCCACGAGTTGACGAATAAACCAATAACCATTTGCATCGCGTTACAGAGCATAGAAAGTTGAGTTCCTCCGTTAGTCCCCTTCTGTGTCCTATTTCCATCATCTTTTCGCCAAAATAGTTGAGGTTTTGTTTCTTGTCTGCAATGCGTGGCCCCGCGGCGCCAAACGCCGCGCTCATGTCCCGATGCTCTGCTTTGTTGTTGCACTCACCTCATCCGCAAACTTTGTCCAGCGGCGCTTCTTAGGCGCCTCCACGGCAACCTGGGGCTGCTCAGCTTCCTCCGACATCTTGCTCTGCGTTGATCTACACCTCGATGAAATCCGCTTCGATTCTATTTTGCTGTATTGACGGCCGCAATGCTTCTTTCTTCTTTATTCGCAACAATAAGGGTAGGGGTAGTGTAGGAGTATTTTAGTTGAACTTCACTATAGGGTATATTCGTACACCACTGGAGGAGAGACCTATGATACGATGTATTGTGATGCTGTGACTCATATAGTACACCATGAGTTCTGGCACTGAGAATACATTCTTATTCCATGCTGTCATTATCTTGGAAATAATGTAGAATTGCTGCTTTATTCGGTATCGAGTTAGCTGAGGTGAGGTTAGTTGCGACAACCCGGTTTGATATATATTTTTTCACCGTTTCACAGGATCTGCTTCGCTTTGAGTGAGCGTATCATAACACTATTCATAAAAGACAAAACCAAAACACTTGAACTTGGTGTGAGGCACGTTCCGCTACAAGATGTACTATCGACCAGAACAGTAATCTTTCGTAAAATTAAGGTTTGGGTGGTCATGATCCGTTTCCTTTCTGAAAAGAAGAGGATTGCCCTCAAGTTAAGATTATTTTTGTGGTGGGGGAGGGATGAGTATAGTCTTTTGTTTCATTTGGGAGAAAAAAAAGTACATGATGAAATGATTATAGAAGATATTATTAGTTATGGAAACGTGATGATTTGAAGCAGTAGTAAGAAGTACCAACCCCGGTGTGATGTATAAGCATTTTAAAATGTTTAAAGAAGACATAATGTACAGTGGCCAATTAGCTGTAGGATACCAGTCTATGCACGAGAAAGGATGGTCATTTTCGTCGTCAATTGTCCATCACCATCACCATCACTATCACCACCACCACCGAATAATTGCACAGAGTGTAGTTTAGAAAGTAGGGACAGCAGCGAAAGGTGAAAGCCCGGCAGGCCATGCCATTCATGAAATCAAAAGGCCCTGGCTGCGGACCTTGTAGACCAGACCGAAAAGCACCACTGGGATGAAACCAAGGGTACTACCAAAGACTGCCCAGAACCAATAAGGAGCCTCAGACACTCCACTATTGAGATTCATTCCAAAAAGACCCGCAATAAGAGCGCCAATCGTACTTGCAGCGGTCAGGCCGCTGACAAAGAGGTCCACACCAAGTAACTTGTTCTGTGCAGTAGAGAGACGCAGAGACACTGACGATTGTGCGGAGTCTAGGTCCTCATCAAGATCTCGAATTCCAATCTGTACACCGTCAATGATCTGCAAGTAGTTCTCGAGCATGAGTTCAATCTCATCATGATCAAAAGCCCAGTCTTCCTCGTTTCCAGTAAGGTAGCGTTCAGGATGGGCGTGAGCCTTGGTGAGTTGCATGAGTGCCATATCTGAGTCGGAGCGAAGTAATTCGGACAGAGCTTTGTGTACCGCCGCAATGCGTGCGTCAAGGTTATCCAGCCGAGACTTGACATGTCGCAATTTCTCTAGAATGGGTCCTCGCGTAGACTTGAGCACCATCTTGATATTGTTAAGGATCGCTGGTCGCAAATTGTTGTAGATATCCTCGAGTTTGTAGCATGTTGTAGCTAGCACAGCCTCGTAGACCTTCATCTCAAAAGGCATTTCGGAAATTTCGTCGTCGAGTTCCCTCATGCGCATAAGGATATTGCCCATGAGCGAGTCGGAGCCGTCGGGAACGAAGATGAAGCATTTGTCATAAAGCACAAGTGCCTTGAGTGGATCTAAGTTGAGCAGCGTGGCGTGCCTCCGCGCGAGAATTTCAGGATCGTGTGTGTTGGAGAATGCGGGATCAAAGAGTCTGATATCTCGAGGTTGCAAGGTGCCTCTGTATGTTAGTTTCTTTGGCGTTTCGCGCGCGTCAAGCTTCATGAAAGCCGGAAGTGACTCCATGGCGGCCGAGCCCGCCTGCGAGGCCACTGTCCAATCCTGTTCCGTTCCAGCATCACTGCGGAAGTCGTTTTCGAGCGTATCGTCGTCATCATCAGCGAGATCACCATTCGTAGCATTCCCGCTACGAGATGCTGATGAAATTGAGTTGTCATAGTTCCGTGTATCATCAGCTTCGGAGCCGAGTGAGCTCAGCAGCTCTTCCTTCGTCTTCACTGGCACGGCGTATCCGTTGCGCGTTGTGAGCTTGGGCACGACCCTGCGAGCCTCACGGAGGAGTTCATCACGCTCCATCTCAGTGATCATGTGTTGCCCGGAGTGGTCAATGCGGAGCACCAGGAGTGGTGGTGCCTTAAAAAGGAAGGTCGATGCCTTCGCAGCGTTTGGCCGTGACCCTGCCATGACAGCGGATAGCGCGCGCTGCGAAATATCACGCCGTTTCCGAAGGGCCTCCATGGCGGCCTCATCGTCCTCATCGTTATAATCACCTTCTCCCAAGGACATGGCACCGCTGCGCAGGTCCAAAGGAGCGCCCAGGGCATGAGTAGGGCGGGAGCGCCGCCGCTCAGGCACAGGGTCAAGGTCGCTGCTCGAACTCATTGTCTTCGAGAGCGCAGCGGTCGTCTATTGCTTGGAGGTTTGAGTGTTGGGAACCTTTGGAGTTAGGCTTTATTTACTTGTTTGGTGGATGCTTATTAGCAGACACCGTGGATATGCTTCATTATCAGAATACATGGAATCAAGGTACCAACTATCACATAGTTGCTTTCGATCTCACAATCCCAAAATTTAAGATCAATGGCGTTGACTTAGCAACGAGTGCACAAAGAACAAATAGCAGTCTAAATATGAAAATAAGATCTGATCTGGTTTCACAGCATGCTTCTAGCTGTTTAGCATCAAGGATAACCCTTAACTTTTGCATACTTGTACAGACAGTTGGAAGCAGACATATGAAACTACTCGCTAAGCAAATTAATATACAAAAGCGTGCGAGGGCCACATAAGATTCTCTACAAAAGTTATAAATAGAAATTTTAGCAACAGGACCGAGAATGTGATTTACTAAATTTTGCACAGGACCAGAATGGAATATCGGAGCGAAGAGTAAATTTAAAGTTTGCCTAGAATCTTGAAATTGCCGATTGCCGAGGAGAAAACAGTTCTTTGCTCAGTCATAGAGCAGGTACAAAGTGAAATAAAAATGCAAATAGATAATATTTATACAAAAGGGATAGAGTCCCCTGGCACTTCCATGTAAAATTTTATAAATGGCCATTATTATCACACACCAGCCAACACCGTTTCATTTGCTTTTGCTACTCCGCATGCAAGACAGTGTGGAACATGTCGTGCCCTCCACGAGCATTACGTTGAATTATTACTTCTTGACTGACTGGTTCTTGAACTCAAATAGCATGACACCAGTTCTGCTAAACAAGTATACAGGCCGCTGGACCCAGAGTCAGCCTCAGTTGAGTAGTACTATTGTTGAGAATTCTGTGGCAAATTCTGGGATTCCATTGTAGAAACCATGGTACACTGGGGTCGCGATAATAGAACTGCAGCAAGGACTCTCTTGAAATAGCTGAAAGCCAGGCTTCAAATAACAGGTAGATTGAGTGTCACGTGTTTTTTAATGATTATGACTGCGCAGAATAGCACTTCTGTGCATTCTATATGCGTTGGAATACATTAGATGAAATGAAAGGTTTGCGCAGACATTATGTTCGAAAAATTCACACGAATATCCTTTCCTGAGTTTCCTTCAACATGGTGCATAGAAACACGTACCTAATACCTTTAGTCTCATTCTCGATTTCGTGCTTTGCCCTACGTGCATCCTTGCTACCAGAGTTCGAGGAGACTGTAGCTCGTAATAGAAAAAGGAGCAAGCTAGAGCCAGGCAAGCTGCTGTAGACCGGCAAGATCTTCGATTTAAGAAAAGCTTCGGTTCATGGGATCAATTTCTCTACCTATATCGTCCATAGGTATAACCTGACGGTCTCAATTTTTATCCCGTGCTCAGGCCAAGAAGGTTTAAGGGAGCCTTCATAATGGTTGAACTCTAGCTTTGGTCCCTGAACTAGATCATCCGTGGACTGCTGGATGGTCAAAGGTATCTAGTGGAAAATAGATAGTCCTGGAAAACTACGTTGGTTTGATTCCGCGCATTTTGGTTGTGCTTGTCGTCACTGCGTGTCGTCTTTTCCTTTCTTTTCCTTTTGCTTTGCTTTTCTTTTTTTTGTCTTTCCTTTCATCTCATTAGCAAGGCCTATTGTTATTTACTAACCTTTTCTTTTTTAACCTTTTCTTTTGTTTGTTTTGACAATCATTGATTGTCAATCATTGATCATTATTCTTCGTTCATTCCATCCACGAACCACGAACGTCCTTGTAGACGTGCAAATCTTGAACCCCTGGCTAGCACGCGGATCCAAGGAGACCGGACCCGCAGCGGTCCGCTCTCGCGCCACCCGAGCAACGTAGCGGGCTCGAAAACACCTTCGCTGACGCCTGCTGCAACATCTGGGCGTGCGTAAATCCGACTCTTGAGCGGGGATTCTCGTGAGTGCTCACGAAGGTGAAGAACAGCCTCTAGATAGCTGTATATTAAGGCCGACAAAGGGCATCAACAAAGCTCAAGGTTGGAAAAATCAAACTTTCTTTTCTGTTCGAGTCCCTTTTAAAGACGCAGGTTGCATAAGCTGCAAACTGTTCAATTCTCAAGCGAGGAGCCTCTACTATATTTCATAGATCATGTCATCTGAAAGCCTTCTCGACACTGGTCGCCACGACAGCGGCCTGAGTCTTAGTCCTAGCCAGTACACTCGCAGAAACCGCGGTCCCGGCTATGTGCCACCGCCCCGCGTTCAGGAATGGTACCATGCTGCTGCAATTCTGGTGGCAGAACTCGTTGGCACCGGGGTACTTGCATTGCCTCATACATTTGCAGTGATTGGCCCAACTGCAGGCATCATTGTCCTGTTTTCGTTTGCACTACTCAGCCTATACTCAGGAATTTTGCTCTATCGTCTGCAAGCATGGTTCCCACAAGGTATTACCTACGGAGACATGGCCTACGAAGTCATTGGTAGGCGCGGTCAAAAGCTAGTCTTTGGCTTTATTTACATTGCTTTCTTTGGAAACCTTGCTATTTATGTTCTTACCTGCGCTGAGACCTTGCAGGCTGCCTTCTATGGCGCCACGTGGTGCAAATGGTGGTATACGGTTGTTACTGTCATATTTCTCCTTCCCTTTTGCCAGCTTCGCACGCTCCACAACGTCTCTTACTCGGCTGCTGCCTCTGCAGTGGCAATATTTTTTGCGTTGATCATTGTCTTGGCGGTGACTTACTCCTCACACATCGAGAAATCCCAAATTGACGAGCTTGAGATTACTAACTACACCAAAGCCTCTCAGGACCTTCTGGATAACATGATAGTACTCTCCGGCGATGCTAAACCGACCTTTTTCAAATTCATGTCAGCAATGACCACAGCGATTTTCTCATTCGGAGGCCAAGGCTTGTATTTTGAGACGATGGCTGAAATGCGCAATCCAGACGACTTCCCTCGTGCTGTAACACTTACAACCGCGGGCATTCTCTGTGTTTATTTACTGGTAGCATTGTCTTGCTATCATGTATATGGTGACAAAATTGAGGGTAATGTCCTTTTTGCGCTTCCGCATGGGCCCGCTAAGACCGTTGCATCTTTGCTGCTCTTCTTCCACGTTTGCATCTCATATGTGTTAGCGCAACAAGTTATTGGCCGTGCAATTCATGTTCGGTGGCGACCGAACGATGTAGACAAAGGTACGTATGCTGAGAAGCGTCAATGGTTTACCATCAGTGTCTCGCTTCTTTTACTCTCATTCTTTATTGCAAACGGAATTCCATTCTTTTCCCACCTAATGGGATTCGTTGCTGCACTTTCAACCGCACCTCTTACCTTTGGTGTCCCTGCATTCATGGTGATTGTAGCCGTGCGCTACCTCCCGAAACCACGCAGCGGTAGAACACCTAGCGCAACGTTGCTGGAGTATCCCGTATTAGCCTTCTTTCTTCTCATGTCAATTTACTTGGTTTTTGTTGGATGTCTTAGTAACATGCATGAGCTTATTGAGAAGTGGGGCTCAATGGGTAAGCCCTTTGATTGTCATCTTCCTCACTAAAAGCCCTGCTAAAATTATATTGACCTCTTCTCGTTGTTTTATTACGAGTGATGCAAAAACTCAGTGTCCAAGCAGTCCTGTAGGGCCCTCTTCTTTTGTTCTACCTCCCGTCCCTGGATCCTCATCGTATTATGCCATTATTTCTTCTTCAAATATTATATTCTGACCTGTGGTATTCTTATAATTTCCCCATGAGCTCTGTGGTACTTTCCGCTTCACAACATTAGTTTCAAAATTTATCCTAATCTTTAATGTGCTGGGCCTCCTTCCTTGAAAAACTTTAAAGATACATTATGTAGTGTGGCTCACAGAAAATGGAAATGGGTGAGGCTATTGTTTGTAGCCAATCGTTAGATAAAGAAATAGACCTCACAGTTGGATTGTGACTCCAATACGTATTGAAGAAGGATTGAGATTTTTTTTTTTTCATTTGGATGCAATTAACTAGCGGAGAGTATACTGAAAACTGAACTTTTACGCGAGTTGATCTCTTACAAAAGCAAAACAAGGAAAATGTTAGCTCTGATCACCCTGACGAAAAAAGCAGAGTTTGAGTTCTTCTAATATTATTGTAAATGTTCCTTTGCAATAAATTCATGTTATGGCAACTTTAAAATACATGTATGCCTTGTTGTACCTTGTACAAAAATAAGCAGGCACCCTGTTACAAAGAGAAAACTTCCCCATAGTATAGTCGCACTTTCTAAATGTACAAACAATTGCCCCATAGTTCCAACTCACGAAGGCGCCCTACTAGAAGACCATGCATCAAGAATATCCCATCACCTAATACAACGTTCAGCAGAGATGAATAGAGGTAAACAATCGATTCTTTTCAATTTGATAGTCATTGATAAACCTAAAAGCTTGAATGAAACGCTTAGCGCCTGTGAGTACGACTACTTCTAATTTCAAATCTTATTGTTCGCGATTTTCACTAACACCACTCAGTAATTCAAAAGTTGGGTGAAGTATCTAAAAGATGCACACATGATAGATTACACAATGTAATGTTTCAAGAGAAATGTACTGCTGATATTTTGGGTGGCTTAAGGACTCACTTATAATATGGCATCAGCAGTATTTGTTCCAGCATCAAATATAGAAAAATAATGTAAATTGGCTAGCTTTAGGAAATGTCTCATTTCATTACACATTCAATCAATTACAGGAATTCAATCGGAAGTATTATCGTCAAATTCAGCATCACTGTAACTTTCATCCTCGACCACGACGGAGTCGCTTTTGTTCTGGAGTTCGTTGTTATCCTTAACATTTGTGGTGAGTGCAAAGGCCTTATCCTCCAAGGACCGGTCTGCGCTGCTAACAGTTACTGATGACGTTGCACTAGGTTGTATGTATATTGAAGTTCCATCTAAAGTACTTGATTCGGTTTCTCCCATGAGATCCTGGACCTTTGCAAGGGAACTCTCACGCTCATTCGAAGGATTTGGTGGCAATGGATCCGCAATGAGATCTTGCAAATTTGCAAGAGAAATTCCTCGCGCGTCCACAGTGAGGTGCATTGGAGAATGTACAAGACTGCTTTGTGGTCGTCCACTAGAATCACGGACTTGTTGTAAGGAGTTTGCGAGCGAAGGTTCCGCGGATTCGCTACGACTCATTGCTTCTTGTGCGGACATTGGGCGGATAGGGCCATGCGGTTGCCATTGAATACGAACAAGTCGTGTCGCTTGGCGGTCCTTAAAGTCAAGCATAGTTGCAGCATTTGATTGGTCTGTTTTACGCTGAGCTGCATCCTGCCGGGCAAGACGGATCTCCGTACGCAAGAGCATGTTATGTAGCCTGTTAAGACGGAAGTCTCGATCCTCCTCCCATACAGGCCTATCATCGCTTGATACAACCCCTGCACGTTGTAATAGCGTTGCGAAAGGACCTTGACTTGCACAACGAAGGGCCATGCCCGCTCGGAATGTCACATGAAGCCACGGTGAACTGAGTTCATCCCAAGCCAGTGCTGCGGCATCATCAGAAACTTGAGGAGCGCTATCGACACGTGCACCAAACTCTTCAAGAGCTTCTTGCGCCACTTTCCTGGCTTCGAGAACTTTATTGTGTAGATTTTGCAGGTTCAATAAGTCTTGCTTCCTTTGGTTTGGTCTTTTCAAAGAAGCCAGAGATGGGTTTGCAAGCTTAGTACACATTGCATTTAGTTTACGGGCAAGCTTGTCAGCTTCATAAATAGTGCTCAGGACATTGTCAGGAAGGTTGTGCTTAAACATTTGCATTTCATATACGGTCGTTTCTTGATGTCTAAGCATTCTTTCAATTCTTGCAACGTGAAAGTCTATCGCTCGTGTTCGCATTACACCTGGGTTTAAGGTGCGCATTGTTTGCAAATCTCGAAGTCGCTCCATATATACCGCAGACAGCATGTTTCCAAAGTCCACCCAAGAGTTTAGTTTCCGAACAAACCCTGTATCGACTGTGCTCAGTAGCTTGTAGAGGTCTTGCTTCGTTAGACCAGAATTTAAATTGGTCAGGTACCTTACAAACTCTGCGGCTGATGCTCCTTCAGGGAACATCGCTGCCGGAAGTTCATCACCGTGCTCAAGTGAATCAACAAGGTGACCAAGTGTTTCGCGAAGCCACTGGCGATCGCTTCGAGATGCAGCTGCATTAGCTGCAATACTAGCATCAAAGCTTGAGTAATCTTTAGGTGCATCAGCATCAAGTGCACTGTCAGTAAGCCTCATAATGCGACGTTTGAACCCCTTCACAAATCGTTCCTTGCTGACTTCGGTTGATCCTCCACCCAGCAAGTTAAATACTGCATCAAACTGAGCCCAACTCATTTTGATCCCTAAGGTGCGTCGAAGCCCACTTGTTAATGCCTTTCGGTTGAGTGCCTGTGGAACACCTGCTGTAGGACTTCCTGTTGTACAGACTTCTGCTAAGGCATCGAAAAATTGACCCAATGACGTCGGCAGTTGAGTCGTTCGAAGTGTATCAGCAATTGTTTGTGCAATGATTACCATGCATTCTTCAGTCGTCGCTCCATCAGGAATTCGATACAACGTTGGCCCTCCGCTCGCGGCGACTAAAGCAACTGCGCCTCCACTATTTCCTAGAGGTGCTCCAGTACCCGTGGCTTTGCTAGATCGGTCAATCTTTGGTGGACTGGTGGCTTCAGGAAACTCTTTGGTGGGAGATCGTAATCTACTGTGGTGAGATCGCATACGTAGGTTTGTACGGATGGAAAGACGCGGTCCTGAAGGGTCATTCACAGGAGATGCCTTGGCTTTCACAGATCCTGGGCCCAATGGATTAACTGGTTGAGCCCAACCATCCTGGCCAGCCAAAAAGGCAGACATGAGCTCCTCACCATTTGTCAGAAAGCACAATAACGGTTTTGAAAAGACGAAGCGATCTTCATCTAAATAAAGCTCGGAAAACTCTTTCTCAGGTACAAGACGATCAAGCTGTGGATTAAGCAAAGATGGTGTTTTCTGAAGGTCGCCCATTGGCGGGTGCGCCATCGCCCATGAACCTCCACAATAAGACATAAGCTCACAACCTGCAGTATCCAAAGTAAAGCTCATGCTCTGGCGAGCGTTAGGCAGCCCAGGCACCGGAATAAATCCTGAATGAACAGAGAGTTGTGGTAAAGTCAGCTCTGCACGGCCTGAACTCGTTCTGCAAGCTCCATAAGCCCGACAATTATTCCATAAGGTTCTACATGTCGTCAATAGATCATCAAGATTGAGCCAGCTAGGGGGCACTTCAGTGAGCCAGAGAGACTGTGTATTGTCAGGAGAGCTGATTCTTGCTAAGATAGAACCCATACGTATGATTTGATTTGCTACAACATCCCGTGTTGGGCTTTGCTTTGCATCAAGCTTGTAAAAAGAGAGAAGCTTTGAACTTGGTCCGAGGCGCCCTGAACGAATACAAATACCTTTAAATCGTCGCATTGGGAGATTTCGAATGCTTCGGTTTGTCAATGGCAGAGTCTCACGCTGGACTCCTTGTCCAACTTCCACTACTCCATTACTTAGATCTAACTCATGAGCAAAGGGAACGAACGACGGAAGCTCAAGTGTCACGCTGGTGATTGCAGATGTTGGTAGACCAAACCCACCTTGTAGAGTTCCAACACTGTAACATTGCAAGGGACCCCAGTACCTTGCAACTGAAAGGCTGGCCCCTGGAGGTACATACCTTTCCCCATCACTCAAACCTACACAGTCAGAAGGCACAACGAGCTGTAAGCCTTTAGCGTTTTTACCATGGAAGATGGTATTTTGTCCATGCGAGGTGTCTTTCAGTTCGACAATCTTTGTTTCATCTAACTCTAAGGCAATGCGTACATCATCCTGAGGATTAAGGGGCGGGAGTGACACGACTTCTGACACCCGTCGAATGATGTTATCGTCGTCTATATCAACGACGTGCATGCCTACCAGTTCCTTGGCGCGAATAAGCTGGCGTAGATGCACACTTAAGAGGCATGTGCGAAGTCGAGACCTGTCGCTTCGGCGCAAGCTTTGCAATTTCTCATCATATTGCGTGGAACCGTGCAGATGACTTTTGTGATGAATAAATGGGGGTGCAAGACGAAGTTCACCGGTGCCACTAATGTTAGCGTCCTCACGTTCAAGCCACTCATTCATGTCCAAGGCATGGAATGTGGCAAAGGAATCCATGGTGTTCCCAAAAGGTGGCTGGTCGCTAATGTTGCGCCTCCACCGACTAGATGAGGTCACCTCTGGAGACAATATTAAGGATTCTGGCAGCTCAGTATGCCCATACGCTGCAGTTCGAGCATGCAATAAGCCTGGGGTATCCGAAACACCTAATCGTACTCGTTCCCGAGCTGCATTTATAGCCAGAGTAACCGCGATAGAGTCAGATGCTACTTTTGCTTGTTCACGAATACTCCAAGCAAGGCCTTGTCCTGCAATCGATGAGAAGCTAGATGCACGTCTTTTAAACGGGGAACCTACTCTTCGGTCCGTGTTTAATACCTTGGCTTCGAGACAAGGCACTTTCCAAATCACAGGGTCTACGCGCCACGTCGAGGGGTCAATTTCCACAGTACTTCCTATAGAGGAGCGTCGCCTTGGCTGTGGGACTGGCACAAGTTGCTTTGCGTTTGATGTAGTCGATGATAGAAGTGCTGATGGAGAAGTGACGGTAACTGTACCAGAGACATGGCTGCTATCTGTTTCAGAAGGAAGCCAATGCATATCGTCGTCCTCGTAATCTTCTTCATACTCCTCGTCTTCAACATTTGTTTCAGGAACATGTTCATCGCCATCACTGTCATAGTCTTCATTTTCCGAGTTGTTAGTCTTTCGCTCTTCAGAAAAGTCTTCTCCGATGGTACTGTCCTTCACCAAAATACGGGGTGCAGCTGTTTGGGGCCTCGAATGACGAGTGTTGAACGACGTTGCTCCACTTGCAGATGATGTCGTTGACAAAGCATTCTGAATTAAAGCCATTTCTTCATTTACTTGATCTCGAATATTTTCATTTCCCAAAAGTCCATCAACGCTGAGGCCAAGGTATGGAGCAGCCGCTCGCACTACTGCAACAAACCTTGGTATAGAAACAATTCCTAGATCAACCGTATCAAAGACTCGCCAGAGGCGAAATCGCTCTTTAGAAGTAAGTTTCGCGTGGCCATGCCCTTCTTCAGAGAGGATTGCGTTAACAACCTTGCAAAAATCACCTACTGATACAACTCCGTCCGAGTTTGCATCAAATCCAGAATAAGCAATATCAACAGGCAGGCTTGTTTTCAATACCGCAAGCAAAACTCGGCGTAGTGTTTGCTTCGTGGCATCTGCTTCAGGTGAGGCTTCTTTTGTCCACCAGAATCCTTGCAGTGAGTGTAAGCGAGTTTCGATTTCATGGTGCCGAGGGGTCTGCGTAACTTGACACATTTCTTGACCATCATCATTTATCCAGCGTACATTTCCATTCCCAGCGCGCGTTAAGCGTGCTAGAGCGTCAAATGCATTGTCAGCAACCGGCCCGATGACAGCGGCGTGAATAATAATTGCACACCCTCCATTTCTTGGGATCACGCATGATTTCAGGCGATGAGTAGGACTTGATGGATACTTTGTCCCGCCATGCTGCCGGGAACGAACAAGTTTGACCAGTGTGCGACCCTTCAGATCTTGAAGAACACATGGTGGATGTGTCGCAAGTTCACTATGTCCTTGCAAAGCACAAATAAGACAAATTTCACTGACAGTGTCATTTTCAATGACATCAACAATAATGGCACGAAGGATTCGGGCAGTATGTTTTGGTGTTTTCATGTTAGCAGGGCTTTCTGTGTTTGTATACTTTTGTTGCGCATCGTAAAGTTCAGACTCTCGCTGCTCAATGTGTCGATTTAGAAAGTCTTCTAATAGGTTTACTGCATCTTGTGTCAAACGAACACTCCGTTCATGCCACTTAATCACCTTCAGGTCGTGACCAAAGAGAATGAGGTTCATTTTGTTAGTGCATTGGAACATGCACCTTCTCGTTTAGATAGTTAACAATCTGAGATGCCGTGAAACGAGCCCGGGATAGACCATTCGACATTTGAGACAGAATCATACCTGGGGATATATCCATCAAGAGTACGAATGTGCACATGTCATCAATTCTACCCAATAATAAATTATTAATAACATCGGGGGCAAGTCGATCCATTGGGTCTCCATGGCCTGTGTCGACTGCAAGATGTGCCGATTTGCTCGTCTGCAATGTCACCCTTATACGATTGCCTCTTGAAACTGCTGTTCCGCCCATACTACGTTTTGATTTACTTGATGGTGGCCGACGTGGAGTCAGAGGTTGGTTCTCAAAGACGGCAAGCTTTGGCTCAAAATATTCGCAGAATATATCAGCCTCAAGGACGCCACCCTCTGCATTTGTATTGAGACCCATACGATGGAAAATGGGATAGAAGTCCTGGTGTGCAAGCTCAGGAGCCACAGATTGTAATCGTCTAATACCTTCTGCAAAGGATATTGATTTTTGACCTTGCCAAAGCTCACGTGGATTTTGGTTGGTCGCCCGAAATCCACGGCAAAGTGAATCTACGGCGAACGCTTCCCGTGAGGCCAAACTTACGTCACCCAAGAGTGGTACTTTTTTCCCTTCATATAAAAAGGCAAAATCATTTTTGAAATCAATTTGTCCATCTTTGTTTCGGTCAAGTTGAGCAAATGTAGCGGCGCGCAACGAATATGGAATATGGACTCCATAGTTGGTTACCAAATTGTCGAAAAATTCCTTCTTTCGTAGAGCTCGTCCCGTTCCCGGATTATGTGGGTACTGCAGTTTCTCATATGCTATAGACATATCAAGTTCTGTATTGATGCGCTCTGTAATGGCGGTAGCTGCCTCTTCGGCGCTTTCAAACGAAGTAGTTACCGTCTCAGCATCCATTAGGTTGGTGAGTGATTGATCAGCTTTATTGACCTCAGACCTCGGCGACAGCCCTTTCCGTGGCATGGTGGCGGGCCGTTTGGCGTGCCGAGGTCCACAAGGGGCGTGCCCACAAAGATGCTTTTCACGTGTGCTTAGCGGAAACGTGTAATCCAAATCTTTCACGAGCTGCTCAAATCCCTAGTGCCACTTTGGTGCTTGTGGCATTGACTGCAAACGTCGAAGCTCCAAGAGAGACAAATAGCAGCGCACTACCCTTGTATGGGTGCAAAATCGCGCTTTTCACTGAAACTTTAGTGCAATAGATATGCTGCAGTTAGCACGTCTCTAAGCTGTCGTTGTCGCTGGAGCGTTCCCCTGATAATTTGATAGCCAGACAACCAGGCAACCAGGCAACTAGGCAACCAGACAGCCAAGTACCTAGCGAGTGTGTGATGTAATTAGATTGAAGAAAGCGCTTTGGTTCAAAATACCACCTCCCCTTAGTACTGCAGCTTGTCACTCTTACTTCTTCTTAAACGATCTTGATAAATGTATGGACTAAACCAAATTAAGTAAAAGGGGATTTCGAATGTCTATACGGCTTCTTTAGAACCTCTTGCAATATCTCTGCGACGAAGGAGATTGTTTGCATACGTTTCCTCAGTTTTCTATTTCCAGCACACACAACAACAGGTAGTTATAAGTAGATGGAGATAACTCTGTGTGAACCTTCGCGGTCTCTCCCCAAACGTCTAAAGTCCACCCAAGAGTCTATTTACCTTTTTAACTTCACCTTTTCAGTTAGCACACACGGCTCCACTCATGAAACTTCCTATGTTTATTCTAGGACACCTACTGCAGACACGTGATGCGTCACAATAGATCATCCGCTTACTATTCAATTGTTTGTACATTCATGATAGTGGTGTTGTTTTACGTGCCCCTCTCTATAGAGCTGTTGTTCCTGCCCACTAGCAAATACGCATATGTCCGTTGGTAGATATCGTGCACGATAGAAGACCGTTCGACTTTTTGTTTTCTAAGGCTATTTATCCAGGGCTAAGGCTTCCTACAAAGTTAAGAAAATGAAAGAAGAAGAAAGGAAAAAATCAGACTCAAAGAGCTATTTTGGGATTGTCTTTCTTACGCCTAGCGAACTCAGGTTATTCGAAAGCTACTCCGCGTCTATCGGTGGAGCGAAAGCTCAAGCATCGTGACCTTAGGGGATTCTTGCAGAGTAAAGTAATGTGATGCGGTTCGTGTCAGTACGGCAACTATGGGAGATGTCGTGGTTGTGCCTAACGCTGTCGAGCCTCATACTTAACATGTGTTTCTTTGAGGCGTCTGGAGGTGTTGTAGCTACGACTGCAGGTATTCCAAATCATGCTGGAAATTCGCACGACGCAATAGAAGATAGCGTGCTTATGTCTAATCTAGAGCATGGGCACAATGGACGCGACGCAGCTACAAAGAAATATTCGGCTCCTCACTCTCAAGAGGTGGAAAATTTCTATACCTACATTCGTGAGGAAGGTGTACTACCTGTGGTGATTCTGTGCCATTCACGAGTCGATGAGTTACGCGATGCGCTAAGATCTCTTCTTGAAAATGTCCATGGGCTTCACAAGCGAAATATTCTTGCTGCTCAAGATGGGATGCGCGAGGACGTCGCTCGCATAGTGCTTGAGGAATTTGGAATTCCACTCGTGCAGAGAACGGCTGGTGCAGTGCAAAACTCACACCAGGTTCATACTGGGGGCTCCCTTCGCTCGCGCCAGACTGGACCTGGTGTTGCAATTGCAGCACAATACTATTATGCAATTGAAGAGGGGTTTGCACGATTCAAATCGGCACCTGCTCTTATTCTTGTCGAAGATGACATGATTTTCTCTCCTGACTTCGCAGAATTCTTAACAAGTGCGGCTGTACTTGTGGCGAAAGATCCAAGTCTGTGGATAGCGAGTGCATGGAATGACAATGGCTATCGTGGCACAGTAAAGGACTTGCGGAGAGTTCTTCGCACAAGTTTTTTTCCTGGCTTAGGATGGACAATGCAGCGGAGCCTGTGGAGATCCGAACTCCGCCATGCATGGCCTGTAGACCATTTTGATTGGTTCTTACGAAAAGCGGATATCTCTCGTGGAAGAGAATGTATTTTCCCAGAAGTCCCACGGGTTTATCATCAAGGCTGGAATGGAAGCTTCATGAATTTCGAACACCATATGCGACATTTTGCTGGAATCATCTATGCCCAGGATAAATCTCAGCATTGGTCCCACAAAGATGTAGAACCTGCTTTATTTGAGCGTTACGAAACATCATTTGCACTTACGTTATTTCATAAAGCCTGGCATGTCCGTCACGGGGAAGATCTTTTAGGTCTGTTGACCTGGATCCCAGGCAGTGTGCTAGTTATTTGGCATCGAAGTAGCTTAGATCCCCATCAGTCAAGTCGTTTTCGCCCTCTAGCAAGAAGGCTAGGAATATGGGAGCAGCCTCTACGTGGTGCTCGCCAAGGGATTCATGAATTGTGGTATCGCAATGCAAAGATCATTCTTATTAATGTGTTTGACTTTGATAAACATGCACAACAGTTACAGAGACGCCGTCGTGGAAATCGCAACACCGTTCAAAGCGGACCCACATGGGCTAAGGGAGTAGGCGAAATATCAAGAGCAACAGAAGCAGCAGAAGGAGACTTGAAACTTACAGAAATGTCTTCAAGGGGGCTACAATGGCTTGAACGACTCAAAAGAAGTGTACGCGTGTACGCTTCTGGGCGCGAGCTCGCAGACGAGATGGACGAAACATCTATCCAGGGACAACCTTTCCTGTATAGTGACCAAACATGTGGAATACAAATGCCGCAGAGTAGAACACGAGAGACATGGCAAGAAAGACAGCTTCCCAGGAACCAGTTGCCTCTTTGATGAAAGCAACCATGGGTACGCCAATTATACCAGCAAATGCAGCAAGAGTGTTGCTAATTGACTGAAGACGTCCGACATATTCTGGTGCTGCTACGTCGAGTTTTGCAGCTTCGTAACCCGCAACCGGACCAGCGCCATTGCAAGCCAAAGCAAGACACATGTAACCGATCGCTGAAACAGCCCATGACGAAGTTGTAATAAGTAGCATAAAGGTTCCTGCACCGAGAAAGCCTACAATTGTAGAGATGCGCCTTACTGTAGCAAGCGGCATCTCACCCCGTGCAATAAATTCATCAGCGTGGCGAGATGTAAAGGTAACGGCTACACCCATTGTAATGTATGGCAAGCAAGACAGGGCGAGAGATGAGCCGCCAAGATCAAAAACCTCCTCAAAGTATGTTGGAAGCCAACTCATAAGGACAAATGCAGCGATGTCTGGTGAGAAAGTGATATATTATGCCGGGTTCTAGCAGGTTAGTGATTTCATTTTCCATTTCATGTAAATAAAAGAGCATTTGCTTGATATTTGGTTGGTTTATGGGGTACATGTAGCAATGTTAAAGATTGTATCTTCAAAAACATTGGTTTTCCATGCTGAAAAATGAAGCATATACTACTTATCTGCGGTTGCTTGGTGATTTTGGAAAACTTACTGTGGCAAAAATGAGCATAGAAAATAGCTACGACCACCTTGTGACAAACAATGAGTCGAGCCTGTTGGAGAAGACTAAGATTCTCCGTCGGGGACTTGCGTATGGGTTGTGCAATCTGTTTCCGAGGAGGGAAGCAAGGCAATGCAGTAGAACCATCAGGAGTATCAATGTAGTAGGAAAAGAGGCCCCAGAGGACGACCCAGATCATACCAATTCCTCCAAAAAAGTAGAACACCATCGACCAGTGAAACCGATGCATCATCACTGGGGATGCAGCAAAAGAGAAAACAGCTCCTCCAAAAACTCCAAAGTTGATGGAACCGAGTGCTCGAGACCGCTCTTCCTTTGGCACGCGACTAGCAAAGAGATGGTAGATAACTGGGAAAACACTTCCCTCACACACTCCAAGTGCAATGCGTCCAAACACCACATGTCTGTATGAAATTCCCGCAAGAAAGGGCACAATGATTGTAGACAAGCTCCATGCGAATGCGGCAACACCTAGAACAACATGCCCGCCATACTTTTGGGCCAAATATGCACCTGGGATTTGGGACCAAATATAGCCCCAGAAGAATGCTGCCAGCACTGAAGCTCGTTGGTGAATATCCCATTCAAGCTCCTTGGCCATTTCGGTTACTGCAACGCTCATGTTCACGCGGTCACAGTAGCTTAGAGCTGTGCAAAAACTGCAGAGAATGACGAGCATGCGTCGTCGCCAGACATTTGCAGGGTCTTCTTCTGCGACTTCAGAGCTAACTCCACCAAATTCGCTACTTCGGCTGCTTTCAACATCTCGGCCTGCATCTCCATGGCTCACGCGAAAGGCGGCGACTGAGCTTTTGTCGCCGGCTGCGTTTCCTATGCTCATATCTGCCTCGTTGATTCCTTCAGAGCCTAGGTGTTTCCGCTTAATGTAGTGCATTATGACCTTCAGTAAGCCTTCGACCTCCGCAGCCCAATTAGCGCTCTGCTACTGGAGCAGAATCGCCGCAATGCTCCACACAAGTTTGTGGAGCAGGCTGCGTTTGCATTATGCTGTTGCTTACCCATCTTCAAGTTCCACCTGGGAATGGAAAGAAATGGCTGTTTTTTTTTTAAATGTCATAAAACAACTGTTAAATGAATAACATTGATGAAAAGTAGCCGCTCCAGCTCGTAGTAGTATCCTATGGATCAGCTATACAATATCCTACTCGTGGCGGCACCCAAAGATCGGCCGACTTTGCACGAACATGCAACATGATGATGGCGTTAGTCAGGTATCTATCTACTCGCAAGAGATGCAAGTGGAATCGCAGGTGCTAACTAGGCTTAAGTTTTGATTTAGGGATGGCAGTCGGCTGTTTGTGATACTACTGCCTTTTCGATTTGTGATTGTTTTGTGTCACAAGAAAGCAAAAATACAACTAAAAATAAAAATGCAGGGCGTTTATTTCAAAATGTTATAAAAATAAAAGTCATCTTTAATCATTATGACAGGGATGTCACTGAGCTCCGCCGCTACTAGGGTGCGGCGCAAGGGACAATGACAACTTTTTAAAGATATCATGATGCCGGCAGGTTTGGGCAGTCTAGAGCAAGAGAGAATATAAAAGTCTATGCTTTTATATATTAGATAGCAGTAGTATTAAAAATCACGGTGGCACGTGCGCTTAACTTGTTGACACATGGCCAGGGACGATTTTACCTTTGTAATGGCAGAATACAAAGAAAACAGCGGCAGCAGAATAGAAAATACCAGCCATCATAACGAATACAGCCTCCCACGTCCCTGTGGCTTCCTTTATGTAAGCTACCATTGGTACGCCGATGATACCCGCAAACGCTGCAATCGTATTGCTTATTGATTGCAAACGGCCAACATATTCGGGAGCTGCCACATCTAATTTGGCAGCTTCATATCCAGCCATAGGGCTAGCTCCATTGAAAGCCAACGCGAAGCACATGTATATTATGGCGGAAACAAATTTTGAGGAGGTCGCGAGGAGAAGCATAAAAGTGCCTGCACCAAGGAAGCCAATTGTACTCGATGTGCGACGGATGAACTCTAATGTGTATTCGCCACGTGTAATCAGACGGTCAGCAGTAGTTGAAACTAAGGTCACACCAATACCTAGAACGAAGTATGGTACACAGGTCAGCGCCAGAGATGAGCCACCTAGATGAAAAGTTTCTTGAAAGTAGGTCGGGAGCCAACTCATAATCACGTAAACTCCAAAGTCTGTTCCAATTGAACAAGTTAGTTGTGATTTGATTCCATTGGAGCGTATCTCATGTGCAATAACGATACCCCTGTTTTCTGATTTTTCCATTCATTCTCAAAGTGCACTTACTGTTACAAAAGTGAGCATAGATTATCGCAAAAACAACTTTGTGACAAACGATTGTTCTAAACTGACCAAGAAGACCTGAGTTAATTTCTGGAGAAGGCGGTGTTCGCGCTTGCATTACATTTTCTGCCATGCTCTTGTTGCAGCACAGGGTAGCACGAAAATCAATTTTATCAATATAGTGAGAAAAGAACGCCCATGCAACGGCCCAAAATAACCCAAGTATACCAAAAAAGTAAAAAACTACCGACCAATGAAAACGGTCCATCAATACTGAAGAGACTACGAGAGAAAAGATAGCTCCACCGAAATAGCCAAAGTTTAAAAATCCGATTGCACGAGAGCGTTCTTGTACAGGGATACGATCAGCAAATAGGTGGTAAATAACTGGAAATACACAGCCTTCACAAATACCAAGCATGAAACGCCCAAACACAACGTATCCTGATGAGTAGGCAGCAAGAGGCGGAACAATCAGTGTTGATGCACTCCACGCGACAGCTGCAAAGCAAAGCACAATGTGTCCACCGTAACGTTTTGCAATATAAGCGCCAGGAATTTGAGACCATATATAGCCCCAGAAAAAGGCTGCTAAAACTGTACTCTGTTCCATGAGATTCCAATCTAGCTCTTTGCTCATTTCTGTGATGGTCACACTTATGTTGATTCGGTCACAGTAGCTAAGGGCTTGGCAAAGACCACACATGAAAACTAAGTAGCGTCGTTTTCGGACCTCGATTAGATCATCGTCCTTTGTAAGAGCATCCTTGCTTGAAAGCGAACTTGATTCTTCAGTTGTAAGCAATGACGTTGTTTCCAAGTCACCGTTTATTGTGACATCTAAGCCCTCCAGAACCGAGCTGCCAACTCCCTTGCGTTTTATGCTCATGGTGTTTCTGTGAGGCTACCCACTGGGCTGCTTGCCTCGCAGCACCCCTGTGAACCAACTTTGATGCGGCGTACCAGGGTATGCCAACCTCAGAATACCCCTTTTTTAAGGATCCGTTCTTCATGCCTTCGAAAAGTATACTAGTAGGTAGTTTTGTAGCAATAGGTGATAAGTAGCAATAGACTAATAATACAACTTCTTCGAATTTGTTTAACTCAATTTCTTTGTATTGCACAACACTAGCGTGTTCAATTAACTCGCAGCTGCAGACACGAGTCTTTATTAAAGTAGGTGCTGTTTATACCCAATTCAAATTTCCCAACTTATGCCAACATTGGTATATTGAAGTTTTTTTGAAGAGGAGTGGCTGTCCATGGTGGCTCTCAATACAACCATGGTGGTATCTTGAAATGCAAAGCAATCTTAAACTGTTTATGTCACACAGATTTAAGATAATCCTAAGGCGAAACAGAAGGAAGATATTGTTTGATTTCCCGTCAGTACTCAATACTTTTGTAAATGACGTTCAGGTACGTCAGAATAATAGAGATCGCAATATCCCAAACAAAGCGAAAAACATCATAGCTCAGATGTGTGACGTTGTAAAGGGAAAATAAAATAAAAATTGTTGAATGATATCTAGGCTTAATTGGTAGTAGATACCCAATTGCAAGAATCTAGAATGGAAGTTTGGAATTAAAGGACGAACGTAGAAGTAAAATGATATATGGTACCGTAGAATCCTTCAATGACAAAAATTCTCGATCGAATTTTATTGAACGATGACTTGAATTAGTTTTCCTCATCCGATTGGCCCAAATCTTCCGTACGCGAGGTGTTGGTGTTCATATTATTGATTTGTTGATTTTGCGGATGAGCTCGAGGCCGCAGTAATTTCCGGAGTTCTAGCAACTCCTCACTCCTTTTTGCCACCACCTTTTGTAGGACGGGGCGCCACTTCATGAGGTATATCACCCCAGCGATCAAAAACTCGACGACTTGCTCCGTGGTTGATGAGAACTTCAGCAACATCGTACGCATCAGATGATGCAGCAATAGCTGCGACATGGAGTGGAGTCCATCCATTTGTATACTCTCTTGCGTGGACTTGCGCGCCATGTTGTAAGAGAAATTGTGTAAATCGTGCATGGCAACGAGATGCAGACCAATGCAATGGCGTCCACCCATGCTTATCAATGCAGTTAACACTAACTTCTTGTACCCCAAGATCTGTGGTTTGCTCTTGCAGAACTTTCTCGGCGCGACGCATATCTCCGTGAAAAGCGCATCGCAGTAATGTTTTCACTCCTTCTTCACTCATTGGCGTTCGCGTATCCTCTGGATCTTCTGGATCTCTAGGTTCTTCCACAAGTTGCTCCTCTTCGAGCTGCTGTTTCTCCCCTTTAGCCACTCGATCTTCGGCTCCAGAACGTTGATTTGAGTTTAATACATTCTCTTTGTCATTATTGATTTCTTGGGTTGCCTCACGTAAGGACTTTTTTGTTTTTTCTTTCGTAGTCTCTTTTTCACTACCCTCCTCCTCCTCCTCCTCCTCCTCCTCTCCCTCCTCTTCATAATCGTCATTGTCTTCTTCGTAGTCGCTTTGTTCTCCATCTTTACTCCCACTACTGTCTTCAGAATTTCGCACAATATGTGCTGCAGCTGCTTGAAGTTTAGAGGACGTTGCTGCCTTACTCGCTTCTACTTCCTGGGCTGCTGCACGTAAACCTTTGGCAGTTGGCGTATCAGGTTCTGGAGGGGTTTGAGGCCTATCTTCAGGTTCCTTTATTGCGAGATTGTTCTCTCCACTCTTATCACCGTCTCCATCTTTGACTTTGCGAGGGGGAGGTCTAGGGGACAAGTTTTTCTTCTGTGCTTGGGCACTACCGGTCGCATGGTTTGCTGCAGCCTCGCCGTTGTCAGGTCGTTCAGAGAGCGGGCGGGGCCTACGAGAGGGTTGCGCGACATTCGATGGCCCCGAGTGCTCGCCTGGGGGAGCTTGAGGCTTTCTTGGCTGAAGGCTTTCTTGTGCCATTCTCAAGACCAGACGTGCGTTAGAAATTTGTTTTGGTCCTCCTTGATATTATTATTGTTGAAAGACAGGTCATTTGTGACTGAGTATGAGAAAAAGAATAAGAATAAGAAAGAGAAGATCTTGTTTGAAGCATATAAGAAGCAAGAGCAAAAGTGACAGCAAAAACTGGCGATGGTGATGAGAGGAGCTAAATGGAGAACAAATAGATTGTTGATTGTTCAAAAAAGAAAAGTCTTTGGTCTGGTTATTGATGGAGTTATTGCATCACACAATTTCTAGGATCTTTATATAAGGACAGGGTAAGGTGAAATATTATTTGCTGGGTTGGACAACTTAAGTATGGGTGACATAATTTGACAAGCGACTACTCTTTTTGCAACAACAACAAAATATAAACTATGCTAAGTTGAATTCAGAAAAATGTCGTCGTAACGCGAACCACAGCTCTGACTCAGAACTAAC
The DNA here is from genome assembly GCA_004764695.1 of Schizochytrium sp. TIO01. Lineage (NCBI taxonomy): Eukaryota > Bigyra > Thraustochytrida > Thraustochytriidae > Schizochytrium > Schizochytrium sp. TIO01. The sequence continues at coordinate 2,108,063 of SMSO01000037.1, read as the reverse complement.
GTACGTGGTTAGAATCCTCTTGGATTTAGAAATCTAGAATTTAAATAAGTGGTGGTATTCATTAAAATTTATTCTTTCAAATAGAAAATCTAAAACTGAATATCAACACATAAACTTGTTTCCAAAAGGAGAGTGGGAAAAGAGATGATACATACCGCACACGCCATATATACCAAACAAACTTTAGAATAAAGAAGCAAAAACGGGGTGACAGAAATGCAACTATTTTCGAGGTTGGTTTTGACTAATCCTGATGATCAAAGAGATAAAAGCTAGAATGTTGGGCTTATTAGTAAGAAGTAAAAAAACAAGTTCTACGGCCTCACACTATCAGGATCCTTTCGTGTGACATACGTCAAGAATCTGGTCGATGTTTGGCGACTGCGTTTCGATGGTGCGAGAGTTTACATGAGACACAAACTCAAAAGCCTTTCCCACATCGGCTTGGCTCCTTATTGAAGATTGATTTTACTTGGTAAAGAGAAGGTAAGACAGGTAGCCATTGCATCCGAGGAGACCAAGGATTCCAAGGTACTTGCAGATGGCGAGCTTGTTGTTACGGTTGGTGGGGCCACCCTCAGCGTACTGACGAGCGTACTGGGTGCATCCAAGGGTGGAGATCAGAAGACTGGCAGAGGCAATGATGGGGGCAGCAAGACCACCGACGACGGTGAGGATGAGAAAGTAGTAGTGAGACTCAAGGGTGTTCTGGTGTCCGCGCTGAGCCGAATTGAAGGCAAAGGCACTTTCGGGGTCCTTGGCGTTGGTGTACTTCTTGCCATCGACCTCAATCACGGTGGCATACATGTCAGGGTACTCAACCTTGTGAAGCTTGCGGGCCTTCATAACGGCACCACCGAGGCTCACAACGCTTATCGTTGAAACGATGAGCGACAACGGCACAAGGCCGTAGTACTCAGGGAGAAGGTCCAGGATAGTTGTCATGGTGTTAGCTGTTTTTACTTCTCAAAAGCCACGGCTTCTCTTAGATCCTTGGAGTTTATGGTTGGTTTCTTCGCTCGATTCGGTTCTGCTGCCCGTGTTTGGTGATCACATTCAACCATTGAAAGGCTTCAAAATCTTTAGTCGCCATCCTATCGCAGTTTATGGTGCCTACAGTGTTTTCTCTATTATCCGGATCTTTCACTCTGGGCCTAACAATTAATAAGTAACTACTACTATGTTGACACCATTCACGAACAGAGAAAAATCCTATTGCAAGGGAAGTTTCCCTGTTCGCTCGGGACTTCGGGGACTCGGGCTTTCTGATTAACTAGAGCGGGATACTAGAACAGAGGGGCCCCATCGTGACAAGAAGTTGTTGAGTAGTACGAAGCATAGCGATGATGCTTTACCTATTCAATCCAGGCTAGATGTAGGCTTTACCTATTCAATCCAGGCTAGATGTAGGACTAGATCGTGAAAGGGATGCACGAACGGAGAACTTGCTGTAGTGAGGTTACATTTTGCTGGAAATTGTTACGATATCTTCAGCAGGCAGGATGCATTAAAACTCTCCTTAGAAGATCTGCCTGGCTTCAACAAACAATCTAGGCAATGACAGTACACATTGGTGGTCTCATTTCGAATATTAAGACCTCAGTAATTACAACATTGGCAGGTACTTAACGCGTCATACAAAGAACAAGGGCCTCCTAGCAAAGATGTTGTGCCTATCTGTGTATTTGTTCATGAAAGAGGGCTGGGTCTTTGTAAAGACAGGGCAGGCACCTCTCAGTTTAAAAACGAAGCATATGAAGTAGATTTTCTCTTAAAGTTTCGCCAATATGCGAATCCTTCGAATTAATAAATTCGAATGTTCAAAGTTTGTACCTCTTGCACATTGTCATTGTTAATCTAGTCTTTCTCATTATTTCAGATGAATATATTTACTGACTTGCATTATTTAATATAGCAATATTCCAAAGGCCTAAGACCAGGTAACTATATTCTTTCTACTTAAGCGCCATCTTATCAATTTAAAGAACATCACAGTATAGTTTGTGATGGATGACAACGGTCACAATGGACCCTCCGCAATTTATATCGTCGTCATCGTGGTGGTCCCATAATTCTTTAAGCCTACCTGGGAAGCCCTTACAGCAGCGATCTACTTTTGATAACTGTCACTATAAGGAGTTTGTGCCACACGTTTTTTTCATGGGAAGCACCACCTTTGGTCACCTTCTTTGTGAATCGTGATTCGTATTGGTTATTCGAACTCCTGAAACAGCTGAGACAAATCAAAGTAGTACTTGGTCTAGCACTCCCAGCAAGTATTTCTTCTATGACATAAGTGTCAGCGTGCCTACTCTTTCCTTCCTTTCTCTACCACAACAAAGACACTGGCCATCTTTTCAGAGCTCTTCATAGAACAAAACAAAAAGAAAGAAAAGGGACCCATGTGAAGTTTGGAGTTTTTGGTGTGCGACAAATTAATTTGCTCTTACCCAGCTAGGTAGTTGCGTAGTTAGGCCTAGGCACCTGGTATCTGAGTCACTTTTTCATTAAATCTGCGACCGAAGTGAATCTCCGCTACTCAACTTGTCTTACGAGCTTAGTCCTTAAGAACAGACACAAGCCCGATCTTAACAGCATCAGAACATCTCCTGTAAATGGGTAGGTCCTAGTATTGATGAGCAGGCAGGCGAGAGGCGTAAGTCAGATGGACAACTGCGTCACGCTGGTGGACACTTTATCAGCTTTGAGCATGCTTTGATTAGAGCAAACCAACAGAAAACAGCAGTGCGACAACTTCCATCGCGCTCTGTTCTGTTCTTAAAAGTAAATGAAAATAAACTAAAATAGAATAAAGAAATAAAAGATGGTAAGATCAGCATTGAAGAGGAAACAACTCAAAAGGGGATCAGAGTTCTGCTTCTATTTTATCGTGTACCTCTGGGCTTGATTCGTTCAGGGTGTAATGAGAGAAATACCTCACAGGCGCAGCAAGTACCACAACTTACGAACTCTTGCTATTTTCAACATCAACAGCTAGTTCTACCGACCCGTGGAATTAGCAAGTAAGAAGCAAGTTGCAGCAATCTGAGCATAGAACAAGCCGAGTGAGTGCCATTCACTAGGTATGCTCGTGTTTCTTCATAGGGAGGAAGGAACCTAGGTATGGGGGGGTGGAATGCGAACAGAATCTCACTTTCATGAGTAAATTTCGTTTGTTTGTTTGTCCTTGTTGTGTCTAGCAAAAGCGTTGTAGACTTTAATCAGAATGCGCGTCCCCAGCTTTTATCACCATTGCACGGGCAGCACAGAGCAGAGACGCAATTGACGAGTAGCATGAAAGCCGAGGAAGCTGAGTCCGCGCAGGAGAACTGATTCACCGCCACTTCGTTTCTACATTATCAGAGCCTGCAAGTTCAGTTTGGTGTGATCCACTGGCGGTCTAATGTGCTCTTTGTTCAATCTAGTTTTGATTTATTTGTTCGATGAAATTCAAGTTGCTTCTCTCTAAGATTGACTGATTTCGGAAACTTAGTTGAGACGTCTGCAAGTTCGCACCGACCATCTATGATATATGCAGCCTCTCTGTATGTACGAGCAACGTGTTATAAAAGGCTTTTGGCTTTATAGCTTGGCCTTGTCCCTTAGTTAGAGCTCACAGCTCGCTCAAGGGTCCGTCCTAAGTAGCGCCGCATTTTACTAGCTTTGAAGGGAGTGTTCATCGCCAACCGCAGCATTGTAGGACCTGCCTGCTTACTACGTTGGCAGTTCTAGCTAGCTCCGAATCAGTGAGGGGTCGTAGAGTAGTTTCGAAGAAGACCCCAAAGTCTGCGCTTGTGGTCTGGCGCATATCTCCAAATCTTCTAGCTGTCTCGCCGATCATTTGAGCGACCTGGTGTGCATCCAACGCAAGGACCGATCGGGAGTGAGCAGGCTCTCGCTACGTGGTGAGATGTAGTGCCGGTGCCAGTGAAATGCCGGCCATTTCGAGCGAATGTAGTTATGGCGTCTCGAACGGCTTGGAGTTTACGAAGATCGTCTAATTATAAGACAACCACAGTAGTTGGAAGAAGCTTTGCAGAGGTACATTTTCTCTTTTTCTTGTTCGTAGCAGTACAGCTTTTCTGCTCGAAGACGAGCCACGCTGTGCTCGTCGACCCAGTGCGGTTTCGCCTCGTTGGCAAGGCTGAGTGCGGCGGCCTCCAGAGCATACCGGTGCTCCCGCTGCAGAGCGTAGCCAGGAAGTCAGAAGCCAGAGCCGCCTTGTCTTTATCTCAAGCGTCGATGCCCTGAACCTCAGTTGGAGTTCTCCTGAGTTTCCAATTTTACTTTGGAGTTCTCAATTTCAAAAATTCAAAAGTTCAAATTCAAAAATTCAAAAATTCAAGAGCTTTTCTAACATGAATCAGTGATCCGCAATTTTCTTTTTTCTTTCCCCTTCACTCACTTCTCACTTTTCTTAGTTCTCACCACAATGATGAAAGTGTAATTTACGAGCAGCAGTCAGTCAGTCAGTCAGTCAGTCAATCAATCAATCAATCAATCAATCAATCAATCAATCAATCAATCAAATAAGCAAACAAACAATCAAATAAGCAAATGAGAACAATCAAACAAGCAAATGAAAAGACAACCAACTGTTTTTCCGTGTTGAGATCGCTCTGAGCTCTCACGCGCGTGTCTTGCCAGCAGATTGAATTAAAAGCTGTATATTCCCGGCGCCTCCTGGGTTACGGCCCATAATCATACTGCAAGAACTTCACATCATAATCTTTCTTTTCCTATTCTCATTTTATGGATAGATAAAAGGAGACAACGATCAATGAAATATCACCATCCAAAATATCCAACAACCCAGCTAGTTTTGAATTTCCCCCACCCTTCCCCACGATTCCCGTAGAACGCGATAATCGCAAATTGCAATGCAATGCAATGCAATGCAACGCAACACAACGCAACTTTAAACAGCCGTATCCTCCTCAATTCTAAATCCGCATCTTCAAGTTCTTCTTCTTCTTCTTCTTCTTCTACCACGCCTCAGCGAAGTCTTCTCCGGCGCAGGTTTGGCTCCAGCGCAGAGCTTGGCGAGCATCTCCAGCGCCCCTTCCGCCACGTTTTCCACACGCATTATCCAACAGCCAGTTTCTTTACTTCGCCTGACTGCTTCTTCTTCAATGATCGCCGCGTCCTCTCACACGCCGTGAAGTCGCTTTCTCTCTCTTTCTTTCTCTTTCTCCTTCTCTTTCTTTATCTCTCTCTCTCTCTCTGTCTCTCGCGTGAAGTCAAGTCAGTAAACAGTTCCCCGCGTTACCCCACGCTGCGCTTGAGGCGCCTCCGGAGGCCTGATTCTCCTGCTTGCAGAAGGCGGCTTGCTGCGGAAGCACAGATACAAGTTCCGGCAGACGCCAGGCCTTTGCGCCACGGAGGGATAAGAGGCGGCGGAAGAGAGCGATTTTAAGATGAAGTTTGATTTTTTTTTAATGTTTCTTTTAATTTATTTAAATTATTTTTATTTTAAAAAATCAATCATGAAAGGCACTTCTTTCAGATCCGCAGAAATCGACGGCAGATTCTCCTCGAAGCAGCCTCATCGCACTGCTTATGCGCAGGTTGCACTGCTGTAGACACAAATAACGTGCTTCAAGGCCTTACCGATCGATTGATCATTGATTCATTCATTGATTGATTCACTTATTCATTCGTTCGCTCGATCATTTGAGATGGGAAAAGAAAGAGCAAAGAGAGAGCACTTGAAGGTATTCTAGTGGGTATACCTAATTACTCCTAATAACTCTTACTGGGTTTGTAGGCACCCGTGCTCTAGCTGAATGTGTAGGAGGGGGTTAGCAGTGCAGTCGTTGTGGAGAATGGCAGGGAAAAGAAAAGGAAAGCGATGGTGCCAGGGCTATGGTTTAGGGTAGGGTTGCATTAGGTGTGTGGGTAAGGAGGCGAGAAAAGGCAAGCTAGGAAAAGAAAAGCTATGTTGGAGAAAGAAAATTGAAGATAACTTGAAAGCACAGAGGAGATAACTCAGTGATGGTTGTGGGTCTCATGAAGAAGAGGTCTCTTGTTCTTATGTGTTGATAGAGGTGCCCGTCATGTGCCGTGTTTGGATTGCTTTGCTGTTGGCTTGGATTGCATCTTCATCATTATTCACAATTTGTTCGAGGATCCAATTGTAGAATCAGGTAACTCATCTTTTATTATTTTACCTCAAGTTCAAGTCACTAAATTTTAAATAGGAAGATAAAGAAAAAGTAAGCTAAGATTGGGCACTTGTGCCTGAAGATAAAGAAGATACAAAAGAAAGAAATGCCAAAAGTCAAAAAACAGAAAAAACTTTGGCGCCCTTTGCAGGAGACAGCTCAACTTGTATAGATAGCTACAGCCATAAACATCCATCAGCCAATTCAATACAGCACAATTCAATACAATTCAATACAATCAACGCAATAACTACGCTCCTCCTTTCTTTCAAACTGACTCCGTTTATGCCACAAGGCGCCTTCACAACGCAGCGGAAGCGAAAGAAAAGCTGTCTCTCTGCTTTCTTCTCAGCGGGTAATAAATAATCTGCGGCTGCGGTGGCGAAAACGATAACAGCCGCTAGCCTTTACTCTAATGTCGCACCTTTTGCTGTAGGAGGTCGCAAACTTTGAAAGAAATGAAGAGCACTCTTTCTTTCTTTCTTTCTTTCTTTCTTTCTTTCTTTCTTCTTAGTCGTTTAAATATGATACAACGTTGGTATGATATCTTCTGCTTTTGCACAATATGGTCGTTTCGACGTAAGGAGCATAAAAGCTTTGCTCACAAAGTTCTTCAGATTTCGATGATTTGGTGAAATGAGTGAACGAATTGTGAATGACTTTAGCTTATTTCTGGCTTTGTTTGGTTTCACATACATGACATGGGATGACATGACATACGTATCGTTGGTGGCGATGCCCAGGAGCCGTGGAGACTACGATAGAGCGGCGGATGCAGAAGAAGGCGCTTCTGCTGTGCTCGTGGGCTTTGCTTTGATTGTTTTGCAGAGAATGACGAAGAGGAAGGAGAGAAGTTCACGTTTCCTCCAGCGACGATGATGTTTTTGCCGCTGCTCGTGCGGCGTAGGCGTTGCTTACCCATTCCTAGGAGCGGCGCAATTTCCACTCAGCGAAAAGAAAAGAAAAGAAAAGAAAAGAAAAGAAAAGAAAAGAAAAGAAGAGAAGAGGAAAGGAGAGAACAGGTTAGAATGCAATAGAACGGAGTAGAGCTAAGCTTTCGATATCTCAAGTTACTTCTTAGTAAAGGAAATCAAGACGTATTCTCTTTCCTTTACTTTACTTTTCTTTTCTTTATCTTGAAAAACAAAACACTAAAATAAAGTAAGGTACTAGTTGGCTATCTCAGTTGTGTTTTTCTTTTCTTTTCTTTTCTTTCCTTTTCTTCTCTCCAAGAGTTGGTTTAGTTGGAGATGAGGAAGAGGAAAGTGGAGAAAGTCGAAAAAAGTTAGCAGCAGAAGAAAAGAAAAGGAGTCGTACGCGGAGAGAGGAGAGAGAGTGTAAAGGCGATCGATATGTGAAGAAAAGGAGCGAAAAAGAAAAGGTGAGCAGCAAAGCAGACCAGACAACTGCTGGTGTAATCAGTTAGTGTTCCCGTATATGGAGGCGCCCATGGAAAAGTAGAGTGTTCAAAAGAAAAGCAACAACAATAACGAAGGAAGAAAGAAAGAAAGGGAGACAAAAAGAAAAAAGAAAAAGAAAAAAGAAAAGAAAAGGAAAGATAAGATAAGATAAGGGAGGAGATAAGGGGAAGGAGCAAGAAAAAGAAAAAAGACTATCTTGGAATAATGGGTAATTAGGCACATTGCTGGAAAGAAGCGAGATCGATGGATTGATCGCAGCGCAAGTTGGCAGCAGAACCTCTTCGAACTCCGCTTCGAAGCTTTGTGCAAACGTGAGTGCCCAAGCATGGAGACTGGTTTCCACGCCGCCCTGCCAACCTCTAGGCTTCTTCTTCGGCTTGCTCGAGCTGCCTGCTGCAGCTGCCCTGCCTGAGCAAGCTGTCCTTTGTTTTGCGTTATTCTCGTCTGGATCGCCGCCTTTGCCTTGCCTTGCCTTTGCTTTTGCTTTTTGCGTGGTTTTGTTCCCTCTACATAGCATAGAACAATCAACACAAAGTAGCTAGTTGCATACTTGCCTGAGCTATGCGTGGACAGCCGAAGCCTGCTCGCAGCTGCAAGTTGATTGTTGGGTTTGCTTGAGCTAGATGGTGAGGGTGTTAACCGATGATCTCAACAACCATCTTTAAAACTCGTTTTTCATGATGAGGGTGTTGCCAGTGGCGAAATACTAGCTATCATGTTGAGATACACTCTTGCCTCACTACTGTTTTCGAGACAAACCAGACTGACTGTCAGTCGGTCGATATGCATTGCAGCGCATCAAAGCATTCTCATTTAGACCTCACATTTCAGATATCGCTCGCTCGGATATTTTTAATGATTCGACATGATTTCTATTTTGTGGCCCTGAATGACCTTGTTGTCGGGGATGCTTTGCAATGGCAAATGCAGATGAGCACGATTTCTGTGGCGTAGCCATGGCCCAGTCGAGGGCACCAGTCTTAAATAACCAGACGGTGATCACCCGCATTCTCATATTATGAATCATGAAGAACCATGCGGAATTAGTTTCTCGCTGTTCCGTCGAAGGGACTTCAGTGTGTGCTAGTCCCAAGTACGCACTAGGAGCAACCTTTGTGACAAAAAGATGAATGTGAGAAGCGACAGAGCAAGCCAGAAGAAGCAAGAGAGTAAAGCAGCGGCGCAAAGAGTGGTTAATGTAAAGCTCGAACAAGCAACATTTTTTTTTGTTGTTGTTCTTTGTGCTATCAAATCGACCCCCATCGACGAAATAAGCGGAAATGACTAACTTTGATCCTTTGTATGAAAAATACTGACATCACAATTATCCCTTCGATTAACTCATACAGTTTAGTTGTGTAGAAACAACTCCCGTCCGTCGCCAACATGATGCGTGTTTCCTTCCAGCGCGCCGCGCGCTCCGTCGCCGGCCAGAAGCGCATGTTCAGCAACGAGGCCCTCAAGGCCCAGGCCTCCGCCCTCAACGCGCCTCTCACCGAGACCGACCCCGAGCTCCAGGACATCATGGAGTACGAGAAGCGCCGCCAGCGCAACTCCCTTGTTCTCATTGCCTCTGAGAACTTCACCTCCCGCTCTGTGTACGATGCTCTTGGATCCCACATGTCCAACAAGTACTCTGAGGGCTACCCCGGTGCTCGCTACTACGGTGGTAACGACTACATCGACAAGGTCGAGCGTCTCTGCCAGGAGCGTGCCCTTGCCGCCTTCGGCCTTGACCCCAACGAGTGGGGCGTCAACGTCCAGACCCTCAGTGGCTCCCCCGCCAACTTCCAGGTCTACTCCGCCGTCATGGCCCCCCACGACCGCCTCATGGCCCTCGACCTCCCCCACGGTGGTCACTTGAGCCACGGCTACGCCACCCCCAACAAGAAGATTTCTGCCACCAGCATCTACTTCGAGAGCCTTCCCTACCGCCTCGATGAGGAGACTGGTCTCATCGACTACGACAACATGGAGAAGCTCGCTGATGCCTTCCGCCCCAAGCTCGTCGTCGCCGGTACCTCCGCCTACTCTCGTCTCCTTGACTACAAGCGCTTCCGTGAGGTCTGTGACAAGCACAACTCTATCATGATGGCCGATATGGCTCACATCTCTGGTCTTGTCGCCGCTGGTGTCGTCCCGTCTCCCTTCGAGTACGCCGACGTCGTCACCACCACCACCCACAAGTCCCTCCGTGGACCCCGTGGTGCCATGATCTTCTACCGCCACAGCATCGCTGGTCACCCCGACCTCGGCGAGAAGATCAACTTCTCTGTCTTCCCCGGCCTCCAGGGTGGCCCCCACAACCACACCATCGCTGCCCTCGCCACTGCCCTCAAGCAGGTCCAGAGCCCCGAGTACAAGCAGTACCAGGAGCAGGTTCTCAAGAACTCCAAGGCCCTCGCCGACAACCTCACCGAGCGCGGCTACGCCCTTGTGTCTGGCGGCACTGACAACCACCTTGTCAACGTCAACCTTAAGAAGAGCCACAACATCGACGGTGCCCGTGTTGAGCGCGTCCTTGAGCTCGCCAGCATTGCCACCAACAAGAACACCGTTCCGGGTGACAAGTCTGCTCTCATCCCCGGTGGTATCCGTCTCGGTACCCCCGCCCTCACCTCCCGTGGCTTCGACGAGGCTGACTTCGTCAAGGTCGCCGACTTCATCGACCGTGGTGTCCAGATTGCCCGTGACATCAAGGGCCAGGTCAGCGGCAAGAAGGTCAAGGACTTCAAGGACTTCCTTGAGGCCCAGCAGGGTGGCCACAAGGAGGTCAACGCCCTCCGTGCTGATGTTGAGGCCTTCGCCAGCAGCTTCCCCACTGTTGGCTTTGAGGAGTCCAGCATGCGGTACTCTGACACCTTCTCCGCATAAAGCATATGCTTCAAGTAGTGAAAACTACACAGCAGGCAGCTCAGGGTTTCTAATACCGCTCTGACCTGTCTTCTGCCTGCCTACTTGCATGCTTTTGACGAGAGATAGAATTGACAGACTGATTTCTTCTTCTTCAAACTAGATTTATATCTACCAACCCTAGACGAAGATACTACTAAATTACTACTATGTACGCGCCATTTTCTGATGTGAATACATTCTTTTCTTCCTCTTGATACACAGGTTTGCTCCCATGACTTGTTCTGCTTTTTCCTCCGAATTGGCACTCATTCCATGAATGTAATCGTCATATCTAATCATATCTAACGTTAGGTCTCCATGGTTTCCCTTTCTCAACACAACAATGATTATTATGTCTCTTCCAACATAACGATTACACAAAAGAGTATCATAGACCATGTAAAAACTAAACACAGATCTCACAAGAAGGGGACAATAATAACAATGATAGGAAAGTCATCTCAAAATAAACAAATCGAGAGGATACAACACAAACGATATTAGGAAAAATCAAGATTAATTAGAGACAGGGAAAGCGTTGCCCTTATTGGAGAAATGTTTACATATCCTACATGATGCGGACCTCATTTAGCTGTATTCGAGTAAGAACTAGAACTCGTGGAGAAGAAATGAGCGAACTCAAAAACTAACATAAGAAATAAGCTCATTGAACGCATCTCGATCATTTTCGAATAGCCATGCCAAGCCAATTAGAACAACAAAGGTAAGGTTTTTAAGCTGTGCTTTACGCTTTCGCCGAAGGTCTCGCGCCGGGTCGTCTTCCTCGGGACGCACATGAACAGGTTGTAGCAATGAGCTCATGATCGACCCAAAAAGATATGCAAAGACTGTAGAAGACAAAGTGATCACATTGTACGGCATACTGAAATCGGGCAATGGCATGCTTACTGAGAGGGGCTCTGCATATAATCTGAGTTTCCGCCCGGGCAATGGACCTCGTAAACCACGCCCTAGCATCGGTGATGGAGCGAGGCCAGCCATAATGCACTTCTGCGATTTTTGTCCTGGTATTACATAGCTTAAAACTGTACCCGGGATGTCAAACCCTCGATTTGGGTCAGGCGGAAAATCTGCAAGGGCGAGAAAGGCTTGGCGAAAGGTATAGGAAATAACTACATTTCCCTGAGCAGGCACGGTCAAAAATAATTCAAGTTGGCTTGGTGCGCCGTGGAACTTTGATAGCGTAATCTTTGAGTCACTAGATGGTCCCCATAGCTCATGTGCTGGCACGACTTCCTCGTTGATCTTTACCTGCAAAGATCGAGGCTGCATACGCAAATACGAAGGAATAAGCTCTAGTACGCGAAGTTGAAGAGGCTGTGCAACCTCAAGGACCAGAACTACACCTCCTTCAAGCCGACCGGCGCCTGTGGTGTAGCGATCTTGAATAACGACTGGCGGTGCTGCTGGAACTGTGACCTCTGAAAGACGTACTTGTTGTTTTCCATCTGTGAGCAGCTCAAAGGGGATCTCTTCCAGTGCTGTCTGCGCGCTGACACCTTCACATTGAGTCTTTGAAGAAAAAGTCTCCACAAACACCCTCGACGATGAAGCAACTGGGCATTTATTGAGACCTCCACGATGATGTGGAACTAGAACAGCGACTTCTGCCTGCTCTTTGGACAATCGTGTCTGTACAAGTGTGATACTAAGAACCAACTCAAGGGCAGGGTTAGAACACGCATCCCAACCACGGCGCCCCCCGCAAACTCTGCGGAAATGGAGCCGCATAGTATGGTGTGCTGCTCGAAATAGTGTCGTTGGCGAGATGAGTTGCGCAAGTCCGGAATGACTTCTGCATGGCAGTAGCTTTAGCAACGGTGTCAGATTCTCTGTGCACGAAGCCTCCGACGGAAGTTGGCCATATTTCAGACCCAAGTTTGAGGATTTGCTCTCGTTGAGGCCAAATGTTGTGCGGGGTTCGGCAACCCTTGTGTCGCCAAGTGTGCTAAGGGATGCACATGAAAAACCAGCAAGTGCTCCTGTGAGTGATTGCCAGCGCTCCGAGAGTTCAGCTTCTGGGAGTGTCTCACTCCACGTCGACTCCGTTTTCACCTTATGAAGCAATGCCCAAAGTTCTACTCCTGTTGCTGCTGGTGCTGGTGATGTGCCCCAATGTGGTGCCCAATGGCCTTTTGCAAAGCTGAGCTCCAACTCCTCCACCTTAAATCTTCGCATAGTTTGCGCAAATTGCATAGGAAAGAGATTGAAATGATCCCAAGCAAAGTCGTGGACGCCTTTCGAAGAAGAACCTTGCTCCCAGCGCTGTGTAAACTGCATGTGCGTTACGAGGTCTTCCCAGCCGTGCTCCACGCCGCGCTGAGATGGGTCCCGAACCCTGCGCAGTAGGATTTCCTCCGCGAAAGTCTCTGCGCCATCGCATTGCGATAGGGCAAAGGCCAGTGCCATGAGCACCACACAGAGACCTCGCATGGCTGCAGTCGCCTTCGCAGTGGAGTGCTGGCAGCAACTGCAGCGCGATCGTTGCAGATTTGATTCATAATGATACTCCTTTTTGGTCAAGAAGTTCTTTATTTTCAACAGAATCTTTTTTTCAAGTTCAGAAACCAGACAGGTCATTCAGGGATCTCCAAGATTAAATGAGGCGAGACAACATCAGTATTACTCAGACAAACCGTCACTCAAAGTCATACCTAACGCTTAGCTTCCCCTCGACGGATACCTACCTGCGATCTGGATCAGAAATTCAACTTTGCTTTACAGGCCTTAACGTCTGACAGGCATACAAACAAGGGAGAACACTAGGCAGGGCCTATCACCCCCTAAGTACCTCGCAGACCCTATAGAACCAGCAGATTCTGTCCCCAGGGGGGTATCCCAAAATCGATTTTATTTAAACCTCTAAAATCGGCATACCTTAACAAGTTCAATACTATTATTAAAGGCCTAAAAATATGTTAAGTGGTGCAGAAAGTTATGCAATGACCCTCCTGGGTGGCCACTAACTTTTGGCTGCCCTCTATTGCACTCTTTCGTTGACAATAGTTCACTTGTGACGGATACCACCCCAAATAGAGTATTGACCAGTGTAAGTACGCTATACTATTCCTCAGGAAGAGATGACTTTGTTAAACCCATTAATGTTCGTCTTGCCTGCTGCTGTCAGAGACTTGTACACGCAGTCATGTACGAAGGAGCCCTCCTGCAACTAGATACTTTAAATGCTGTTTTAGCTCAAATATGCCTTCAATAGTCTACAGTAATCAGTGCAAAGCTCTATTACAATATATTGCAACTTCTGTGCTCCTATATTAACTATGACTGTGTGGGAACATACAGGACCCCGTGCAGTGTCTTAAGCAGTCCTAGGGCCCAGGTCTAGCTGGTAGAGTTACCGGTTAAGGTAGAAGTAGCAGTAGAAGTTCTCTGCGGTCTCCAGAGTTTGTATTACCCGTAGTATAGTATCGCTATAACCTATAGTATGTCAAGGGTCTATAACCTATTGTAGAGGCGCATACTCTGCTGTGTGTGCGCTGTGCAGCGCAGCGCAGTCAACTGAGAATGAATAAAGGCACGAGCAACCAGAATGAGCGTCTGCAAGTGATTGGCAGCAGCCATGCTCGCAAGCATCAGCGGCAATTCCACTGACATCCACAGTCGAAGCGGAAGACGTAAAGCTTGTCAGGAGTATTTATGATCGAAACGACAAGTAAAAAACTTGGAGGCAAACCAGAAAATTGTAATTCAATCAACCACAACCTACAAGTGAACTAAACGCTTACCTGAAAATAGACTATTTACATAATTGGAAATAGATTATACGTCGAGGTAAAGTAGCGCTAAAGTATTTACAGTAGGTTAAACCCGTCCACAGTCGACCAAACTAGAGACAGAAAATAAGAGGCCTCGGCGCTCTAGACATCGAGCAGAGCGCTGCGAGGCCGTCGACCTTCGCGACCTCCGTTCGCACCTGCGGCTGATACCGTATCCGCCAGTGTCTCGGCGGTTTTCGCTTGTTCCCGCCCCCTCGCAACTAGCTTGATACGGTCTCGTGCGTCGCTCTTGCGTTGCCGTGACCACATCAAACCAAACCAAAACAGATCATCGAGAAGGCACTTGCTCGTCTCCAACTCCGTCTCTGTGCAACCATGCTTCGCGTGGGCCTGGTGCGGCGTCCTCGCAGCCTCACTGGTAGTGTGGTGTCCCGGTGTCTGAGCTCGTACCCTGCCGCTGATGCTCCTGGTGGCCCCGTGGATGAGGCGCACTGGACGCAGCAGTACCGCATGGAGCGCCTTGAGGCCGCTGTTCCTCGTGGCAAGGTAAAGGACCTCCGTGCTACCGAGCGTCTCCGTTTTATGCAGCTTGAGGCCTTCAAGCGCGATGCTGCTAGCTCTGGCCTGAAGCTTGATGTGATGAGCTCTGCTGTTGTCGAGCGGCTGCCTGTGATTATGCCAGACCTGGAAGACTGGGAGGTGGACATGCACGAGCTCAAGGAAGAGAAGGAAACGTACACGCAGAAGGAGTACCCATCGGAGTTTTTCTCATTCCGTGAGCGCCCCGTCCAGAAGCAAAACCTGTGGGCCTACGACCTCTTGGACTTTGGCACTGAAGGCCGCCTCGGCAAGCGTGAGATCAATGGCAAGCTCAAGGAGGAGCTTGAACCGATGTTGAAGGAGTTTAGGGAGGAGGAACAGGCTCGTATCGAAGAGGCAGAGAAGGCGGCGCTGGAGGAGCGCAAGAAGTCACTTCGGGGAGCTGCTGGGGCCGCTTCTGAGGAACTGACCGAAACTGCTGGTAAAAGTGCCAATGAAGCATCATCGGACGACAGCTTTGATTTGAGCGCAGACTTGGATCTTGGTGACCAATTAGACGTGGACCTGAGTGAGATTGAGATTGATATTGATGAGGACACGACTCAGGAGGTGGAGTACAATTTGGGCATGGATGAGGACGAGGAAGACCCTGCGGCAAAAGCACAGGCCTTCCGCCCGGAGCCCCGTATCACGCTGGAGGACAAGATTCATGACACCAGATCGCTTCGAAGGAGGCTCCAGCGCCGTCTTCACTTGTTAGTCAAGGTGCCCAACCCAGAGGACCCCAACGGTGAACCTGTGTGGAGGTACCCTTCGGGTCTCCGCAATGAGGACGAGGAGCTCTACGCCTCGGCCCAGCGTCACGTCGTCGAGCAATGCGGCGACCTCGATCTGTACATGCTCAGTCGCATCCCCGCCGGATACACTTGGTACAAGTACCCTGAGGCTGAGCAGAAGGAGAAGAACGCCTACGGAGCGCTCGTCATGCTTTACCGCGGTCAGCGCCTCGAGGGACACGTCGAGCCCTCTGACAAGATCCTCGACTACGTCTGGATCTCCAACGACGAACTCAAACAAATTGTGCCCGAGCCCGAGTCGGACCCCTATTGGAAGTACGGACGTCTGTTTATGGATGACTAAGCGTCCTCTCACCGCGTCTCTTATCCCTTTATTCCTGCCGCGAGAAAGAAGAATTACACCCATCATCACACTAAAATAAAATATACTTTTTTCGTACTCCACACCTTGTATAACCCTTCCCACTCATATTTTCATGTTTGGCTATGCTCGATATGATTTTATTTGATTTTGCAATATACCGTAATCTTCTTTTCAATTTAAACATAACAGGTATTATTAGCAAGTTCACTACTGCTGCTGAAAATGATGTAGTAAAATATTGGTATTGAACCTTCTTTGCTCTTGCCCTTGCTCTTGCTGTTATTCTTGTATACAGAGCTTTTTAACTGTGTTTCTCGTGTTTATAAGTCTCAGAAAGAAGAAGACCTCGTTATACCCATCCAACCTTGTATTGAATTCAACGGGCTCGAGCCAAAGTATGGCAAAACAAAGAGCACTTGAACCAACGTAGGGCAAAAAAAAGATCGGGAAAAAGATCATGAGGACAAAACAAACTCATGTAGTTTTCCAATATTTGAAGACAAACAAACCTTGCCACAAATGATCTCGCAACAACCACTTTATTTGGTGCAGTCACAGTCTTTTCCAAAAGCTTTTTTTTTAAAGAAAAAGGATCGATTGCAAAGAGCGAAACTAAAAAATGAGGGATTCTACAAATAGCAGGCCAATACACATTTTGAATTGCTATTTGGCCCAGTATTCACGAAGTCATTAAACTTAGGCTCCGCTTCGAAGAGTTATTTTGGGGCAGACTAGCCACAATCTCATTTTGCAACCTTACACACCAGCGCAAGGACTTCTCTCTAAAATTACACCTTGGATGCCTTTTATACTACACACGATGCACTCTTTTGATTTGAAATGACTAAACAGAGTTAAGTGAAGCATATGAATCAACTGGGAAAGATTAGAACAGAAAGCTTTTAGCATTTTAGACAGCTTGACGTATTATTGTACCCTTCATTTGCGTTTGTGACAAAGAGGGCGGTGAAGAGGTGGAGCCTAAAAGTCTAACATTATTTGATGACATGAACAACTCAGGACCGAGTGGAATTTGGATTGATCTATAACTCCTAGTGATTAACTCAGTCAACTGACTCTTCCAGGCATGTGCTATTAGCTTCAAATGAGCAAGTAGTTGCGTAAACTCTTTGAAAAAAGTCAAAAAATAAGATAAATCAATGTACCGTCACTACCACTTAGTCACAGCTTTTTACTTAAATGAAGGATATCTAGTCCTATTATTGTCATGCTTTTACAGTTGTTTCATTTTTTATTTTTCAGGAGATTCATTTTTGTATCAAATGTTGCTATTATCATATTATACACTTAGAGACAACCTGAATATCAAAATCACTGAAGAAGGCTTCACATGTTTCCTGAAATTTAAGTCATGCAGAGATGAATAATACTTGCTCTCACGAAAAAAAAAAATGTCGTCTTTTGCAAAAGGTATCAGTCTATTCTCGATCACTTCGCTCGATTATATCCTCCGGTGACGATGGCTATATAAAGAGCGGGTTGTTTTGGGTCAGTCCAAGCAAGGGTTTTCCACAGAATCATTTAGACAGTGAACATAGTGAAAACACAAAGAAGACTGTCTCCTTACAGCACCTTTGTTTCCATATTTGAGTTGCCTATAATTTGTCCAGTCCTCATGGATGAAATAAGGATTTACACGCTTCATTGTTTGAATTGCATCCACTCCAGACACCTGTCAGTTAAAATGGGGGTACTTAAGTTGCAAATGAGCCTGTGCTTTCCTATCTCCATCAGTTTGAAGAAGGATCAAAGTATTGGTCTTGAGATCCGTACCAGAGGATTTAAAATTGTCTTGTAAGGAAAAGGAGGGGGGAATTTAATATGTGAACTTAGTAAAAATATTAACAAAGTTGAGGTAGCCTTTAGACTTTGCCAGACATACGACCACGCAGCTGGCGTCCTGCAGCCTCCAGGTCCTGAACGACAGTGTTGTACACTTGTGCAGTCTTGATAGTTTCCATACTACTCTTGTTGGCATTAGTGAAATGGATGTCACTGTACTCGTGCAAATGATACACGTAAGTCCAGAAAATAAGGTTATAGGTAAAAAATAGCGCAGCCATAATGCCAGTCATGACTTCATTGTTGAAACTTGCAAAGTCGACGCCCTGTGCATACGGGAGTTGTACCTCATCACCTGTAAGAATGTGATCAGGCGTAAGCCAGACGGTTGCCATCACACCTGCAGCTTCAACAGTAGAAACAAAAACTCCAGCAATAGCTGCCACCCGCTTGTCCCATGCTGAGTTTGCCAAAAACGTCACAAGAACTGTAAAGAACTTGCTACGCTCAGAACGAGTCACTTTCCAAATGATCACGCGTAGGAGAACCATGCCAGCGATGATCCCTCCCGCAATGCGGGCATCAAGAAGTGAGACAATCAAACCAATGGTCATCGCACGAAACGAAAACTGAAGGATGTGGAAGATAAGGCATGGAATGAGGCGCCAAAACAAAGCAGAGCTCTCAAGGCTTACTGAAGAGTGCCGCATAATGAACTCCTTCTCAAAGAGGTCTGCAAATGTGTTCCCCAACACAATTAGAGAAAGGCTCACTGAGAGAATAACCGTTCCATTAGCAACGTCTGCAGCACTACTACGCCCGATCGCATAAACGAGAAAAACGATCTGCAAAAATGCTTGGGGACCCGACTCGCCAGCTACCTCTACAACGCGGATACTGCCAAACCGCGCAGTAGTTTCATTCGCTTTCCAGGAACGATAAGCCTCACTTGCCACACGTACTTGTAGCAGAGTCAGCAAGGCATTACCTAGTCGCGAAAGCCAACGGTTATCGCTGGAGTGCCACGGAGTGGACATAAAGATCATCATGTACATCGTAGGCAAGATTAAGAAAAGGGTGGAAAATACAAACCATGCATAAGACAGATCACCGTCACGAGCAGAAGTGTAAAATTCATATACGACCATCACATCTGTGGCAAGATCAAACCAGTTCATCAGAACCGTAAAAACAAGCATGGAGATAGAGAAATTGGTAACTGTCTCGGACTTTGCGATTTTGACTCCAAATGCATCTAGAGAGCCTTTCGCTATCTGCGTACCGTCCATGCGAATAACCAACTCTTTTTTGGAAGCACCGGTTGCACCACGCCCGTTTGCTCGCTTTAGCCAGCCTGTTTTTGCGATTTTCCGACCAATCGGATTTTCATTAAGCTCAAGAGTTTTCAACGATGTGTTTTTCTCAGAAGCGAGCACGAAACCCAAGAGCTCTGCACCGTGATCTCCCACAGCGTTTCGCGCCAAATCCAGATTTACCAAAGTAGTATTGGTTTTGAGGCCTTCACTTAATGCAATGGCGCCAACATCACCAATATCGTTGCCTTCCAGAATTAATTTCTCAAGCGAGGTATTTACAGCAAGCATATCTCCTAAGGCAATACCAGCATCGTCATGAAGCTTATTGCGGGATAGGTCAAGCTCAAAAAGGGTTTCCGATTCAGAAATGGCAGCTGCGAATGATGTAACACCTCGCCCGTCGAATAGATTGTCCTGCAGGAATAGTTTTTGCAGAGGAACGTTATTGGAGGATAAACTTTGTCCTAACGCAATGAGACCTTCAGTACCAAGATTATTCATGTTGAGACGAAGATCGCGCAAAGCTGTATCCCCATGCAGACCCTCAGCAAGGGCTTTGACACCATCGTTGCCTAGACGATTGCGCTGCAACCATAACGTGGTAAGAGTGTGGTTCTGGGCCAATGCTTCACCAATAACTTGCCCACCAGCCGAAGTAATATCGTTATCACCAACCATCAGCTTCTCAAGCACAATATTTTGCTTGAGTGCATTCATAATGTGCTCGAGGCCCTCGTCGCCAATGCTGTTATTGTGGAGATCAAGATGCACCAGACAAAAATTTTCGGCTAGGGCGGGACCAATGAATGCGCACGCTTCTGCTGATAATTTATTGCCAGACATGTCAATCTTAATCATCTTTGCGTTTTTCTTAATCATGTATCTACCAATGTAACCCCCAGCATCATTAAATCCACAGTCTTGTGTTACAAATGTTTCTACAGTACCACATTTGTTAACACTGAGGCTCAAGGCTGCGATAGCTTTATGTCTGAATTTGCGGTTCTGATCCAAGTTGATTGACTTGAGGTTTGTGCAGTGCTCAATGGCATACGCAAGTGCAATAGCATGATGCTCACTCAATTGGCATTCTTGGAGAACAATAGCTCGAATCGTTGAAGATGCATATTCGACAATGTACCAAACGAGCACAAGGAATATATGAACCTGGGTCTTTTGTCCAAACATAGTGATGCTCTCAAGGATCATGGAGTGCTCATCTTCTTCCTCTGTGAAATCATTAAAAATCTCAATTTCAACAGTTCCACCGCCAGGCAAATTGGATGTTCCGTAGCTCTGAGCACACATACTGGTCCCATCGCGTGTTTCACCGAAGCTTGTAGTACCCATGGTATCAAAAATGTCATCTACGCTGTCGAGTCGCCTCTTATTTTTTTCCATCTCAGCCTCATCTTCATCAGAGTCATCTTGATCTTCATCAATATTGTCCTCTGGGAAAGGACCGGTTTCGTCCAGGTCAGTTGTTGTTACACTGTCTCGATGTTCTTCTTCTGCACATTTCTGCTGATACAATAATAATGGGAGAAGAGCTTTACGAAGCTGATCGTCGCTCTTTAGAGTTCTTAGGCGTGCAATGCAACGCTTGAGTGTAAGATGAGCAATTAGGCCGGTGTTAAACTGTAGATCATCTTCGGAAAATGGCGGACCACCACCATCACCTCCGTTGCCTTGTAATCGCCGAATCTGTACATAACGAAAAAACACGCAGCCAAATAGTGCAAGTCAGCATCCAAAAGCAGCTTCTCAAAACAACCGCAAACAATTTTCACCACTCGATTCGACCCATTGATCTCATGATGAACATGTTCAATCGGCATCAGCCCATCAACTTCACCTAGAACTTACCACAGGGTCTGCAACAATATCAATGCCGCTTACGACGGCCTCCGCAAGGTCTGCTGCCATAGTCCCCAAGCGATCTCTCTGCTATGCTTGAACTCAATCAGCTTTGCCACAGTCCATGGAAATAGAAGTCCAAGATAGGCGACAGAGAGCTCAGTAAGCACAGGTAGACCCGCGCACGTGCCAACTTGGTCAATCTCAGATGCCGAACCTGAATGGACTGACTCGAGGCAGCGGGCTGCTTGTCAGCCCTGATATTTTCGAGAAATGGGAAACTGGTTTTACTTCGTTTTCGCTTAGGCGGCTGCTCCTTAGTTGCCAAGCGGGTCTTGACCGTACTACGAATGAAACCTGGCACGACTATGCACGCCCTGCTACATGTTATTTTCTGTTGGACATAGCACATGCGCACGCCCTCCGTCTCAACTCACAAGAAATCTACCTACTTCAATCTTCGCACAGGACTAGGCGCTTAAATACCTCCCAAAACATCAACATTTGGCCGTGGTCCTGTATGCTATAAAAATGACACTAGATGCACAGATTCCAGTTTCCAGCACAATGTTTTCAGACTACGGTACTCTCGTATACAACGCATTCATGCATTCGTTTGTTCATTCGTTCGCTCGGTCTCTCGAACCCTTGATCATCATGCCATGGAGGTTTCTTTCTATGCTCAGAGGCACCTCGAGCCAGTTTCTGTTGAGCTGGTTTCTACGAGCTCAGTTATATGGATGGACTCTTGATTTGGGGAGCTCTTTCGCACACCACACCCTTGCAGTAGTTTTTTTCTTTTTACAAGTTAGTGTAATGAGAGATCAGTCAAGCTCAAAGCTCGGAGTGCAATCTTTTGGTCCCCCGTTCTGATTTCAGTTTATCAGTTTTAGTACTGCCTGAATCGCTTTCAGGTAGGAGAAGCAAGAATCTAATCAAGCGATACTTCTGTCGTTCCATAAAATTGTGCAAAAGTGGTTGTTTCTTTCTTTCTCACGTGTCCTTTTAGAATTCTTTTACTTGGGTAGTAGAATAGATAGCATGTACTACCTAAGTAGCTACCTAGGTAGTACCTTAACAATTGAGCCTTTGATTTTGAGTCCTTTGGCCCAACTTGAAGAAATATCATAGGTGGTATAGTATGCAAAATACTGAAAATAAAAACGAGGCAAAGTTAGGTAGCTAGGTAGCTACCACCTGCTTCGTTGATTCTTCAAAATGCTCGATGTAAATTCTTTAGATTATTTACAATATGTCTGTTGGAATTTGAACAGAGGTTGAAATGTGTAATATGAATATTCCGTTACCTCCAGACTCCATGTGTTCGCGGATGGCCTATCCAAGTTAGCACAAATAAATATTGCGAAGTCGGCATATGGTACGTATTGGATAGACGCTCTCGTATAATTGTGTTCACAGAGGATTACTATATATGCAGTGATCTAAAACCCTTGCGCTGAATATCCTCTTTGCGTGACTTGCTCTGCCGCGATCTCTCAACTTTGCGATGGCAATGGTGACCATCACTATGCTACCTGGGCAGTTCATTACGAAAACCTCAGGTCACTGCGGCTACTGGTGACGTGAATTTTTTTAAGTCATCATGGCATTTGTATTCGAAGAAATGCCAAGAGTACTCTAAGTTTCTTATCTTTGATTGGTCAATCTTTTGTCAGCACCAGAGGTTTTGTTTTTCCTAGGGTACCTTGGCTCTTGAAGATCTGTAAACAAGGAATGTTGATTGAGACCATCGGCATTCATAAGGAAAAGAGAACATCTAACATTGTTTGTATCACTTCCATGATCGTAAACCTTTAGGCGTGATAAAATATAGTAAATATACTGTGGTGTATTTGGCAACCTTTGTGACGCGAGTTTGTTTTCTGTATCAGCTGCTGATAATCCAACAACCGGACAAGCTTTACGATGGTTGTTGCCAAACCCTGCTCTTCTTGAAAAGGAGAAAGGACCGTGGCTAGTTGGCGGTTGTAAGTACTTAGTAGTCGAACCTATATTGCATCTCCATGTTGCCGATATCGACTGTTGCTGATATTCCATCCACAGGGGACAAGCTTCGAATCTTTTGCCTTCAAAAACTTCTCTTCTGTAAGTAACGTACAAAGTTGCGTATGTGGGCATCCTCGTTCATATTGAGCCTTCGGTATTAACAAGTGCCACGGATGTTTTCTCCTTTTTTAAGACGAACGTCACCACAACAAAACAAGGGCAACGTCTTCTTGATTTCGTGGCCTGAGTCCTGCATGTAAGCGAAAGAACCCCCTTCGTCTCGACCTTGGTTTTTGCAAGTAGAATGGATGACCCGTTTACATGTTGTTAATTTCTTCAAGTTCTTCCATTTTAACTGGAGAACCTAACTTTAGAAAATCCCAAGCGCACAGGTTTCCAAATCTGGCCTAACAGCCTTTCTAGAGGCTTGCTTCTTCATCGGCACTATAACATATTCTCCTCGTCCACAATTTTCTGTCCGTATCTCCACTCCACCGTCCCTGCAAAGATTGCGTGTGTGCGTGCGTGCCCAGCCCCAACTCCTGCTTCGACAACTATTTTAACGATGATCGTGTGCGTGCAATAACGAAGCATTCTCAACAGTCCCTCGCCTCCACCTTAATCATCGTCCCTTTAACCCACTTTCGGCTCTCCATTCTCCACTCTTACCGTGTCCAATACTATGCTCCATCCCCAATATATATCCCTTAACTTCATTTGCTCCATTGTGGAGGCTATATTCTCTACTGTAGAGGTCTCTCGAGCGCCGCCGATTTTTCCTTCGGCGCCCAATCTTTCCTGTTGGGAATAGGCGACTTTGAGCTGAGTTATAGCCTACAGTAGGATTTTGGAGACAAGTGGGATATAGAGATGGGCAAGTCGAGTATACAGGGCAAAAGTAGAGTACAGCGGAGAAGAGTGGAGACAAAACACGAGAGCAAAACGTCAAGAGAGCGTCGAGCGCCGCCGGGCTCGCGATGAGCGGGCGGCGGAGGTCGGCGACGAGGAGCTCTTCATCGGCGCGCGGGCGCCAACGTTCGCGGAGTTCCGCTCGTCTGCGCCCGCCGCGTGTTCCGGAGCCTACTCCGCGTCGCGCTGCGGCTGGCATGACGTCAGGGTCTGCGACGCCACCATCCTTAGCTCCTCCAGCGCCACACTCAGCTCCGTTGCAAGACCAGACACAGGAGAATATGAACTACAAAGACACAGATAGCAATCATGGATGCGTTCGTATGGACACCGCCATCTCGCCTCCCCCGCTCCGGGCAGCGTCTCCGCTCATGGACCTGGACGGGGAAGCGGGTGGGAGCTCCGTAAAAAAGGACTCTAGTAAGGCCCAAAACCTGCGAGGGAAGGTGTCAAAATGCTCTCCAGAGACACAGAATCTCCATGACCAAGACAATCTCGTGGATGAGGATCGGGTCTACACTCAAGGACCTAGCTCGGACCTGCGCCGTGGCTGTGGTCAGTCAGAGAAGGATTATCTTGACGCAAATGGACTCGAGATGAATCTTCGGGAAAATGATTCTCATCTTTACCACGGTGCTGCGACGAGCGGGAAAAAGGTTGGTCCGAGGAGGTGTTCTTCAGTGAGCTGGAGTGATCTGGGAGGACGTGGAGATCAAGCTGTGAAGAGACCTACGTCGAGGTCAGGCCCAAGGTGCGGCCCGGCGTCAAGAAGAAGGAGGAGGAGCCATCAGGAGGAAGAACTTGTGGAGTCTGACCAGGTAGGATCTCCAAGGAAAGTAAACGTCAGGAAAGGGTCTGCAGATGATGAAAACGCGTCAGCATTACTGAGAATGGATATATCTTCTGATGGTATGCCACCACCGATACATGTTGATGATGATGACGAGGACGAGCTAAGCTGCGGAGAGGCCGAAGACAGAGATCGTTATAACAGCCAACAAGGTGGCCACCCAGCGAGCAATAGACAGTCTCGTCGGAGCAATGGCATGAGCGACGATGATGACATTGCTGAAGAAGATGACCTCTACAGCGACCATCAACACCCTGGGAAACGCAGGGGGCACATTGCCCATCTGCCACCGAGCGTAGCCAGAGGCTTGAAGACGCCAGGTGACTCGCCAGCCTCTGACCCACCAGTCACACCCGTAATCTCTGACACCGCCTCGCCATCAATTCTTAACGGAAGTAAGGGAGGTGCTCTTAATGTATTTCGTCGCACCCAAAGCGAACATAGGCCTACGCCCGAGCCCGACGCCTTCAAAAGAACAGGTGAACTACGGAAAAAAGTCCGCTCGGCTCCTCGTGAGCGTGTTGGGTACACCCCACGGCCCCCACCCACGCCGTACAGCCGTGTCTTCATGGCGCGCAACCCAGCCAAAGTAAGCCGAGACTTGCGCCGCATGATGTCACCGCTCTCCCCTTTAGACCCGAATTCTCCTATGCAGTCTAACGATGCACAAATGCTCATTCCGCCTAAAAATGATCAACAAAAGCCTTCACAGAAACGTAAGAAACCTACCAACGCTACGCAACCGAGTTACACTATCCCTCGTTTGCACTATCTTCGCGACATCGGTTCTGGGAATTTTGCATCAGTTTATCTTGTCGAAGAAATTCATGATGATGCAGAACGGCAAGGAGCAGCAATGGCAATCGGATCCGGCAGCTCTAGTGCTAGTTCTAGCTCAAATGCAAGGGCCACACGTTCAGGGCGCGCCCGTCAGACGAAACAAGGAGCAGACTTGCTAGGTACGCCGCCTCGACCGCCGCTGCGATCTCCTGCACCACGTCTTTTCGCTCTGAAAGAGAACAATGAACCCTTCTTGTCAACGGAGGTATCTCTCTCGTATAAGAGCCTTTTGCGCTCTACTAATGCATGGGCAGACCTGCCGGAACATCCGCATATTGTAAAGATCATTTGCGCCTGGAAAGAACAAGGCCGCATCAAGATTCAAATGGAATTCTGCCAGGGGGGCAATCTCCTTGACTATGTGGAAGTATGCCTGCAAACCCCATCTCTCCGATCAAAGTGGGGGGAACCCCAAATATGGCGTTGTATGTATGATGCCCTATCTGGGCTTTCTCATCTTCACAAACATGGTCTTTGTCATAATGATATCAAACCAGGAAACCTTTTTATGGGCGGGCAGCCATCCCGTCTTATGCTTGGCGACTTTGGCCACCTCCGGCGTCCTGACGACGAGGCCGATGGCGAGGAAGGCGATGTGCGATATATTCCTCGTGAAGTCCTCGAGAATAAGTTCAGCTTTGCCGGTGATGTATTTATGCTCGGAATCTCATTTTTTGAAGTTGTTGCAGACGTCGATCTTCCCGACACTGGGGCATGGCACCATCTGCGGGATGGAGATATTCCACCCTTACCTGATGGTCTATCTCAAGAACTGTATAACACGCTTCGTGATATGATGCACCCCGACCCACAAAAACGACCTTCTGCAGAGGAGCTTTTACAAAGAGACTCGATTGCTCAGGCCAAACTGACAGCACTCCCTGACCTTGACATCTTTCAGACCTCCCCAATGTCGATGCGACACGCGTGGTCTCCCCAACCTTCTGCTCGAACCCACAATGATCCCATGCGAACACCCGAACAGACCAACAGTCCAATGCCAATGTGGGGTGGATCTCCACTTGACACCCCTGCACCTGTAGGACGGAGTACTTCTTCCTCATCATCCACATCTGCCTTTAAGTCCACAGTTCAAGGTCGAGTTGACTTTTCACCTATGATTGATTCCACGCCTTCCTCATCTGCTCGGCGCAGTCATCGTCGAGCTTCATCATCTTCGTCAATGTCTTCCTCCAGCACAGGGCAGCCTCATCCATTTGTAGATTTTACCGAAAGTGACATGGCAGACTCCCCGGTCACCCCTGACCGGATGGGACGTTCAACCCTTCGTAGTCAAGGGACTCGACCTAACACTCGCAGCCAACGCTTTCACGCCAGCGAGAGCGCCATCAAGAGTTCGCATGCTTTGGATAAGCGCCAGTATCGTCGCAACCAGCTTAATAGCAGTAAGAGCCATCAACATCACTGTGCATCGGACGAAGGTGAAGACGATGTCTCAGACGGAGGTAACGCAAAGAGCTTGCGGGGTCGCCGTTTGACAAATGACCAGTTCTCTGACACTGAATTGAACGAAGAGTTGAATTCAAGCCCTCGAAAATGTTTACTTGATGAGTTTGAAGATATGGACTGCAAGTAGTGTGAAAACAACTTACTCTCTACACTTCTCATGGAGTTGCAAGCAGCAAGTCATTTATTCATCATATTCGTATGTATGTATCAATAAGATTTAATAATGAGAACTAATTTTTCGTCAACCAAATTATCACCTTACTTGGACGCTATTTAGTGCTTGCTTACAGATCAATTATTTTTTTCTGTTAATCACTCAATATTATTCCATGGATGCAATCTAGGCTCAAAAGTAGCGAGAATTAAGAGAAAAGTGGAGTTCTTCTGTTTAACTTTTTAAAATAAAGCAAGATCAACGAAATGAAAACAAATGTTAAGGTTGCCTTACTTTAAAATTATATGCTCTACGGTCAGTATTATGAGAAGAACGCATAAGCAACCTTCTCCATAAATGTTCGCTCACGAAGTCCAAAAAGCAGTCCAAAGTCTGGCATTGGCAGCTTTGGAAGAGAAAACGGCATGGCATCCTTCAATTTTGCCATATTAAATCTTGGGAGGCGCAAACGTGGTAGTTGCAATTTGGTGAGGCGTCCAAACAACAGCTCCAGAATTGCTCCAAAAATGTGCAATATGCTTCGTAGGAAAGGAATAAATGTCCCAGAGATTATCATCCCAAGTATCAATAAGAAACCTAGCGCAATCAACACGTCTGCAACATCTTTGCGATTCTTTCTGAAGAATTTGACAGTTCGCTTCCCTTGTCGTCCAAAAATATACGGCGAATTAATTACAAAGGAACCCACGCGCATTGGAATACCCCAAAAGCCTGACAAAGTAATATTTGTTGCTGTGGCACATGACTGCAAAGCTTGATAAATAACACGGGCAGGCAAAAACAAAAGGTAAATGAGACGCCCAAGAGACTCAAAACTATCAAGAATTACATCCCAGAGACGCAATAACCGCAGAACCAGCACACGACGGAAGTGTCGACGGCGACGACGGCGTCGTGAAAAACGGTCCTGGATGCCTTCAATCAGTAATGCACCTAACTCTTTAAAACTCCAATAAAGTTCTACAATTTGGTTCTTCAAAAGATCGAAGTAACCGAAGACACTATATGCGAAACCTTCTGTGTACTGCAGAATTCTTAAAGCCAACTGATGGGGGAAAAACAGCCCTGCTTTGATTAAACCTTTGAAAATTGACCAAACAAGGACCAACACCTTCACGGTAAAACGTGATGCTCGCATAATAAAGAAAACTGGCCAGAGGACAAACACTCTTACTAGAAACATGACCGGAAGGTACACAACAGGAGGGACAAAGAAACTCACAATACGTCCTGCATGATCCTGAAGCATTGGCATGTTCACATCCCAAATCAGTTCAATTGGTTCCAACTCATCGTCGGGGCGTCCCACATGCTTAAATCCACCGTGTTTACGAGACTTTCCACCTTTTTCTCTTTTAGCTACATACTCATTGAAATTCTTAGATTGGTGCACCTTGCGCAGCTTTTGCGATTTATGTTGCATGCGTGACTCTGTGGATAATAAAGTGGGTGAGCTAAGGGAGCCTGGCGCTTTTCTTGTAAACTGTTCTTCGAAGCCCAAATTATCTGCGAAATTACTATGTCTCAATTCATTACCTTTTGTGCAATCATCATTCGGGTCGCTACCAGTATCAGACCTCAAGTCCTTGACAAACTCTAAGACGCTAGTAGGTTTAATGCGATGACAATCTTGACGCACTGGTTCTTGCTGTCGCAATAAGTGATTCATAACCTCTTGCTGAAGTCTACGCTGAAAAGCTTCTTCATCCTCATCACTACTTAATTCTTCAATAAGGAGCACTTCATCAACTTTTGGCTCATCTCCACAAGCTGCTCGTCGCAGCAATTCCACTGCCTGGTCTTCGTCATCACAAAAGATGTAGGTTTGAGTTTGTCCTGTAGATGCTGATCCACATGATATTTCAGCTAAAGGTTGTTTGACTTCATCAGCATATGTAAACTTCATCAATTTTCTTTCAAGTTCTGGCCTCGCATCATTTGGGTAAGCTTGAGATTGAGATTGAATATCATGTTCAGGTTGCTCGTTTGTGGCCTCGACAAACTCTGCTGCAACGTGACTTGGTAATGAGGCTTCATTCATAGATGCTTCATTCAAAGGAGGAGGTGACGAGCAAGCTTCGTCTGTAGCTGCAGGATTCAAACATGTTTGCACAGGGCTATCTAGTCGCTCCGGCATGACTAAAGGTACGACCCGCTCAGGGTGTTAGATTGCCCTCGCTGGTGTATGGTACGAATTGCCACCCACTTTCGAACTTTAGTATTTCCTGTTCTTTAGCAGATAATCCCAGATAAAGATTTCCGATGCTACTCAATGGTGCGTCGTCCCCCAACGAATTCTGATCGATTATGACTTGCGTTTTGACAATAATTGCAAACCGTGGCGGCACGCGTTGATTGTGCACGCACGGGACCTATATCTACTTCTAGCAATACTATTAATTAAGCAATAAGTATCAAGAGAATAGAATTGATACTACTACCTCGTGCTACGACTGAGGTACCTACTTTCTTATAAATAATTATAATAAAATAAGCTCAAGAGCAGAGAGAGGCCTTGAGGCTAGATGTGTTGACACAGACTTTATCTGGCTAACCCACTACACAATAAATATACGCCTAACCCTGAAACACAGACGTGACAAAAAAGATCAAGTACTTCAAAATTAAACACGGCCATCCCGCACAAGCGTAGTCCGTTTCCTAAAGTACAGGGCTATAAAATCTTTCTGCAATCTGCACATCAGAAATTTATAAAATCCACCGAGGGCAAGGACTAGCCTATGGTTTTGAAGTGAACATAAATTTCAGATTACTAAAATAAAAATCGGAATGTAAAAGAAGAAATAAAAAGTATTAACATGAATGTAAATTTACAGATAATAAAACATCATGATCCTTACAAAGGATTAATAAGTCGGGGTCTGAATGCTGTGAATTTTGTAAAAAGACAAAATAACAATGATAAGTCAGTAAGTATGTTCGGCCAGTATTGAACGATGTCAGATCCTCCGCACCATTCACCCGATCCGGGTACGGTTTCTCTACGCTACCAAGACGGCTCGAGAGACTGTGAAGGGCAGTGACCTCGAGTGCTTTTTTATTGACAGCGCGTCACCAAACGGTAACTGCCCGACCCTATCTCATCTCGACCCTGTCGAGGACCACCCTACAAGACGAGTGTTGCATAGTCATGTGAATGTTTCTGCATTTCAACCGGACTCCCCGCACCTTTATTTACTAATATTATTGCTCGTATGATTAGAGTATATCTCAAACGAATAGCCATCAGAAATCTCACTTAGCGTGTCTCATTTAAACCCTCTTTTGGAGTCTATCTGAAGGTGTCCTAAGGTTTGAACATCACGGGCGAAACGTTGAAATTTACATCCAATCGAGCTCAGCAAATATAAGCAACTAAAAGCGAAAAGAAGAATCCTGCTAAAACTTGTCTAGCGATCAACCTCAGAATAGCAACGTTTTAGTCTTCAGAGACGGCTCGCATCTTGGCGGCAGCCTGATCAGAAGCCAAGCGTTATACGAATTCCTCATGGGTCGTACTTTGCTCACGACTCAAATGTTGCGCGCCAACGACAACAGAACGGTCCGAGACTAAACTCAATCTTACACCCTCTCTTGATAACATCTCCGGCACAATCCACTAAATACTCCTCTTCAAGGACTGCGCCTTCAACACAACAGGCAACCCATTTGACTGAGCAAGCTTACTATGCTGATCAGGTTCTGCGGATAGGAATCAGCTTCTTGTGATGTTTTCATACTTTAAATCAACAACACGGTTCAAGAGTAAAATCGTCCTTTTCCGATTCCGAGAAAATCTCGAGTCCAGCATACAACGGAAGACCTCAGCAATGAATATCAACACGGAAGATTCAAGCATATGCTCGTCAAAGCTAGTTGGGTCTTCACTGGTCTCTAGTGGTATGCATGGGGTCTGTGCGAGATGATATCTACAAACTTTACTTTCCACACCCACCCACTCCGGCATAAACCGCCATGATCAAAGAAACGTGCCTAAGTCAAAGCGAAATAAGAGAATATTCGAGTAGACAACGGATACTACCTGCACAAGCCACGGTGAGGGCCCTAGGGCTTCCGATACACCAGCAGGGCAGGGGCAAACGTTAACTCGCCTCTTTTGCACAAGATTGACAAAGCATTGCGCCGTTCCGCATCTCTGTCGATCCGGACATGTCCGAACACGCCAGAGCGGACGCCGATACTTTTAATCGTGCGAATCTCCCTTTCCGAGCCACGCAAGCCACACTCTTCATGCTTGAAGCGGCGTTTTTTGGCAGGCAGGCATAGACCCTTCATTTTCAACCACACCAACTTGATCTGACAATCACTCAAAATTATCACGTACCTCAATGCGAATAGACTGTCTTGAAGACAAGTCAGACACGCATGGCTTACAGCCACCTGGGCGGAGGGCTTGCAACGAGTCCCAAGGGGGCTCGTCACTGCCGCAGACCGCCACAAGAGTTGGACCTTGAGGAGTTCGAGGTCTGCAGCAAGTTTTGCTGCACTTGGTCTTGCCTCAATCGCCGGAGCCACGCAAAGTCCGGCGCCATAATGCCCCGAACTATCACATCTTGCTAGTGTCCATCCATTTCTTGGAGGTGCCCACCCACCACCACACGATCATTGACAGCAGAAAAATACTATAGGCCTAGCTTATGAAAGTAGATTAGTTACATGCCTAAATACCTCATAGGCACTCGTAGCATCAGCCTTGGTTGTCTGATGATCTGATTGATTGACTGATTGATTGATTGTCTGAGTGAGTATTATTGATGGCTTAGGTACACATGCTAAGTACGTCTATTATAAGGCTGAATAGCAGTGCTAGAAAGGTAGTAGTACAGTGGTGCACGAAGGGGATGGAAAATCTGGGATGTGGAGGTTTCAAGCTGCGCATTGCGTGGTTGCGAATGGATAAGCGAACCTGCAAGTACAAATAATTAGGAGCTGACTAAATAGGGGGTAGTTAGATTTGTTTGAAATCATATGAGACCGAGTGTTTTGGATTGAGGAATGGGAGGTCAGCCTATTTGCAAGGTTCTTGTTTCATTTTAAGAGCGAGCATGATCAATTAGCACGCAACTTGAATTTACTATTCCCATAGCAACTGATGAGCACTGAAATTGACTGAACCACTAGGTTGACAACTTTACTACGTAGTCAAAGGGTCATTCTGCATAATTGCTGACGTAACAATGCTAAACAGGGATATGTTGAAAAAGGAGCTTTGTTGGCTAGTACATAGGTTACGACAATCCAGTACGTAGGGTCTATGAGTTGACATAACCCTTAATGATTTCAAGTTGGGTTCTTCAATGCTATCATGGCATACAGAGAACAACTTGATAGTTTTGTACTACTGTAAGACCTGTTTTAACTTACCTACTTACAACAAGCGGCAGCGAACTGGCACTGACGAAGAAGGTCTAGATCCTACTTACGTGATATTTTTATTCAGGGAGAAGCACTGTAATGTGAGCATCCAGATACAAAGAAATTCTCGCAACGGCGTGCTGAGATTTATTCACAACATGAAAGATAAACCAAATAAATGTTTTTACCCCGGTTCGCTTTGTGTGGGAAAAGGGATACCATAAGTAAGACAAGAGTGGGACAGGTTGAAAAAGAAAATGGCCCTCAAATCTATGAGAATAAACATGGGCAACAAATTTCGTAGAATTTGGGTTTTATTTGTTTTTGACAAAAAGGGTGAGAGGATAATGGGTTGGATGGAGAAAATTTGATGTGCGACGAACAGCGGCCCGCAAAGGCCACACAAAAAGAGCATAACAAGAGAATTTACTTGGAGCGCTTGTAGATCTTCTTGAGGAGTGCGTAGAAGATCTCCTTAGGAACAGTCTTGACCTTGGTCTCAATGTCATTGCAGAGCTCCTTGTAGATAGCCTCCTCGTACTTGTGGTACTCGCTCTCAAGGTCGAGCTCGCGGTAGATGGCTTTGACTTTCTCGATGCACTCCTGGTCATCCTTGGCGTAGTTGGCCTTGAGGCGAGCCTTCTGCTCATCAGAAGCACGGGTAAGGGCCTGAGTCACGAGCCAGCTGCACTTGCCGTCCTGGATATCCGTGCCAATCTTGCCAATGACCTCAGGCTCGCCGTAGCAGTCAAGGTAGTCATCCTGAACCTGGAAGTACACGCCCATCTTCACGCAGATCTCGCGAGCAATATCAAGGCTGGCCTTGTCACGAACTCCAGCAACGGCCATACCAAAGGCAATGGGTGCGTAGAAAGAGTAAAATGCGGTCTTGTACTTGACAATGTTGTAGTGGCGCTCGCTCGTGTACAGCTCGAGGTTGATGGGACCCTGGGGCGGCTGCGTGGACAAATCGAGGAACTGACCCATCTCGGTCTGGTAGGTAGTCTCAGTCATGATGCGGTGCACGTGCAAGAAGAGGCCAGGATCCTCATCTGCGAACATCTTGTACAGAAGAACATCGACCTGGGTCATGAGAATGAGAGCGTCGTTGACAGCAATGAATCCGACATCCTCGTTCTTGTACCAGCAGGGCTGGCCACGGCGGGTGATGGAGGAGTCCATGAGGTCATCAGAGACAAGGAACGATGCCTGGAGCCACTCAATGCACCATCCAAGTACGGCAGCACGAGCACGAAGGCGCTCCTCAGCAGCGGGGGCGAGGGGACCCTTGGATTTTGCAATCTCAAGAGCGGCGTGAACGACGGTGAGACCACGGTTCAACTTGCCGCCGGGAACATTGTAGTCCAACATGCGCTGCATAGGCTTGGCGATGAGGTGCTCAAGCTCGTACTTGGAGAGGTCGCCACAAAGCTCCTCGGCAATGCCCTTGAAGGCCTCAATGAAGCCATCGCGAGTAGCCACTTCGAACTTGCCAGCCTTGGCAATACCCTTCTGGCCCTGAAGGACCACAGGGCCAGTGCCCTGGATGGTACCGACTTCGCACTTCTTGGCGGCCTTCTTCTGGCACTTTCCTACGGCAATTCCTGCGGCAAAGACGCCAGCTACGGCAGCTGCTGCTGCGACGTAGGTGAAGGCGTTGTTGTACGCGCAACTGTTGCTGCTGCTTCCGGGCTGCGACATCTTGAAGTGTCCAAGGTGTATATTAAGATACGAAATCCCTCAAGGGTTGTTTCTTGCCACGAGGGATGACAACGAGTCTTGTCTCAGTACCGCGCCACAGTCTCGTACGGACTAGCAAAAGCTAGCTCAACCCGATCGGATTCTGCCTGCCAGCTCAAGGTCACCAACCTCTTTCATCATCTTTCCCTTCCTCATTGGTTATAGTAATTAAAAATACACTTATTTCTTCACACTAAAGAGGAAACAAAAACATTAAACTAGAAGAAGATTACTTTTACACATATCTAACTCGTATTATATCTTGCACTCCCCAGTTGCACCTACCCACTCTAACGCACTTATCGATATCGCTACAATTATTTGTAATACGGCTTGTGCAGTCGTGATTGCGCAATGCAGCAACTACTAGACCATACAACTATAAGATACTGTCAACACCAGGGTCAATAGTACACAACATAAAAGCAACGCAAAGGACTGAGTTCTGCTGAAAATTATCACATACAAGTGCTATATATAAAAAGGATTCTTAAAAGTCTCAGCACCCGTGAGCTGGCCGACGGAAACTTGCGCAAGAACAACAAAAACAAGCAATAGGGATACTGATCAGGGTCAGGTAAACATGAGACCATATACTGTAAAACCCAGGTTTGTTTTGTACTAGATCTGAGTGCGAAAGAGGAAATGAGGTTGCACATTGCGCAGGCTGAGCGTGTTGCGCCCGAAAATTGCGTCACTTAAACCTGTGCTAATGCCACCTATAGATGAGAGATAGAGGAAGAAGAAATACTTTTGGCATGGGGACATTTAACAGAGCGTTCTGCTCTCGGGTGATGCACAAAATGATTGGTATTATCAGAGAGCTATCTGCAGGAGCGTGCGGGATCTGCAACAACCAATGTAAAATTCACGGAGAACAAGCTTCCAAGGTTTGCAAAACATAGCAAATTCGTCATAATATTGTTTTTTAATATATCAGACAGACATTACTCCTTGCCAGTTCCTCTAATAATCTCAATAGGAGTTTTTCTTGACCTATTTATATGTGTAAAAAGACAAACGTAGTGGAGAGGGATGTAGGAAGAATATTGTCAAATGACCACCGGTTCGTTGAAACCATTTTCTAACTTATAAGAAATGATTCATCTTGTTAACTATATGGGAGATATCGCCGTTGCGTTTTTTCATTGAGAGCTCTTTCTAGGAAATCCATGAGTTCTCCGAAAGCCAAAAGGATCAAATATTCATTGCTTAAACGACTTTGGTCATACATTTTGTTCACTGGATCCCTTTCCAAAGTTGCCTGCACTATGATAGGTCTGAATGTACCACTTTGTCTTTACAATAGTTCACGAAAGATACAATAACCATAGTTTGCACTATCATAGCCGATAGTCTTGCAGTTAAATTAAAACAGGTAGATGTGGACTGGTGAGCTCCATATTTCTCAGGTCGATTTGTCATACAAGCCTTGATGCCACTTATGTGACGATGGACTGAGGCTTCAGAGCTTTCGATAGAGCTGGACAGCTTGTCTCAATGCGCTTCATTGGTACGAATGTCTTGTTTATTTTAATGTTTTTAAAGATTTTACCTTTCTGAAACCTGCCTTAACAAACTGAAGCAACTATCACCGCAAACATTTGCAACATCATTGAGCACACACCCAAACGAGGTTTGAAATTGTTTTCAGATTTCTTATCACTGCAGAAAGGACATGGAAAACAACAGTATTTTTCGATAATTATGTCTCAGACTTTATTCCTGAATTTCTCGAGAAAGCTCAGCCCTTTCACTGTCAAGCTTTTCAAACTTTTTTACGATATTCTAGTCCTTGGCATTTTGGGACAACCGTTCCACCTTTCGTTTCTACATCAAGATGTGTATATTTTGCAATAGTATCCCTATCGACGCATTTCATCTCGGTGTGAAGAGATGCTCTGGTTGTGAGCAAGCAAAGTAATCCAAGTGCGTATCCCATTTCCTACGGCAGTTCGACGCTCCATGTGTGGCTATCGAAATGAGTTTGAAGATTTGGTCGTTCAATAAACTATCGGATCGGGCAATTGATCTCCGGGTGTAGCTACCACCTGTTCTAAATTTAAGTATTTTTTAAAGTAAAGCCCCTCACACACATTAAAGATATTTTTGTCTCTGTCTATTCGACCATTCCAGACGAATAATCGATGTTAGGGGTGTTCTTTTTTTCTTCTTTTTTAAAAAGATATACTTCATCTTGCTGGTACAGATCTTCTTTAAGCAAATAGAAGCGCTCATTGGTCGCCCACATACATACGACAACCGTGTCTTCTTTTTCTTTTTGTTATTGATCTAAAGCGGCCCTGTTACAAATTCGATTTCGATTACTTTCTTTGTTTCCGTCACGGTTCACGTAACACAGCGATCAAGTGCAACTATAACAGCGTCATCTTCAACGATTTCATTGTAATTCTTGAAAGGTGAATCTGATCAGCTAGAGGTCAACTATGAAGATGAAGGCTTCAAAAAGGCTCAATAAAATGCTGGCTCTAGGAGTTAGCTATCTACTGTTCTTGAAATCAGATTCCAATCAGTCTAATTCATGTTGCAATTGGGAAACTAAGACATTCTTGATCTGTGTTAGACACGCTTGACGAGACTAGATTACCTGACCTCTTCAAACATCAATTTTGATTTTACCATACTTGACGCTAGGAAATGTGCATGTACACTTGAATCGTGCCTCCTCCATCACGTATGTCTATTTATATATTTTTATTCTATGCAAGCCCTATACCCATTCGGTCTTACAGCGGGATGTTTTGAACTCGAGTAGAAAATCCTTTTCCACTAGTGCCTTGGATTGGAGTTCTCAGCAGTGATTAATCTATTCCAATTTACCTGGCGAAATATTCATCGCTCCCTTCACTATTTGAATGCACTTCGCCCACGTACACAGCAGTTTATCAGGACGACTGTACTTTATACGTGTATCTGATTTGGAATGCGTCTTGCAATGCTCTCTTCATGTCTTATTTTCAAAGATGATACATTATTTATAGCTTTGTTTCTCGAACGATTCACAACTAATCTGATAGGATAAAGCTCCCGGTGCGTAATCACAGCAAAGTGAAAATCTGCACTGCCGAGGTGATATTTTGTCACTTCATCTCTTTTCAATTTGAAATGGTTCGCTTCCGTGTACCGCACTGAAATGTACCGTTTTAACATTCAATCAAAGTCCATTCCTTTCCGTGTCTTAGTGCTCACTTGCCCCTTTAAATCATGGTCAATTTCGCTTCCCTCCACCTGTATATGATTTCAAGTTTAAATCTACAAACGATACTTGGAACGGAGCCATGGATGAATTGTTCCAATGATGCATCGTTGTTCCCATCCACATTTTCAGAGCTCTTTCTGTTTTTTTCATCTTCTATAGCGTGGCGAGAAGAGTCCGATTAGGGTTCGTCTTTACAAAATTCAACAACGATTAAACCATTATGCTCATTTGTCCTTTCAGTGGATCTAATCTCGTCTCCAAAAATGAGAGAATAGCCATTATTTTCATTACGCATGTTTTAGTCTTCGATTTCCACCAAAATTGTGAACAGTTTTTCTTGCATGCCACATCAGTGTTGAACAATTTGAATGGAGATAGAACAGCAATAACTCCTGTATCTAGCAAGACTATCAATTTTGATTGTCGCACCATCAATCATTGCACTTCCCTGCCCTACTCAACGTAGATTCCGAGGAGCCATCACGCGCATTAGTTGCATCGTTGCCAGAGGTCACCAAAACTTTGTCATTGATTGCTGCGTCATTCTCTGCATTGTCGAAAGCTGTGCTTAAAATAACCCTTTATGGCAATGGCGATACAGTGGCAACTCTGCTACTCTCTAAACCCAAAAGGGCCTAAATGGCTTAAATCACCACTCTTCGAGAGACATAAACCTACACTCTCATTCCTAGGACATAACTATCTAAAACATTAGTAGTCCTTGAGCTGTGCAAAAGCAATGGAGCGAAAGGGAAAGAGACAAAGGGGTCATAGCAGAGCCACAGCTAGCAGACTTGCTCCTCCCGCGACCTTGACTCTGCTGGCGACGGCGTTGCTGTGCAGCGCCTGCTGGGCCGGCGCTGGAGTCCTTTCTGGTGCAGGCCTCACGGTCGCTAATGTCTGGTCACCCTGCAAAAAAAATTGACGGCCTGCGAGACCAGGAGGCCGTCATGGAGGAGGCCGACACAGTCGCTAAGGATGAATGTCTTGCGGCGGCAAAGACAACACCGAAGGGTACTGTGGCAAATCATGAATCAGGGATAATGGAGACTCCTTCGTTTGAATTTGCAAAAGACCTGGAAATTGACCCATTAAAGAGTTCTGGAAAGGGTTCTATAGAGGATTTGAGGATGGATTCTGCTACCACTGGAGAGGACGATGAAAATTTAAAAGAGGAACTCGAGTTGCTGAGTCATCTTGGCAGCCATGGGACCGATAGTGTCAGTATGGTGGATGTGGATGATGCAGCGTATCAGGATGTTTTAAATGCTGCAGGCCGGATGGCAGAAACTTCTGAGATCAATATTGACTTTTTGGCGGAAATCTCAAAGACACCCAGGGAAGTCTTTGCTGAAGGTCTGCAGCGGACCGTGGATGCCATTTTGCTCCCGAGGTTCTGCATGCAAGTTGGCGACACTATGTTTCGCGAAGGAAATTTTGAGGGGGCCAGAAGTTCATATGAGGTGGCTCTGGTCAGTCTGATTTGCCTTTCACGTGTACTCAGTGTGTCGACGAGCATGTGGGTTGACCCTGAAGATGGAATCCGTATGTTTCACTTTTCAGCACATCGGTGTGAAGACAGCTCAGATGAAGGTGAGCTTCAAACCTTACATCAAGCGGCAATCACAGTGCGAAACCTTGGTATCACACTGTGCCAACTTGACAAGTGGGCTAAGGCAGAACAGTGTTTAGTGGAAGCGTCCATGTTTAGGTCCACTGGCATGGAGGTGAAAACCTATTTTTGGAAAAGCGTGGCACAGACACGCCTTTG
Source organism: Schizochytrium sp. TIO01 (assembly GCA_004764695.1). Lineage (NCBI taxonomy): Eukaryota > Bigyra > Thraustochytrida > Thraustochytriidae > Schizochytrium > Schizochytrium sp. TIO01. The sequence goes on along the minus strand of SMSO01000037.1, from coordinate 2,068,793 downwards.
CAAGTTTGCTGCTGCGGTAGCCTCCATCGAACAGGCAGAAAGTATTGGTTCATTTGGACGCCGCCAATTATTGTCAAAAAGATTGCAGCGCCGAAACAACAAAATGCTACGTGACCCAATCTTCGGTGTTCAGGCGGCACAGTGCCGTGTGCTCTACCACGAACAAGCAGGAGGGATGTATGATTTTGAAAATATTTTTCAAGAAAGCGACCCAGGCCGCAACCATTTTGAGTTTAACCTCGATGGCGTGACCAAAAGTTACGTTAGACCAGAGGCATACGTGCCGACCAGCTCTCCACGTCAGCACCTCGATGACGATGATGGTGGACATCAACGTCAAGGAGGCAGTGACACTGCAGGGGATCAAGAATCTCATAAAGCAATCGACACAGACGGCCAAGGCCAAGGCAGCAATCAAGTGGAGAACATTAGTGTAGAACAAAATGCAGATAAAGTGGCTGTAGAAAGCAACGATGGGGATGATGAATTACGTCATGTGAGTGGGCTCGTTGCATCACATGACTACAAGGAAGGCGACCTCATTTTCGTCTCTAAAGCACTCATTTGCTTGCCTGAAAATGACTGCGACCGAGCGTTTGTGAGAATGGGTTGCGAGGCGGCATTCTCAAGCTTATACAAGGAGCTCTATGATTTGCTTGTGGAACACAAAACGTCTGCTAAACAGCAGGATCTTCTGCGACGATTCTGTCAGTTTCTTCTTACTAAGAATGAAAATGATCCTGCAGAATATGACATGATGCGGCAGACTTGCTTTCAGATTGCAGAAGGTATGGGTGCTCTTAAAGACAACGGTGAGATCGATCATGCCAAAGTTGCTCGGGAACTCATGAAACAAGAAGCGCTCTGTGAAGAGCTCTTTGGGCGCTACTTTCAGGCATCAAACCAGTCGATGCAACAGATATTGAGCAATGTTTCAGGAGTTGGTGGCACGGGCGGGTTGCCTGCGTTGTTGTCATCCTTAAATGCGCTACAGAAACCTGAGGATACAGGGGTTCCGGCTTTGTCCGGGGGAACTCCCACGCATAACACTCCTTCAATGGCGCGATGTAAAGATCTACTGAGGAGTTTCTGCAAGATCCATCAAATCAAGTCTGTAGACCTAGTAGCTATGAGCAACGAGCAACTTGAAGCTTTTGTGCAATACTCTATTGAGTATCCGGATGTGGACCCGCTTGGGACTGCTCTCTTCGAGCAAACTAAGAGTAATCCTGAACTTTTGCAGTGTGTCTTAGGGCTTCCTGGTACTCACAAGGGTATAAGCTGTATGGAGGGAGCTTCTGATGAAGCCCGTGTGCGTCGCATCTCTCTTTTACACCGTGTTACTTCCTATGACTTTAAAAATGGTGTGGACATGCTTTTAAGCAAAAATCAATGCCCAGTCATGGTGTCATCCCGGCGCACGTGTCTCTGGGATTTGCCTTCCTTCATTGGCCACAGCTGTGTGCCAAACACAAAACGTTTGCATTTTGGCCATCTTTGTTTTGTGCAGGCTTCTCAAGATATCAAAAAGGGAACTCCACTTACATCTTGCTATACCCCTGCTGTTTACTATGGCCCATCAGGGGACCTGCAACGCAAATATAGTTTTACTTGCAAGTGCGAGTTTTGCAAGTTTGGTGGACGTGATTCTGTGACTGATCCAGAAATTTGCAAGTGGAAGTCCGTATTTTATGATAAAGTCTTACCCAAATTCGCGCCCGGTGTCTCATTTAAACTGGCAAAGAAGCATGAAAGTTATGCGCTAAAGCTTATGGCGAAGCTTGAACATTTAGTCATGAAATGGACCAATGAAATCATGACCTCAACTCCTGTCTCAGTTACCACGGTACGTACGCTTTATCGCGTGCACTTTCTCGAACCCTACTATGCTCTTGTCAATGCTTTGGAAGCACGGAATGAGCCAGCGCTAAAAGTAATAGGTGTGAGTTTACGTGAGCGCCGTATCCGTGACGATTATGCAAAGGAGCTCGGTATGTGGACACTACTTGGGCGACACTGCGCACAAGTGGACTTAGAGAAGGCCAAAATCATGTTTCCACTTGACGCAGAGGCAATCCGTAAATTTGTCTTTGCTCATGACCGAGGAAACACAAAGCTTGTATCATCCATTATGGAAACGCTTCTATGCATTGCAGATCTTCCCGCATCTGATGTAATTTTTACAGAGCATCCACTTTATCCGTTTTAACCTTTGAGCAATAATCCATCACATACTCATGTGTACGAAGTATGTAGGTATGTGCATTCATTATCATTATTATTAGCACAAGGAGGGAAAATCTGTTTGGGCATACCTAAAATTTACTACAGCAGAGTCGAAGATAGATTCGGATAAAAAGTGCTTAAGTGGTCAAGTGGTCCCTCTGTCCCACTGGCATGTGTTTCTTGTCTGGAAAATCAGACAGAGTATAATGAACTTATTAGAGAAATATTAAAACTAATTGACAAGTCAATTGTGTAATTTTCTGTATTCCATTCAATATTATATGTAATTATTGTGAAAGAGCATCATGTACAATTTTAAGGCTACATTTGTAAGCAATTTTAGAGAATCCTTTAACCAATGTAGTATTTTATCAAGTGAAGGTCTTGTCATTCCTCTTTATTCTTTATTCGAAGAGATATGTCGGGATAATATTTCTACCACTGTGTTGTAGAGCTATAATCACAATTTTAACAATCATCAGCGCTGATTTAAACATTAAGAGTTTGGCTAAAGAAAACGATCGAAGAACCGAGAGATGGAGTCACCGTTGCGAAAAGAGCAATGAAAGATGCAGGAAAACTGTTCCAAAGAGGAATGGGGAGTATGGTTAAAAATTCTTTTCTCAACGACGACCTGCACGCAATTGTAATGGAGGTTGGAAGGCCCTGAAAATGTTAAACTTGAAAACAAATAAAAAGAAATATGAAGACCGAGCTTTGCCTTCCAAAGCCTACTATCGCCTATCTTCGTAAGGAAGGGAAAAGGTCAACGATTTTGTAATGAAGACATATAAGGGAGGAAGGAAAGAAGTGCGGGCAGAGAAAAACGCAAGGAAGATGGTTGTTTGCATGATGACCAGAACTATTAATTAAAGACATGAGCAAACATCCATTAATCACTAATCGATACTTTGAAGATTGCATTATTTCCAGATCTATTCAGGCTTGATAAGTCTAAAGCAGGGTAAGAAGAGCAAAGGAAAAAGAGTATGAAGCAGGAAAGAAGTCATGTATAGACTACCCCCTACAGCGCAAGTCATGGATGAATGTTTACTTGCTTGCAAAGCGGGTTTCACATTGTTGTACCAACCATGAATGGATTGATGAACACAGATTTGCAAATGAACAGGTTTGGAATATTCATTTTGTCTTGACGTCACGAAAACACATAATTGGTATCATCCTAGTTATGGAGGTTGATCGGCACCTTCTGACAAAGGTTGGGGTTTCAATAGTTTTTTTCGTGCTCAGCAGCACCAAAAGTTAGGAGATCAAACAAGTTTACTCCTTGCGAGGAGTGGTGTTGAGCTTGCGGACATCGCGAGCCTGCTGGCGGCCGTTGATGGGGTCAACCTGGACCTTGTACTCAACGATGTCGTCGTCACGAAGGGTGCGGTACTCGTCATCCTGGGCCTTGATGCCGCTGAAGTGAACGAAGATGTCGCTGCCACCGTCCTTGGGGAGGATGAAGCCGAAGCCCTTGCGGTCATCGAACCACTTGACGGTGCCCTTGAGGGTCTCGGTGGTGGTGGAGAGCATACGCACAGCCTGGAACTGGGGGGCGGCACCCACGCGGGTCATCTGGCGGAGAGCAGAGAGCATTTTGCTAGTGTTGTTGTTGGTGGTGGTTTAGAGTCTACGAACATGCCAGATTAAACGTGACCGTCATCAACACCACATTAAGAACATGAATCGAAGTCAGAGATAGATTATGATTGCAATCAAGATGAAAACAGAACAAAAACATGTTAGTCAAATCTGCTTCCAGGATCTCCTCGCACCTCTCCAAAATAGCACATTGGAAGCGTTATGCAAAGCCAAGCGCTGCCACGTCGGTGGTATACATATAAACAAAGTTTATATTGCAAACAGACTCCTCAGCAACTTTTTCAAGCTACTCTACACCTGTTCCCAATTCAACCCAGCCATCTATCATTCAATCCCGTGTCCATACTCCTCCGCGCCCTCCGTGGTTTATCGTACACAGCCTGCTGCGGTCTATTGTGGAGCAAACCTTGTCTTGCGGCGTATTGCAATTAGCCCCTCTCGGCCGCAGCCTTTCATTCACTCATTCGTCCGCTCAATTCACCCCATCAACCCTATTATTCGCGGCCCAGGTGGACGCGGGGACAAGATTGTCGCAGGCATCGCATCACCTGCGAACCGTGTGCTGTGAGAACCCCGCCCTCCGTTCCTACTACCTACCTTGCGAGTGTCTGGTCTGCCACAAGTGGAATGGCTTTGGCCTGCAGCTTTCCGCCTCCACGAGCTGCGTTCTTTCTCTCCCTTTTCTTTCATTCCTCTTCTTTTCTTTTCTTTTCTTTCTTTCCTCTTCTTTTCTTTTCTTTCTTTTCTGTTCTTTTCTCCTCTTACTCTTACTATGCCGTAGGTACCTACCTACTGCGCAATATGAGAGTCATAGAGGATGGATGTGCAGCACCGGCGTTTTTCTGCCTCCATCATCGAGCAGGAGGACAGGCTGCGAATAGTTAAGATCATTCAGGAATCATGCATAGAGTTCGCTCAGGCCTCAGTCATTTTGTTTGGACGCTAGCACTAGGGGCTGCCTCTAGAGGTACCTGCGCTGCCTGCGTTGCATTACATTTTAGCTCACATTTTAACTTGTAGTATACCCTGTTCGTTGATTTTGGTTCTTATCAACGTTCTTTTTCTCCGCCCGAGACTATGATCAGATAGCTCCCTTTATGCGCTTTAAGAACGCTGCTCAAAGAGGGCCCCTTATAAACCATGGGGTTTGACCAGCAGCAGTACTACGAAAGAACTACTACAGCTATTACTTACCCAGCGGTATGCCATTGATATCTCTATTCAACTCTTAATCCTTTTTCTTAATTTTAATTATGAAAATAAATAAAAGAAATCGCAGTAGAACCAGTGCATTTAGTTCATTGATTGTGCCTAAGACCGTTTGCATGGCGTTTCCTTCGAGTGTTTCCTTGCCTCTTTCTCGTCAGGGACGGCTCTTCGTCTGCAGCTGCACTATCACTCTACCACCTCAAAGCCATCTCTACAAACACAGAGAGAGATCTATACCAATTTGTGTGCCAAGAGTGCTTCAATATTCACAACAATCCATTTAATATAGTAAGACATAAACAGTAACAGTAACTCTTCTCAATCAATCAATCAATCAATCAATCAATCAATCAATCAATCAATCAATCAATCAATCAATCAATCAATCAATCAATCAATCAATCAATCTATCAATCAATCAATCAATCAATCAATCAATCAATCAATCAATCTATCAATCAATCTATCAATCAATCAATCACATCATAAATAGGCCTAAATGTATTACGTTGGAGCTCCGAGTGCTACAGCCCACACCTACCCTTAACACTAGCAGCGAGGTCAGTGCCGCGCCAAGTAATACTAATAATTAGTCCAAGCTGAGCGCACCCGCGAAGTGGCTTTTAGAGAAAAGGCAGAGAAGGCCGAAGCGTCGGGGACGGAAGGCGATTCCTGCCAATGTAAACGTCATGGCATTCCCTCCTGCAACGCATCACTGACTCTTCCGAAGAAGTGCTACTGCTACTGCAGCGGCAGTACTTGGAGGTATAAAGACTTAGCTATAACTAAACTTGGAAACGCCCTTGCCAGTCATTTGTAGAAGCGGGTTGCGCAGTCCGCCATTAGGTACACACTCGCGTGTCCCAGCAGGGTCACCTGAGACCCTGCAGTAAATGTGCCTCGCAGCGAGATTCAGGAGAACTAGACAATGACCACGAATGAAAGACTCTGCAGAACAGGAAAGACCAGCCAGCACTGGAGGTGACGGAGGAGATAAGGGAGGTCACGTGAGTAGCGAGTGAACTACCATCGGAAGAAATTTTATCTCAGGTGGCAGCGATAATGAGGAAATGAGGTTCAGCTGGTGGTAGTCGACTGTAAATGAAAGTCAACGATGAAGGATCAAAAGAAGCAAGGTAGACTGCTAGAACCTAAGTAAATAGAGGCTTATCTTCAATGTTGGGAGCCTTTAGTTGGTGTTTGATTGAAAATGTAATGGTGGATGCTGGACGAGTGGCAAAAAACCTGAGTTTAAACTCAGGGGGCGTGCTTTCTTTCTCGTTTATGCAATGATTGTGTCAGATCCTGCGGTGTTCTTGACACTATATATTGTAGGAATTCAACAATCGTCGTCTACTTTGTGTAAGGGGAGTAGCTATCGGGAACGTCTTTTCCCGGAATATCACTGCTTCGAGCAGACTCCCCATCCTTAAGCACCAATACTTCTATGAATCTTTGAGATATTAATTTGATTCAACAAGGTGTGCCTACTTTAAAGAAATTAACTATATTGCCGAAGAGAAACCAAACATACAGATCGTAAGCTGCTAATGACCGGTGACATCAGAGAGCGCGCCACTGTTTGTGGGTGATTACGCTTAGTGTAATCCTAATCCCAAAAGCTGATTCACCAGTACGTACGCCTCAGAACATTCAACGTTTTGCGTACAGTGACGAATCTGAAAACAATCTTTAGTCAAAAAGTGAAGTCTCGTGTATGAAATCTATAGTCAGTCCACCTGCCATTATGAAGGTCTTACCATCTACTTACATAAAATAAGGAGCCCTTCTTCTCCCAAGAAATCATGACGTAGGCAGTCTCGCAGAATACCACACCTCACACGGTCTGCAAAATGTATGTCTTTCCTTTGTTTTCAAGCAAGTGTGCAATATCGATGAAGTCAGCTAAGCTCAGTGTTTACATTATAGTTCCTGCTTCAATTTCGATCAGACTATCGCATTTCGATCCTCACAATCTGATTGCACGGTGCAAAGTATCCATGCCTACAATTGTCTCATAAGCAATATTGTAAGAAATCGGTGGTAACCATAACCAAACTGTTCTTCCGCACATAAAATTTGCAGAGACAAATTGAAATCTTACCTGATTATTGAAGTGCTGCAGTGAAGAGAGCGAGCTATCTCAAGCGAATTCATCACGATCGACTGCTACTTCCCTGTGCAATCCTTTTAGAAATAAAACTAAACAAAAGGCCCCAAAAATCATTGCAAAGATATTGCGAACTTATAAAGAATACGCACGTTCTTGTCACGCCTTTACGTGAAATCTGATTAATTCTCCGCTATTGTGGTATTTCCGTACTATAGCACCTGATTTCCGACAAGTCAGAGAACGCCCTCCTAAAAATCCTGGCCGTCCAGCGTCAACTTCACTCACCCCAACGATCGAATTCGTATTACACTAGCGTACAGGGTGTCCAGGAAGCCACTGTACCTATGAAAACGTTCGAACTTCTATAACCGCCAAATGGTAGTGACTATTGCGTATACATATATCTTATAATTATTTAGGGCTTTGTTAAAAGAAGTGGAGGCTAGATAAGCAAATGGAACCACCAAACACTACAAGCGAAGCAAACTTATAATAGAAGCCAGCAAAGTACTTCAATCAGAGGTTTGACATTTAGCAAGTCTTTTCGGGTGCCTCATAGAAGGCGATCGCACATACGAGAGTGGCTACGTTGAGCGCACCTATGGCAGCACCGACCGTACCATGATATGTGCCAGAATATCCTCCACCAAGCAAAAAGAGGATTTCAGATGCCAGATTGGTGACCTAGTGCGTGTCTATTCAAACGCCTTTGTCCGTCTACAAAGACATCGATGGAGGGGTCAACTTCAAAAGGCCGGACTTGCGCGCCCTACTGTGGACTACCAAGATTCACCGCACGCTTGCACTTTGGATCTGTAAAAACTATGGTGATATCTTTTTGCCTAAATTTGAAACCTCAACAAGTCAACGAGACGAAGCAAAATTAAGACAGTCCGAATGGTGTCGTTCGTTAGCTAAAGACAACTGCTTTATACACAAAGCCGAGCTTTTCTCCCGCTAGTGTTGTAAACTGGTTATTTCCCGAGAGTATTGCAGTTTAAAACCATGCGATGAATAAGGAGGTACCATCCACGACAAGCTCATAACATACATACACAAACACGTAGCCGATCGTGATATCAACGCTGCCAGAGGTATCATTTTCCGCTGCCTATGCGAGAGCATAATTTGAGAATTGTCTTTGAGTCGTCGCTGCTTCGTCTTCATAACCCCCCCTCCATTGCCACTTTGGCACCCTAGGAAATGCAAGTTTTGCAAATTTCATAGGTTCATTAATCCCTATCGGGACAAGTGACCTCTCTCCACAGAAGTTGGACACAGTTCTTCAAACATGGTTATCGTGCTAATATAAACCCCAGCAGCTGTACGATACCGCGTCGCTAGTCTTCCTTTCACTCACCACAGTAGCAGCAAGCAAATAGCGCCCGCCCTCTTCCTCTCGGCTGCCATAACGGCGCTGTATCCTGCTGGCTACCTCGACTCTCTCGCCAGTTTGGCACGCCGTTCGACCCGTTCGACTCTCGCTGCGATCGTCTCCAGCCCTAGCTTGAGCTTTATCTTGAGCTCTTTGCCTTGAACTTTACCTTGAACTCGAGGAAGCGCGGATGCCTTCACATTCGTTTCGTTTCGAACAAGGGCATCCGGGGGCCCTGCTCCTATGGGCCTCCTATCCTAAACCATAGCGCTCGGATCTGTGAACGCTTGCAAGTGCGAGACGAACGAAGCACAGGCCTTTAAGTTGAGAGCTTGCTCAGCAATGCGGAGATCTCCAAACGCACGTGCCCTCCGTCCTCTTGTTGCTAAAGGCAGAGGCGGTGAGCCCAGGGCCTCAGAGCCTGCAGGCTTGCCTGACGAAGAGCCCGTTTCGCACGCTCAGACGGTCGTCGCTGTGCCGAGTGGTGCATGCATACATACATACATACATACATACGGAGATCCATCTTTGAGCATTGTCCCTTTTTCTTTCCTTTTCTTTTTCGTTTTATAATGAACTTCGAACTTCGAACTATAAACTTCGAACTTTAAATAAACGAATAAACGAATGAATAAACGAATGAATATACGAATGAATAAACGAATCAATAAACGAATCAATCAATCAATCAATGAATGAATGAATGGATCGTCGTCGATCATCATTTCATAAAGAAAAATGGGAAAAGGGTCGATCAGAGCGTTTTCCAACAAAGCAAACGCTGTTCTCGCTCGCGAGGCCCTGCAAAGCCAGCCAGCCAGCCGGCCGCAGGGCTCCACAGGGCTCCGCAGGGCTCCTCGAGGGCCTGCTGGCACCGCCAGGCGCCGTCTTCTGAGCAGGCCAGAGCAGGCAGGGCCCTCAGCTCCTCGTTCTCGGGCATCTGCTGCTTTCAAGGACGAAGCAAACTAAGAAAGCGAATAAAGGAAACCAAAGTAACCCTTCAAAACGTATTCTTTCTCTCTCTCTTTCTCTCTTTCTGCTTTACTTCAGTTCTTCGTTTTCTTTTCTTTTCTTTTCTTTTCTTTTCTTTTCTTTTGATCCTTTATCTGCTCAGAGAACAGGAAGCCAGACTGCTAGCACCTCATATATAACTGCTACCTATGGGGCATCTCTTCGAAAGAACTTGAAAGATAGCGCTGTTTATGTATCAATCAATCAATCAATCAAGCATTCACATTACATTGCATTGCATTGCATTGCATTACATTGGTCACGATGTGCAACGACCACAAACCGCTCACTCGCGCGCTCCTCCGGCTGGCTTGCGGGAGAGAGAGGGAGAGAGAGGCCCCGTCGCTGGTGCTCGGGAACCCTGTCTTGAAGGTTTCTGTTGTTCTGCTTATTTCGACTTCGTTTATTTATGTATTTATGTATTTATTTATCTGTTTATCTTTGTATCAAATCGTGTATCCAATCTCATTTAGTAAGAGGTAACTAAGTGGTAGGTACCCAAGTAAGCAATGACTAAGCAGTAACTAACTAACTACTAACTAAGTGTAGTAATTACTGAGTGAGTAGCTAATGGGTAAGTAAGAGTAGTGTGTATCTTTTTCCTTTTTCTCGCTTCTTTTCCTTTCGATCCTCAGAGGTTCGCCGTCTCTTTCCTTCTTAGGCTCCTCTCTCTCGGCAGTTCGCCATCGATCTATTGCAGACTCCGCCAGGTACGTCTCCGTGCACATCTACGCCCGCTGCGCTTTGCGGTGGGCTGACTTTCTTTCAGGGAAGCAAGCGTCTATGGCATCGCTGCAAGCAAGACCTGCCTTCCTCCGCCTGGGCCTCACTCCCTCCCTCCACGAGTGCCGCACTCCGCGTTGATGCGATTCTTGGACAAATCGAATCGAATCTATCTAGCTCGAGCGTCTCACTGAGGAAATGCAGACGCGGCAGCCTTGAGCCCTTTCGTGCGAAGATACCTCTGGCCCTGTGGGCTCTGTTGAGACCACCGCACTGTGGTTCCTCGAAGAGGACTTGATCTGCATTTGTAGAGAGACACGAAGGTTCAAATGGAGCCTCAGGGGGGAGGAGTTCCACACTACTTGGTTGGTCTTGTGTATGAGCCCATGAACTTGAGATTCGTTTTGCTGTTGCACCTATGCGAGGTCTTGCGTGACTTGACATTGCCAATGACAAACGTGAGAATCATTAGATGTTAGAAAGAGATAAAACCAGCAACAATCAACGCCTGGAATGTTCACCCTTTGACATTTTCATAATCTCACAAGAGTTAGCAATTAATTGTTGCAAGAGGGAGGCTTGAATATTCTTTTGGATTGTAGTTTTACGTCTTCTATTTGGACAAATGGGAGAGCTTTGAAGTATAACGGAAACTGACTTGGTATTGTGGATGGGACTTTTGATCTTTGTGTGCTTTTCGTTTAACGCCGGGCCAAAATCATGCTCAAATATTTTTCTGCTTCGACTTCGTAGATACAAGTTGATCCTCAATTTTGTTAGAGTCTTTTAATATTAAAAAGAACCATGTCTATCCGCACCGCAGCTTCCTATGTGCCGGAGATGATCCTCGATGCTCCTAAGGAGATGGAGCAATACGAGGTTGTACGCCAGATTAAGGAGTGCGTCGGTGTTGCTTTCCTTCGCATGTACCGTGCTGGATGCATCGTCACCGTTCGTGGTGGTGAGGGTATCGTCATGAAGAAGCGCCCCGATGGAACCTTCAGTGCCCCCGTTGCTGTAAACATGCTTGGACCGTAAGTTTGTCTTTTGGCTCTCACGCGCTTTATACGGCCGTGTTGAACAACCAAATCTCAGTGTTACTATAGAAGATGTACTGACAATTTCTTCGCAATTCTTCTTTTATCTATGTGCGCAATTTGTCTATCGATTCACAGGGCCCTTGGTGCGTCTATTGGTATCGGTATGACTGACTTTATCATCTTCTTTAAGACGGAGCCTGCTCTTGAGGGCTTCGTTTCCAACGTTGGTACTGTCGGCCTGAACGGTAGCTTGACCGCCGGACCTCTTGGCCGCGAGGCTGAGGCTCTTGTCACCACCAAATCTACAGAGGGCATCATTGTGTTTGCCAGCAGCAAGGGACTCTACGGTGGTGTCTCACTTGAGTTTGGTGGCGTCATGCCCAACAGCTCAGCCAACCAGAACGAGTACGGCCGCCCTATCACTGCCAAGGAAATCTTCGAAAATGAGGAGCCTCTCAAGGGTGACGTCTACGACAAGATGTACCGTGCCCTTGACGAGCTCATGAACCAGGAGCTCCCTGAGCCTAAGCCTGCTGACGAGCTTCCTGCTGATGAACAGGTTGTTGCCCAGCAATAAGTAAGCGTCTTTCGTCTTATGCACCTCGTTGGTTCCACTCCCTATTTTTCTCTCCATTAAATCTTCTCTACATCTCCCAGGTTACGCCATGCAGACGCAAAAACCACTTGTACGTGTTTCACGTGGCGAAGCGATAGTAGTAGTTGTTGTCGGTAGGAAATCGTCAAGCAGCAAGAATGCGCTTTCGCATTCCCTTGAAGGAAAAAAAAGCATCACGAAATAACGTAACTTTGGGAATGCACTGTCGTTCATTCCTGCAACTCGGAATCAAAAAGGTCTTTCATCAGTAAAACCCTGAGTCAACCTCACCTAGCCACCATAGAAAGCAAGTAAACATTACATCGTTACTATGTCAGCCTTGTCATCCCGCCAAACATTAGCTTCCCTCAACCAAGCAAAGTCTTGATAATTTCTACTACAAATAAGCTAGATGGATTTAGTCTTCGTTTGACCTTGAATAGTGTCTCTTTATTCAATGCTACGTCTATTTTTCCTCTCCGTGAAAAAATAAATAAATATTTCATCGTGCTTGCATCGGGAAGGAAAATGTAACACCTGCCTCCCTGGCCCCGTTATTGTTACTAAGTTATCTCTGTACATTTACGCACGCACACCTAACATATTCTACGAGCTTCCTGACCAACCGAAGGAACTAGTGGACAAGACATTGCTAGAGTTCTTGGTGTCCCTTTGTAAACCCCATTAGATATAAGGTTTACAATGGAGCAAGAATAAGCAGCCAGGCTCATGTGGCTGCCAGAGCCAAGAACTTGAAGCGTGAATGCACATTACCTACATCCAAGCATGGTGTAACTCGAATCGATGGTTGGAGAAGTTGAATTAACTTAAACCTATCGATTATCTCTAACTACTTTCAAGAATGTCTTAATCTCCCTAATTACTACATGAATCCATCTGCCCTGGAATCCATTCTCCAGGACAGCAGTTCGCTAACTCATAAATCAACCTTCTTAAAGCCTTCATCAAGCCTTATGCTTTCATCTTCACAGTCAACCTCAAGCTAATCAGTATCACCTTTCAGCAGAGCTGTCCTGTGTTTTTATCTTTGCTTTGCTCTCAGAGCTTCTGATGAATACTGTACTTTTTGCTGTGACAAAGACACAGGTACCTATGCCAGGATCGACTCACGAGGACGAGAGTGAGTTGTCCTTGGAAAGCGACATACACCACGATTAGGTTCAAGAGATTTGAGAGTGAACTTCAACTTTGGGAATTGATCATTCACACAACACTCTTTATTATTTATCCTTGGGTATACAGCACCGTAACGATAACACTGAAAATTGTTCAGAACAAATACCTATCCACAACAAAAGAACAAGCCGATTTTCAAAGGAATCGATTAATGCAACTATGACGAAAGGCAAATGTGCTCGCTGGCGTCTCTATCTCGAAAAGTTTCAATTTTCAGATAATTGGAGTTTTAGCAACTGAACGTTTTATTGATTAGCTTTAATCTGAAGACACCTCAGCGTGGGACTTTAATGGATGGCTGTATTTCAAATGATTAACTTAATTCTTTGGAAGCCGGTTTATGTTTAATTTATTCAATTACACAGGCTACAGGTGTACACGTAACTAGTTTTGGAGGGAATTCAGCTAAGTTCATTGCTCTTGCAACTGAACAAGGAACAAGTTTTTCATGAAACAGTCTTGAATCTTTATCTTGCAACAAAAACAGAAAATGAACCTATATAACTAGCTATCTGTCACAAGCAATGAATCATGCGATGAATGAATGTGGGAAATTATCAGTGATTAACAAAGAAGAAAGAGTATAACAGACGGCATATCGAGATTAGTTGCCGTTACAGAAAAATTGAAACAATCAAAGCGTACTTTACTCCAGGCATGTCCAATAACGCGTTTCGGTTTTCATCAAAGTAATATAGCTGTGCAAAATAATCAAGGCAAGAGCACGGTAATAGATGCTAGACTGAATCTTAATTTATGTTTTGTTTATAGTAAAAACCAAAGAATTTGGATATGAATAGAAGGAGGAGCGTAAATTAGATTGTATCAGGCTAGCTGAAGAGTTACTATCAAAATTGGTTTGCAGACGATCGCCGATATGCTAAGAAGGTTTGTTCACCCGGCTTTTAGCACAACAGCAAAATCTTTACAAAAAGAAAAGAAAGACATGCCCAAACATCTCTTTCCAGGGTCAACCCAGGATATTTCGAGAGCAATTTGTCACTCCGAAGAATCTGCATAATGATGGTATCGTATGTGATATCACTTGCATGAACACATGCAGTAACAAAAGTGGGAGGTCAGGTGGACATAGGTTGACTGCTGCATCAGAAAATGAGCATTGAAGTTCTCAAAGCAATAAGATATTATTGGAGGCGCATGAAACCAAAGCATGGAAAACCTTGAAGGCTTGTCCCTCGGGATATGAAGCTTTCTTTCAGCCGGAACTCATATTAGACACATAAAGAGAAACATAATGTAAAGTGTAGTGATTGAAACTTTGGTACTTTTACAAAGGACGGAGTAATAAGCGCATCATCTCGTCAAGCCAAACATGATCCTGCTTGACATCACGGTTTGAGGGAAGTTTATGGAGCGAAGAGGCAGCCGACTTTTCAAGAAGACCAACCGAAGAGTCGTCGCGGTTTTGGACTTCGAGCTTCTTGAGGGTAACGACGGACTCAAGGAGAAAATCCTTACCAGCCCGCATTTTGATTTGCAAGTCATCCCCAGAGATGGAAACCTGTGTGACCCGCAAAAGCGTGCTGACACGGCAGAGGCGAGGAACACGGCAACCGTTTTCCTCAACAATAACATGAAGCATATCAGTGGACAACATCTCCACAGAGAGTCTCTTGCGAGGCTCTGTCTTGTTTGCAGAGTCCTGGTGTTCTGCACGAGCTTGTTTGGTAGCCTCAAGAATAGCCTTTGTGCTACGTTTAGCCCCATTGCCCTCTTCCGAGCCATTGATAGACTTGCCATGGCCGGATCCAGCTGCGGACTCCGTGCCACTGCCAGTGCTGCCAGAGCTCATTTTGTTGGCGGAACTGTCTTCATTTCCATCTCCATTGCTCGTGGTTGTCATGCCTGCTCGGTGATGCATGTGGTGGTGGCGAGAATGAGATCCAGCTTCGGTCTCCTTATTAGAGCGATCGTTGCCATCACTTGCTCCACTGCCGTTTCCAGCAGACCCGCCAAGGCCACTGTGAGAGCTCGAGCTTGAGGAATAGTCTGCACTCACCAAGGCAGCGGTATCGTTACCACTGCCAGAATTGCTGCCACTCTGGTTGTTGGAGTTGCTACCAGAGCTACCGAGAACTCCGCCAGAGCTGCCCCCGGAGCTGCCCCCAGAACCACTTTGTTCACCGTGATGGCTTGAAGGACGACGAAGGCGCATAACTGCGTGTTCAATTTTGCTGCTGAGCATTTGCACATATCGCGTGACCTCTTCGGGGCTGACAAGCATCTCTACGAAAGGATCAAGGCCATATGGCAGAAGTCCATCGCAAAAGCCGCGAAACGGTAAAAGCTGTTTTGGCGATCGCGCGCCAAGAATGGACTTCATAGTTGAATTCATGTCCACGAAGCTAACGTATGGAGAGCTGCCTTGTAAGTTCTTGTTGTGGCGCCAGAGACAAGCGATCTTGACAAGAGGGGTGCGTGTATTCTCCAAGCTCTCGTCCCCATTGCCGAGAAGCCAAGCAAGTCCCGATGACATGTTGGTTTCCTTAAGGCGAAAGTAGCGCTCCTCGATTTCCATTGGGGTCCCGGGCGGGCTTGAGCTGCGTTGAGATGGGGACATGTCTCTGCGAAGTTCGTTCGAGTTCGAGTTTGATCCCGAATCGCGATCCGAGCCTGTTTGGTTTTCCCCGCCGCTATTCGAGCTTACACCTTCTACACTTCCACTGAAGCTGCCGCTTGATTCTCCTGAGCCTGGTCCAGAGCCGGATCCAGCAGCAGATGTGAAAGGAACAGCTTCGTCCTCTGAAGGCCTGGAACTTCCAGTGCCAGAGGATTGATAAGGTCTAGACACACGAGGGCCGACATACATTTCTCCACTTGCAGGGTCCTCGCGGGCAAGGGCTGTACCTAGACGAGAGCATGGGTCGCGCGAAGTGAAATTGTACTGCAGTTTATCTGCCCATTTACGTGCTACACTTTCCGACAGCGTGTCACCCTTTGCGTTGAAGAAACGAATGAGGGTTGAGAAGAAGAAGCGAATAGCCTTGTTGGATCTCGAGTTCTCCATGGAGACGAAGCGAGGCATCTTGTTTTTACCTTTGGGCTGCGAGAGGATGCGGAAATAGCGGTCCTGCATTTGTGGTCCAAGGAGGCGAAAAAAGACGACGAGAATGCGACGCAAGGGATCGGTGAGTGAAGAAACACGTTCCTCACTTGATGGAGACTCGTTCGCGAGTGAGACAGTGGGTGGCTTAGGGCGCTTCTCAGGACGAGTATTCTGACGTTCAGATTCCTCTTCACTTCCACTGCTGCCACCGCTGTCACGCTGCCGGCGGTACTGGCTTGAATTATGCCCATGGTAGTGGTGGTGGTGTTTGTGATGGTGGGACCTCGCGGCGGATGATGATGTTTCGCGAGCACGCTTGCGAGACGAAGTTGTTTTTTCGGTTGGCGAGCGCTGCTTTCTAGTTTCCGATGGGGATGGAGTGGCTTGGTGAATTTCGTTACTGGGTGGTTTGGGTGCTTGGGTTTGCAACCCAGCGAGAAACTGCTGATTTGAAGAGGTTTGTTGTGCCATAGCAGCAGGCATGCCCATTGAGTTCATGAGGTTCATTGAGTTCATGGGCATCACCTGAGGAGGCAGTTGCTGGTGCAATTGCTGTTGTTGCTGAGGCATCCACATCATCATCATGGGGTTTGGTGGCTGCGTCTGTGCCTGATTAAGGAACGGGAGCTGCTGGAATTGGTTTCCCATGTTCTGTTGAGGATGTTGTCCCTGCTGTTGTTGTTGTTGCTGGAGAAGCACTTGGAGCATCGGTGCGGTGCCAAGGGCGTCAGGTGTCTTATTCATCCACATGTTGGCATTGCCGTTGCTGATGTTATTACTATTGTTGGTATCGTTGTTCGTGCCAGTGTTGTTGTTGTTGTTGTTGCTATTGTTATTCGACGCCATCATGTTTGGGGGCAGCTGCATGCCGAGGAAGGGATTAATATTGTTGTTGTTGTTGTTGTTGTTGCCGTTGTTGCTGGTGTTATTGTTGTTAGACAATGACATTGCGTTTGATGAAGAGGTGGATGCGCTTGCGTGGTTTTGTCTATCTTGTCTGTCCGCAGCGCCAGTTTGTGTGTTGCCCGATGGATTGCCAAAATTCATAATGTTGTTGTTGGGCTGTTGTTGCTGTGTTTGCTGGCGTTGTGGTGGCAAGATAAAGGGTGACTGCTGGTCGGCGCCTGAAGCCTGTTGCTGTTGAACGTTGCTGGATGAGTTTGCTGCGTTGTTGACGCCACCAAAGGCAGCGGCCATATTCATGGGTTGTTGCGGAAAGCCTTGCATCATGGGCTGCTGCTGCTGTTGTTGTTGTTGCTGCGGCATGTCACCGTTAAAATAGGCCATGTTTGCGAAATTTGGGAGCATGGGTGCACCGCCTGGTTGCATTGGTGAGAGGTACGCGTTTGGCTGTTGTTGTTGCTGTTGTTGTTGTTGTGGCTGTTGTTGTTGTGGCTGTTGCTGTTGACCTGGCCTGAAAAGGTAGGTCTGGCCTCCACTAACAACCTGGTAAGGCTGCATGGGTGGCTGTGTAAAATACTCTGGCTGGCGTTTGCGACCTCGTTTATGCTGTTCCCTAAATACGCACTCCATGCCTCTACGTTCACATCGTTTGCAGATGGGGTATCCCTCACATTTGACCTTGACCCTTGTGCAATTCTCACACGTCCTCTTCATCGTCGGTGGTGCCTCAATAACTTGTGATCCCATGCCCGACGTAGACGCCAGGCTCGAGCTGTGTTGTCCAACGCTGCTAGTGTCTAGCGACCCATGTCGCTGTCTCCCGCTCCCGCTGCTGTTGCTGCTTCCTCTGCTCTTGTCCATGCTGCTCTTGGACTTGCCGCTGCTGCTTCCGCTGCGGTCTGTCGAGCTGCTGTTGTTCTTCCCCATGGTCTCACCAAAGTTTCACCAATACTTTCCCACTCTCGTGGGGATCGCTGTCTTTGAGCCCGGGCCTTTGCTGCTGTGCTCTCCGGCACGGCCAAAAGAGGCCCAGAGAGGACAATAGCATACACAAACGAAGGCCAAGTTCGCCCTTTCTTCTCCCTCCGCAGCAGGTGTTCTTTCCACACTGCTTCCTCTGTTCCGTTCCGTTCCACCCTTCCTTGCGGTACTTGTGGGGATGGACTACACAGGAAGCAGCAAGCAAGCAAGCAAGCCAAGCGAGCTGCCTGCGCCAAGAAGAGGAGGAGGAGGAGACCCGCGAGCTGCTGCTGCTGCTGCCGCTGCGATGAGCTGGGCTGCGCTGAGCTGAGTGCGTGCGCGTGCAGGCGTCGAGTGTCCTGCTTCGTTGCTGTGGCCGCTGCCCCTCGCAGAGACCGACAAGCAAGAAAGCAAACGGGCGATGCCTCGATTTGGAGTTTGCTGTTGATGCTGTCAAGCGTCGAGAAAAAGGAAACGAGAAAAGGGAAAAAGAAGAGAAAAGAAAAAGAAAAAGAAAAAGAAAAAGAAAAAGAAAAAAAGAGAAGAGACCTCGGTGCTGCTTTGCCAAACAGACAAACACCCGAAAAGAAAAAAAAAAGGGCGAAAACCCTTTTTTCTTCCCGAGAAAGTTTTTTCTTTCTTTTTTTCTCTTTTTTCTTTTCTTTCTTACCTCTCTGTTCGCGCGATAAAAGAAATAAAAGAAACTTTTACCAGAAAGAAAAAAGAAAGAAAGAAAAAGTTCTTTCTGTTTTTCTTTCTTTCTTGGCCTCTTTTTCTGTGTCTCAAATGATCGTCGCTCGATCCTCAAGACGATCCTGATCGCGCCCTTCTGCTGCCTGTGTCTTCGGTGGACTCGTGTACCTGGGAGCCCAAACGGAGCCTTATTACCCCACTCCTCCTCGATGATCCGCCGCAGAGCGCGCCCCAAGCAGCTCTCGATCGATCGATCGATCCGTCGAAGAAGGCTTCAATAATAATAACAATGATAATAATAGGGGAAAAAAGAATGGAAAATGGGCACAAGGGAGAGATATGGAGCTCCTTGCCGCCTGTCTTTCCCAGCTGCGCTCCTGTCTGCCTCGCCAAACTCGGGCTGGGATCGCCCGGCTCCTCGCCGCGGTCCCGCCTGCAAGCTCTGCCCCGCTGCGCGCTTGCCTGGCGCCTGCGAGCTGCCGCTTGCTCCGCTAGGCCGGCCTAGGCGACCTCTAGACTAGTCAACTCTTACTGTCTGCTAATAAAGCTGTGGCGAGCAAGGCCTTCCTTCCCTTTATCTCTCTCGCCGCCGCCGCCGCCGCTGCTGCTGCTGCTGCCGCGGCCTGTGACGCGAGAGGCTGCTGGGAGATGCTCGCGCGCCGCCAGCCGGAGTCTCGCCTCCTTGTCGGGCCCCGTGTTGCGCCGCCGCCCGCTGGCTGTGCTGGCTAGCTAGCCTCCTTGGCGCGGCGAGGGCGTGAGTACGTGGGTGTGGATGGCGCCGCTGGAGGCGAAAACTATGTGCGAATGCCTCGAGGTGGAAAGCGCGGGTCCGAGGCCAGGTCGAGCCGGCCGCTGTGTCACCTGGAGCCTCTTGGGCCGCCCTGCGTGCAGCCGCGGCCCTCGCGACGCGCTGCCGCTGCTGCTGCCGCCGCGCCTCTCCTTCGGCTTCTGCCTCCTCCTCCTTTATCCGCCTAGTTTTTCTTTCTTTGTCTCTTTCTTTGTCTCTTTCTGTTGTCTCTCTCAGCCAATGCCGCGGCCGCTTCTGCCCGCGCAGGCCGAGGCGCTCACTGGTCCTTCTTCCTCGCCGCCGCGATGCTTCCGCGCACCGCGATGAGGGCAGGCTTGCGCCGCTACTGCTGCTCTTGCTGCTGCTGCTGCTGGCGGCGCTGCGATGCTGCCGCTAGCTCTTGCATTGACGTATTACTTTCTCGTGTCTCTCTCTCCTCATTGGTTTCATTCATTCATGCCTTTTCGATTTTCTTTCGTGGGTTTTCTTTTACTTTCCTAACATTCTCTTCTCTTCTCTTCTCTTCTCATCTCCTCTCATCTCCCTAAGAGAGAGTACTTTCCCCAAGTCATCCTTTGGTCTCCTTTTACTCCACCGCTTTTTGTCTATTGGCGATTCTCTATTTTCATAGTAGTCACCAAAGTTAAAGAGGTCTTCAAGTCTTCCTTTGAGCTTAAAAAATAGTTCATCAACTGAAAAAATAATAATAATTATTATTATTATTAAAATAAAATAAGTGAATGAATGAATGAATGAATGAATGAATGAATGAATGAATGAATGAATGAATGAATGAATGAATGAATAAATTACCAGAGTTGATCATTATTGCTAGATTTCATCGTTAGCCTCCTTCCTCAGGATCTCCAAGCCGTCGTGGCTGGCCGCTTTCCGTCTATCCTGTAGCTGGGGCAGGGCATATTGATCGCAGATCGATTGAGCTGGCTGGCTGGCTGGCTTGATCAGCCAGCTTCAAGTCCGTGCGGTAGTAGCCTAGCGTTCTTTCGTTCATCGGCAAGTGTGGATATGTAATTTCAACAAGTTCTTCCTGTCTCGGCTTCCCTGGATTGATTGATTGATTGATTGATTGATAGATAGATAGATAGATAGATAGATAGATAGATATAGATAGAATGCTTTACCTATCAAATCGACAATAAAGTTGACAGAAAGACAAACAAACAAACAAACAAACAAACAAACAAACAAACAAACAAACAAACAAACAAACAAACAAACAAACAAACAAACAAACAAACAAACAAACAAACAAACAAACAAACAAACAAACAAACAAACAAACAAACAAACAAACAAACAAACAAACAAACAAACAAACAAACAAACAAACAAACAAACAAACAAACAGATCAATCCATCAACACGTAGACAGCGCAGCAGGCAGCAGGCGGAGGAGGACTTTTAAGTAAACAAATTGCATCTTCTTTTCGATACTTGCTTTCCTTGTCTTGGATCTTGTCTTGTGTGCTTGTGTACTTGTGTACATGTGTAGTTGTGTCTTTTGCCTTCCTTCATTGTTGCTGTATTTCCTTCTTCGAGGCTCGCCAGCGCTGCTGCTTCACTCAAAGTTTGCCATTGCATTGCATTGCGCGACTGTGCGAAAGCCGCGCAGTACGTATATTATTCATTTTGTGTTTATTTGTCTCTCTCTTTCGGCTTTCGTCCTTCCTCTCCTTCTTTTATTCTTTCTTTTTGAGCGCTGAGATTGCGGGCGCCATGCCGATAGCGTATACTCTAGGGATCAAGTAGGGTTTGGAGGGGGATTTTTTCGCCCTATTGCAGCATGCACATCGCCATGCTATTCCTTTTTTTTTTTTTTTTTTTTTTTTTTGCTTTTTCCCCCCTTCTTCTTTTCCTTTTATAATTAACTAACTCTTTTACATAACAAAAACATTAAAAAGTATTTAAATTAAAAACGAATAATAAATTGCCATCCATCTTTTCCTTTCAAGGATGAGTAATTATTAATGAGCAGCATTTGTTACCTTATGTTTTAAATTAAAACACGAAAAACTTTCCCTGGAAAAACAAGTGCAGACAGTCAGGCAGGCAGGCAGGCAGGCAAGCAAACAGTCGCTTCGGTTTGAGTTTGCTTGCCTTGTAGCTTGTGTCTAGGGGCTGAGAGCTGCCGGCAGTGGCGTTCAGGCTCCAGCAGTTAGTCCATTCAAAAGGTGTCGCTCGCTCGCGGCACAGCTGAAGCGCTGGGGGCCGAGGTTCGGGCAGTCCATGGCTCAATGGATCTCCTGGGTTGCCTAGTACTCGCTCGCGTTTCGCCTTGATCGCTCGTGGTCGGCGTACCGTCCCCACAGTCCGGCTAAAAGGAAGAATCATTTTGCCGATTCGCCTCTCATCGGGGCCGGTAAAAAGTAAACTCTGCCTAGCTGTGGGTGAGGGGCGCTGTCGGAAGGTGCGAGCTCAAAAGTTTTCAACGAAAAGGCGTCTCGCGCGAACGCACGAGGAAGGAGAAGAAGGAGAAGAAAACAAAAGAAGAAACAGAAGAAACTAAAACAAAACAAAAATTAAAACAGCAACAACAAAACAGAAAGAAAGCGCCAAAAGAAACCTTCTCTCACAGGCTTTGCCAACTGCAAAGCGCCGGCGCTCGCTGCCGCTTCCGTCTCGGCGAAGCTCGCCCCAAAGCTCCTCGCTATTTGCCGTCTCCTGCTCCGTTCGGAAGCGCCTGTGATTGCCCACGCTCTCCCTCAGCCCTCTGCGCCGACGTACCGACGCGTACTTGCAGACTGACTGACTGACTGACCGACTGAGTGAGTGAGTGAGTGAGTGAGTGATTAACTAACTAACTTATTGACTGATTCATTGATTGAGCATGAGTGATTGAGTGAGTGTGTGTGAGAGAGAGAGAGAGAGAGACTGCGGCAGTGAAATGAAATAGTTCGCGCCTCTTCTGCTCCCAACGCCACAGGCGCAGAGACCATTGAAAGGCTCTTACTTCCCTACTTACTCACTCACTCACTCATTCATTACTCTCGTTTGTGCTTGATTCTTGCTTGTTTCTTGCTTGCATTATTAGGGTAGGTTTAGAGTTTGGAGACAAGAAAAGAAATAGAAGGAAACATTGACTTTTCATAGCTTTCACAACGTCCTCGGGGTTGGCGCTGGCCTAGGGTTTACTCTAGGACCCTCGCCGGCCCTCTGCCTCCTGTCGTTGAGTGGATGAATAAAGAAATTCGCTCCCTCTGTCTGCAGAAGCAAACCTTCAGTTTGTTTTGTTTTATGTCTCGTTCATGGTCGTCGTCGTCGTCGTCGTCGTCGTGGGAAAACAAGAACGGGAGTGCTTTGCAAAACAGCGAAACTTTTGTGTTGCAGGGAAAGAAGTGGAGGAGGAGACATGCATCATCCTCATCGATTCGTTTTCCCTGCTCGGCAGTTTCAAGCGAGTAGGTATCAGTACCAAGGTAGATAGATATCTATCTACCTATCTGCAGTTATCTATCGAAGCATCTGTATCTATTCATTCATTCATTGATTCATTCATTTACTTATCTATCTATCTATCTATCTAGTACGTATCTATTTTCAACGAAAACAAGCAAGCAAGCGAGCAAAATGCATGCAAGCAAAATGCATGCAAGCACGTAATCAGGCACCCTGGAATCCCCAGCAGTCAGAGAGGCTTCTCTCTGCTCTGCACACTGGAGAAGGGTTTCCCAATATCTGTCTGTCTGTCTGTAGACGCTCACTGATTCTTTTTGGCAATGGGCCTTGTTGACCTTTTTCTATTAATTCTTTTCTTTTCTTTTCGTTCGTTTATTCTCTTGAGGGGGGAGAGCAAAGGCAACGAAAACATGGCGATCGATCTACCGGGGCTGTTTTTTGTTTGGACGCTGCTTGTAAACCTACAAACGAAGCTGGTCGCTTTGTAAGAAAGGAGTACAAAGAGAGAACCCCGCGAGTCCGAAAGGAAAGAACCTAAACGCCGGCGTCCAGCAGCTCGAAGACAGACAGTCAGTCCTCAACAAGGAGGCTTTCAAGCCATGGAAAGCGCCATTTCCCCTTTTTTGTAAAGGCCTTTGACTCGAGCACACACCTTTATTCGCTCGATACTTCGCAAAGTAGCTTATGAGGGGGCACCAGCTTCTAGGGAAAGCTAGTAAGCAAGCAAGCAAGACGCTGTGCTCTGCTGGCCGCTCGCTCGGTGGGCCGCACGGCTTCGTGAGTCTTCACAGGAGCAGGAGTCCTCTTGAGGTAAGCAAGCGGCGATATCCTGTGTGCTGGCGCGAGTCTCGAGGGACAGGTTATGTGGTCCTCCTGCACAGTCGCCCTTTCTAAACCCCTTTTCATCAAAAAAGTAAGGCTTAGCCATATATATACATATACATATATGTATTTATTCATGTGTAGATAGCAGAGGCACAGAGGGGGAGAGAGGGCGTCCATTTATAGTAGAAGCGAATTTTGCCGAATACTGCTCTTTCGTCAAATGGTGGGCAGTAAGTAGAACACCTCCAGCTACTACAAAGCCGCGCACAAATTGAGACGCCGCCCCTCAGCCGCCGCCCGCCACGCTGCTGCTCTCTCTCCCTCTCCGCAGAGGGCTCCCAAGCTAGCTCAGAGCGTAGTCAGCCAGTGAGTGAGTGAGAGAGTGAGTGAGTGAGCCTTCCGTCCTGAGCTCGCCAGCTCTCGGGACAATGGCAATTTAACACAATTATTTGCTGCTGGTTAAACACAAAGCAGCTTTAGCTTTCTTTTTTTCCTGCTCCTTTCCAAACTGTTTCTTCTACTCTATTTTAGTTTTAAAAAAAATGAAATTATTAAAGGAATAAAGAATAAAACAAATAAAAAGAAACCAAAAGCCTGCCTGTGAGTAGTAGGTTGAGTTGAATCAAGAGAAGAGAAGAATGACTGATTGATTGATTGATTGATTGATTGAATAACTGATTGAGAGCTTGCAGCAAATCAATTGATTATATATAAGTAAGCACCTTCCCACTGTTCGCGGCACTCGCACTGTCCTTCCCTCTCTGAGTCTGTACTAGACACACTCACACTTGGGTGAAGAAGGCAGAGGCAGAAGAGAGACTTTTGGCTATTTCTTTGTTTCTTCCATTATAAATTACAGAAAGCAGACAGACAAACAAACAAATAAACAAACAAACAAACAAGCAAGCAAGCGAAACAACGATTTCAACTCACTCTCGTATGTGCTTGTTTAAGTTTTTGTTTGTTTGTTTTTCATAGAAATTAAACACTGACTCGGCTCCAGTAGGAACAACGCAGAAACGTTGAGCTGAGAGTCCTCTTTCTCTCCCAGACACACAGGTACACTTCCTATGGCAGAGATTGCAACTGGACAGAGCAGGCGCCCTTCTCAGAGGCAGCGCTGCCTTGTGTTCTCTCTGGAGCTGCTGCCAACAAAGTCTGGAAGCCCACCGCCATAGTTCTCTCAATCATCAGTGCCCTGGTCTCGAATTGCTCCATTCTCCAGGATCCTCCATATAGTAAGTAGCTGGTGGGTATTTATTTATTTATTTATTTATTTATTTATTTATTTATTTATTTAATATTTAGGCACTTAGTCAGTCAGTTAGTTAACTCTAAATATTAATCATGATAATAATAATAATAAATTATATATATTTAATTATTTAATTATTTAGAAATAAATAAAAACTATTAGCAAAGCGAGCGAGCGAATGAGTGAGTACTTCGCTCTCTTTTGCCCTCTTCTTTATTTAGCTACTGCCTTCTTCTTCGATGCTGCCGCAGTGGAGAGGCGAAGCAGATCGGCCAAGGGAAGGAGGGCTGAGCGGGCCGCAGAGAGGCTGTTCGAGTGCCCTTTCGAGTGCCCACTCCTCCGTTGGCCAAGGAAATGAGGCCAACCGAGCGATTTTAGACGTCTTCGACTTTTCGCAGAATCTGTCTGACACACACGTATTCCCATCTTAGCTAGATAGTGGAACAAGAAAGAAAGTGCGAGATTTCTTTATTAAACATTCATTCATTCATTCATTCATTCATTCATAAAATGATTTGATCGTTTGATCGTTTGAGAGAGAGAGAGAGAGAGAGAGAGAGAGAAACTTATCTTTCTTTCCCGCGTCGGCCTGAGCTTGCCAGATTGGCTTCTATTTATGCCGCTCACTCGCCGCTTCGGCACCACCGCACTTCGTGCTTGCTTGAGAAACAAGAAAACAAGACTCTCCGAGAAAACAAGACTCTCCGCAGTGACCTCCTCGAACAGCATTTCTCTCTCTCTTTTTGCTTTCTTCGTGCGGCGCCTCTTGCTTGGCAAAGAGAGAGAGAGAGAGAGACCGACCACGCGAGTGGGCGAAGGAGCGAAGGGCCTGCATTAATTCATGAGTCATTCGTCCACGATTCATTCGCACTTCATTCATTCACAATTTATTCATTCATGATTCATTCATTCGCAATTCATTCATCCATGATTCATATATCCATTCACTTACGATTGCTTCACATGAGCACGGCGAAGGAGAACAGAACCGCGAGGATGTTTTATACAACCACCCGTATAAGCGGCCAAGGCCACCCCGAGCGGAGTTAGTCTCTTATATATTACCTTCAGCTTTCTCGTGAACCTGCTACAATGCTGGCGCTGAGTCCGCTGCCGACACAGGCGCTGCAAGCCTCGCCATGCGCCCGCTTCCCCGCCTCCCCAAGCGCCAGGCTCCAGTCTGGCGGCTCGTTAGTACCACGAATGCGATGGTCTCATTTCATTCATTTGAGCTTTCCAATGGAAGCGCAGAGCGCGGACCCATGTCATAGATAGATAGATAGGTGTATAAGTGTTGTTATTATTTTAAAGCATCAACAGATTGATCGATCGATCGCTCGCTCTATCGAAACACTGTTTGCGGAAAGAGCAATCAATTGAAGAGCCACTGAGAAAGAGCAACTGCAGAGCAAGGAAGACAAGAACAAGAAAGAAGACCTTGGTATTTTGATTTATTTAAAACTTATTTTTAAACAATTACAGAAAGGGGCATGTATAACTAGTATCAAACTACAAAGAGGTGGTGAAGGATCAAACGACGACATCGCTTCTTCTTCAGTCGGTCTATGATGAAGTCATTGAGAAGAAAGGAGCACAAGCCTCTGCTGGATGGATCAACCGACGCGAGAGCGAGGGTCCGCCTGTGAAGGAAGGAGGCCACGCGCTGCAGCGGCGCTGGGCGAGCGAGAAGGAAGGAAGGAAGGCAGGAAGGCATAGGCAGGCAGCTAGCTAGCTAGCGACTTTCGCAGGCTCCTCAGCTTTGGCGGCCTACGGTGGCTTTATGCTGTACTACAGCTATAGCCCCTCTTAGCAGAAGAAATTGCGGGCCGCTTAGCTGCGTTGATTCTCTCGCGACTCCATATTACCGCCTTCGAGCACAAACCGCCGGAGCTATCGCAACTTCCTAAAGCGCCCTTTTTCCTCTGGTCCTTCCTTTCGCCCCCACACAAAACCTGATTTGCCAATTAGCTCCCCTCTCTGCACCAGCTAATTTTTTTAATTAATTAATTAATTAATTAATTAATTTATATATTAATATCATTATTAGAATTGATCATCCCTCCTTTTACCCTCACTCACGCCCTCCCTCCTCCTCGTACTCCTGCTGCTACGGCTCGTCTATCCTCTGGGGTACCCACAGCCAGCCAGAGCGTGGGTGAAAGATGGGGTGTGGGGTGTCCCTCATAGAAAACTTCGTTGTATAAAGACTGTAAATCGCCGTTGGAAGTTCGCTCGGGCCGCGGCGCTGTTCCTCGTAGAGAGGCACCACAGCCTCTGTTTGTTGCACCTCCTCTCTTTCTTCGTTTCCCTCTGGCCCTGGCGCGCTCCGGTGGATTCTCAGGTCGCTCGCTGCTCGAGAAGTTCGCTCTGCCACGAAGGAAACAAACTAACTAACTAACAAACTGACTGACTGACTGACTGCCTCTGCTCTGCTCTGCTCTGCTCTGCTCTGCTCTGATAGACGCCGGGCGCCTGAGAGATGCGTGCCTGGATCGATGAATTGTTGGTTGGTTGGTGGGTGGGTGGGTGGGTGGTGGGTGGGTGGGTGGGTGGTCGGAGTCTTCATGTATCTATCTATCCGTAGCCGCTAGTTTTTATCATATTGAGTTTCTTCGTTGAGTTTTAAAAGTTTCTTTTAAAAGTTTCTGTTTAATTGTATTTTAACATGAAAGAAAGAAAGAAAGAAAGAAAGAAAGAAATGGTAACAGTCTCGAGAGGATCTATGAAGCAGCTCGATAAGGATAGTTGCGGTCTGCGTTTTCGCCCGGATATCGTCACCTCTTCCCTCTTCTGAGGAGTGAGGGCGGAAACAACACATACCTTGCTACCTAGCTAGTTCGACAGGCGTTACGAAGGGTGCGTGGGTAGATAGAGATTCCTACTCTAGAGAATAAAACTCAACCAGCTTAACAGTTTTTGTTATAAAAGAAAGTAATTGCAGTAAAAGAAAATAAGACGCCACTGAGAGGACTCTCCGGAGCATTCGTACACAGACTCCCCTCAAAACAACGCCGCGGTTAGGAAGTCGGCTAGCAGTATCTATACCACAAGCCCGTCGCTGTTCCCGCTAACTACGTGCCGATACATTCTGCAGCGCACTGATACTCCGCTGTCTTACTATCTCAGACAGAATCGGGATCAGACTCTCAACTCGCGCGATTCGCGATTCGCGATTCCTTCGTCGAGTGCATTTGCGTGCGGCACCCATCCATCTGTTTATTTATCCATCCATTGATGTCTGCGCTCCGTCCAGCAGCGGCATCTATCTCGAGTAAGCTGACACAGCTATCTCAAGACCGCCTTATGAACTCAATCAATCAATCAATCAATTGATGAAAATGAATGTATTGATTAAAATGAATGTATGAATGAAAATGAACCAATCAATCAATCAATCAATCAATCAACAAGCAAGCAAGCAAGCAAGCAAGCAAGCAAGCAAGCAAGCAAGCAAGCAAGCAAGCAAGCAAGCAAGCAAGCAAGCAAGCAAGCAAGCAAGCAAGCAAGCAAGCAAGCAAGCAAGCAAGCAAGCAAGCAAGCAAGCAAGCTTGCAAGCAAGCAAGCTTAGACAGATTCCCACGAATCAGAGCTGTATCCAAATCCAGCGATCGAGGCGATCGAGAGGCGAGCTACGCACCAAGGCACGGCGGAAGAGGCGTCGCGGCAGAGATGCCAGCGCAAGCAGGTCGTCGTCGCAGCCCTGGGCGGAGCAGGAAGAGCACAGAGGAGCGCCTCAACAGACAGAGATTCTGCAGCCGGGATAGCTAACGAGCTACTGGTTCGGCCAATCTCTCCTGTGCTGGATTTGTGAGATTTGGGTGCACGAAGCTAAAGAAATCAGAACTCGGTCTTTTTCCTTTTTTCTTGTTTTCGTGTTTTCTTTCAACTGAAAGTCTCCCTCACATACTGCATCAAACTAAAGATGACAGCTTTTATTTTATGTTTTTGATTAACTATTTATTTATTTATTTATTTATTTATTTTCAAAGAACAGGAAAGAAAGAAGAAAAGACTATTGATTCTAAAATAAGGCTAGCCATGCTTTTACTTGCAAGGTGACCTGGTTTTAGAATTTTAGCATTTTATAACTTGAAAGTAGAAATAGAGTCATGGCAGTCAGTATCAAGCGAATGGATGATGGCACGACGACTCACGAAGCGAAGCAGGCAGAAGAACTTGAAGACAAGCAAAGACGGCAGGTTTGACGTCGATCGGTGCTCCAAGTCGGTGCGAATCGATCGAAAGAAAGCTTCACATTCATTCATTCGCATTCATTCACATTCATTCACATTCATTCACATTCACTCACATTCATTCGCATTCACTCACATTCATTCGCATTCACTCACATTCATTCGTTCATGCATGGGTTCTTGAACTCTTCGAGCCCCAAAAAGCACGCCCTAACGCGGTTCGCTCCGTTTGTTTCGACCGCCGCGATGGTTTCTGCGCCAGATCGGCATTTTGAACACAGACGATCTGCCGCTCACAGAGCACATGCGAGGCTCCTCGCTGTGAAGGCCGCGGCTGAAGCTGTGGAGGTCGGCCAAAGAACCTCGCTCCTCTCCCTGCGCTCCCTCTGCTTTCTAGCTAGCTAGCTAGCTTCGCAATCGTGAACCCCTCCCTCCACGAGGAATCTCTGCTTGGCTCAGGCCGGGAGCCCTGCAAGCACGCACGCACGCACAGAGCGTAGCGGACGAGACTCCTGTAGCAATCATATCTCCTCGGCGCCTCAAACGCGCCATCGATGAGACGTCGAACGCATTCATTCTAATTCACTCTTCGCCGCGATTCCCACCGCTGCAAGAAAATAAGAAAATCGTGAAAACAAACATGCATGCGAGGACCAGCTAGCCAGCCCCTAAGCAGCTCCTAGCCGGGAGTCTTTCCCTCTTCCCTTCTCTTTCTTATTTTTTTTTTCTCTTTTTTTTCTTTTCCTTTTTTTCTTGCTTCCTTCGCTGACCAACTCTAGAGATTCCTTTTTGGTACTGTCTGTATATAACAAGTAAAGTAATTGCCGAGGGGCGTGATACCTACTTACGCGCCTAGTTGCTACTAACACACTGCTAAAAACGAGTTTTTTTTAGTTTTTTTTTAAATCCAAAAACTCATTCGCTAAACTAATAAAAATTGAAACTAAAATGGTATGCATGCATAAAGAGAAAAGAAGAACTTGAGTGGTAAAATGATGAAGATGGCATCAAAATAAAATGAATATCCATCCATCCACGCGAACCTGGTGCTGATCAAGACGGCGCCTGACGTCTTCGAGCAAGGGAGGAAGGAAGCGAGTAAGCAGATCCTTCCCGCTTTCGCGCAGCGGCAGAGTTTTCAGTGGGGGGAAAGAAGGCGCAGAGGAGAGCACACGAGGAGAACAAATATTTTTGCGCTCTTTCCTTTCCAAACGGGATTTCTTTTCGATCGACTGTTGGCTGCGCTTTCTCTTTCCAACAACCGACTGCCGCCAGGCATTATCGCATCGATCTCGTTGTTGTTATGGTTGCACTTGTTGTTGTTGTTGCTGCTGCTGCTGCTGCTGTTTCACTCTGCGAGTCGGTAGGTGCCTAAGAACCCACCTTCTTCTTCGATGATTTTATAAATAAAAGCTTCAGTTGGAAAGGGAATCAGTGTATGTGATGCGCTTCGTTTGCAGCAGCCTCTAAGCAGGTTTGCCGCTCGCTACCTGCCGTCTTCAGAGCTGCTGTTTCGCTTCAAGGTCGATCGACGCCTGCCTTCGACGATGCAATCGCGCAGAGACTTCGATGCAGCTCGAGCGTCTCTTGTTGATAGCAGCTCAGGCGCTTCTCCCAACACCAAAGAAAGCAAAGTCTGCTTCGCTAGCTCAAAGTAAGTAAGTAAGTAAGTAAGTGAGTAAGTAGGTGAGTAAATAAGTAAGTGAAGCAACTCACTGCCTTGACCATAAACAGCTCAAGCTAAGCAAACTCCAGGCTTGAAAATCAATCTTTCTGTCGTCACTCAAGCAAGCAATAGAAGAGACTTAAAGTTGCGAGCTGAGATGACTTTCTTGTCTCTTCTGAAAGACGGAGACACAGGCAGAGACAGTCGGTCTTGTCTCGCCTTCGTTCTTTACATAATACGTATCCCGTAAACCTCGAGCGCCAGAGGCCCCTCCCCAACCTTCGCTGAGTAATGTTACTGTGGCCTCTCTCTCAAAAAGTAGCCAGGCAACAAATGTTGCATTAGAGAATATGAAAAGAAAAGAAAAAGTGCTCTGCTCGTCCTCCTTCTTTCTATGGGTTTTGCTTTTCCTTTTTGCAGTAAAATGGAAAACTTTGTGCTTTTGACCTTTGTTTTCTTTTCTCTCAGAAAACAATCGGAACGAAATAGCGCGTTTAATATATCTATCTATGTATTTTAAAATATTTCTTTTCCTTCCTTTTCTTTTCTTTTCTTTTCTATGCAACGCAAAGGGAAGCAAAACCGACGCACAACCTGGAAGGAAAGAAGTGGGGAAACGCCCACCAAGAGTGCTAGAATTTTATAGGTTGAAGGAGGAGGAGTAAAAATATTGGTGGTAGCTGTTGTTGCTCTAGTTCTCCGCTATACGAAAGGAGGGGGGTGAAGTGCCCTGTCTGTCTGTCTGTCTGTCTGTTTGTCTGTTTGTCTGTTTGTTTTTTGGGGAATTGCAGAAGGAGAGTTTGTCATTAAGCGCTGGAAGACTTGCTAGAATTTTGTATAAAGATGAAAAGAATAAGCAGACAGACAGTGGGGTGGAGACCCATTCTCCAAGGATTCCTTAGGAACTTGCTTCCTCGCTCCGGACTACCCGACTTGCAGCTATCACTGCCTAGCTGGTCGTAAGAAAGCGTGCATGTTTACCTCCCTGAAGGTGGGGATGTACGTAAAGTAAATATATAACAAAGCAGTTCTCTTCTTCTTCTTCTTCTTCTTTAACTATTTGATTTGTATTCTTCTAAAAAATGTTCCAGCAGTAAGTACTCGGCGCCGACTGCAATAGCAACTCCAAGGCGGCGCTGCCACGGGAATTAAGGACTCGCATTTTGCCGATTGTTGCTTGATCGGTGTTTTAAACTCATAAATGGCGTAAAAACTCCCGCAGTAGGCTCTGGCGTGGGGGTCGCAACGCCCAGCGAAGCTCTTGAACCTCTCAGACTGAGCCCACACAGTAACTGGGAAAACAAGAAAAGGTGAACGGGATTCTGGCCGACTCGAAGGAGGGTTTTCCCTCTGCGCTTGCTCCAGCGGAGCCTGCTTCTTTCTCCTCCTCGGGGGAGTCCTAACCACAGCCTACCATAAACGGTACGGGTCGCGGCCGTTGCGGACTCGGCGGCGCGAATAGACAGAACTCGGGGCTTGTGCGTATTAGTCGAGGTGGCGGAGGCCCTGCTCCGCCGCAGGAGCTGTTGCTGAGTCTGGATATCTCGTCTTCCGGACGCATCTTATTTTCGCCCTCGTAGCAAAAACCGCGTTTTCCCCACGTCTCTGCTTGCCTGCCTGCCTGCCTGCTTGCCTGCTTGGCCAACCTCATCGATGCGTTATACTCTTCACATTCGCTCACTCATTCTCTGTATCTAGGTACGTTCATTCTTAACATCCATGTTTTCATCCTCGACATTATATACTCATTCATTCTTGATATTACGTAGCCTTGCATTCGTTGAGTTCATTCGTTCGTTCGTTGAGTTCATTCATCCATTCAGAAGCGAGCGAAGCGACAGCCACTCAAGCGCAGCATTGGTTGATCGCTGCGAGCTGTTATACGCATAGACAGCCATTATACGCATAGACAGGCAAACAAGAACTGCCGCTCTCTATCTCACGGCAAAGAAACCAGCCATCATCACTCGAGCTCTTTGTGTTGCTGTCGCAGGTCAACCAATCTATCTCTCTGCCTCCCTGCCGGTCTTCGCAGTAGTAGCTAGCTCTACCTCGAGAGAGAAAGCTCTCTTCTCTCCGTCGTTCGCGAGCCTTCGTAGAAACTCGCCGCCCTCTCTGGCGCTGCTTTGTGGGGTCCAAAGCCAATGCAGCAGAGGGACCAAAGGAGTCTTTGTGCCCAGAAGCGGCGGCGCTCGCTAGGCCTCGGCTATGCTTTCGCTAGGAGTCTGGGCAGCAGACCCGGCTCCTCTGAAGCCGCCGCTCTCGCCGCTCTCTGCCTGAGGGAAGGAATACAAAATACAAAGTACAAAGACAGGCAGAAGACACGGTCCTGTGCCGCGGCAGAGGCTTGGCGAGAGAAGGAGGGAGGACAGACACGCGATGAAGCAGCAGGCGAATCAATCGCCATCGCTGCTGGACGGACGGATGGACGGATGGATGGACGGATGGATGGATGGAGAGAGGCGTCGCCAAAAGCAGTGAATGGTCGAAAGAGCGGCGGGGAAAACTTGAAAAAAAAAAACAAAAAAAAAACTTGTTTTTTCACATTAATTATGCCGACGCGGGAGCGCCTTGTGCTGCTTGGGATTTGTGCAGTAAGCAGCGAGGAGCTCAGCTGGAAAGGCCTCCTCCGCCTACGCAGCAGCCTCCCTTTCTCTTTCTTCTCTCGTGCCGCATCGCATCGACGGAGCTAGCTGTGCGCTCTCTCCTTTTGCATAACTTTGTCTCCCACAAATTGTATGTACTTCATCTCCTGCCTTCGTATTCACTTTCTTTCTATGAGCAAACGACAGCGGTAATAATTAATAACAAACGAGAATGTTGGCAAGAATGCATATAACACAGACACAGAGAGAAAGAGAGAGAGAGAGAGAGAGAGAGAGGAAAGCGCCGTTACATGTTTATCTATCTATCTATATCTCCATATATATGGTGGTTAGAAGTTGATTTTGTGCTCACTTACTTTGTAGTGAAGAGAGGGGAAAGGGTCCTCTGCGAGTGAGTTTCCCTCACAATTGTTGCCAACTCGGACAGCCCTCCCCACGTGGAAGAGGGCGCGGGAGAATACCGCTCGCTGGCGAAGCTGCGAATACAGAGAGCCCTCCCTCTGAGGCGCCGCTGAGAGGTGAGAGAAGGCGCACAGAGGGCGAGGAGGCGCGGAGGCTGGTCCGGGTGTGAAGCTCGAGGAGCTAGCTTGCTAGCTACGTCGATCACTTCCCAAGGTCTCAACTCGTTTATTATCTGCCTTTCCTCTCTTCTCTGCTATTTTTATTGTGTTTTTATTTATTTTATTCTTATTCTTATTCTTATTTTTAAAAACATTTTTGTTTAATTTGAAAAATTGCCATAAGTTAGTTTCTTCTCTTTAAATTAAAAAGAAAGTACAAGTAAACCTGTCTACTTTTTCCTTTTAAAGTTATATAGCTTGAAGAGTGACTGTGGGCCCAAAGGAAGTGATAATTAGCATACTAGCTAAATAGATGTAGCTGGTGCCCACCAATTAATTAACTGTTGCTCTAACAAAGGTTTCTTGGCTGAGAACCGAATAGAACAATGATGCCTTCTCTGGCTCGGTGCCTCAAGCGGTTCTTAGGTGGCGTTGTACCCTTTCCAAGGCTTGCACGGCAGAGAGAATCTGTATAACGCGCCGCAGCTCCCTAAGTAGCGACGGCCAGCGTTCACCCGCACAATAGCTCATCCGTACTAGACTAGCCGTCTTTCAAAGTAGGGTTCGGTACTTTTTACTGTATAATAATAATAATTATTATTATTATTATCATTATTGTTACTAAAATCAAATTGCTTTTTAATATAAAGTGTTGTTTCCATGTCACTTTTTTTACTTCTATTTCTTTAATCAAAAGAAGTAAAAATAGTTTGATTTTGACCATCATCTTTCATTTTAAATAATAATAATAATAATAATAATAAACAAAAGGCGGATTCTGAAAGGTACCAAAGTTGCCAGAGCAGCCGAAACTTTCGCGCCAGATGGCGCTCGAGCTGCTCTCCGTGGCGGCGGCGCTGGCGAAGAAGAAGAAGGAGCAAAAGAAGAGTGAGAGGCCCACGGAGGCATCGCAGGGCCCAGGATGTACGCCAAAAGCCTAGAGCCGAGGAGGCACGGAAAGAATAACAAAAAATGCGGCCTCCTCGTATCAGGATCAGGAGCGCTCTGTGCTTCCCTGAGCCTAGAGAGGCCTTTGAGACAAGCTTACAGCACTTGCAGGGAGTAGACGAGCCGCTAGTCGAGTTCTAGGGCGCTGTTGCGAGAGGCATTGGAGACCAAGCAAGACATAGATTCTTCATTGGGAGAGGCACGCTCAAAGGGTCCTCTTTCACGCAACGGAGCGAAGCAGGAGAAGAAACAAGCGCGTTTTAATGCAATTCAATTCAATTCAACTCAACTCAACTCAACTCAACTCAACTCAACTCAACTCAACTCAACTCAACTCAACTCAACTCAACTCAACTCAACTCAATTTAATTCAACTCAACTCAACTCAATTCAACTCAATTCAACTCAATTCAATTCAATTCAACTCAATTCAATTCAATTCAACTCAATTCAATTCAATTCAACTCAACTCAACTCAACTCAACTCAACTCAACTCAACTCAACTCAACTCAACTCAATTTAATTCAACTCAACTCAACTCAATTCAACTCAATTCAACTCAATTCAACTCAATTCAACTCAATTCAATTCAATTCAACTCAATTCAATTCAATTCAACTCAACTCAACTCAACTCAACTCAACTCAACTCAACTCAACTCAACTCAATTTAATTCAACTCAATTCAACTCAATTCAACTCAACTCAACTCAATTCAACTCAATTCAACTCAATTCAACTCAATTCAACTCAATTCAACTCAATTCAACTCAATTCAATTCAATTCAACTCAACTCAACTCAACTCAACTCAACTCAACTCAATTTAATTCAACTCAATTCAACTCAATTCAACTCAATTCAACTCAATTCAACTCAATTCAACTCAATTCAACTCAATTCAACTCAATTCAACTCAATTCAACTCAATTCAACTCAATTCAACTCAATTCAACTCAATTCAATTCAACTCAATTCAAATCAACTCAATTCAATTCAATTCAACTCAACTCAACTCAATTCAACTCAATTCAAGACTGGAGTTTTGGAGAAGAACTCACAGGGATTGACGGGAAGACGGACCGATCTCTGTCTGTCTGGCTATCTGATGAGGCCAATTAGGCATAAGCACAAGCACGCTGGAGAAGAACGCGAGACGGTCAATGCCTACGTGAACCTGGTGGTGGATGGGTGCTGCTGCTGCGTTGGTGGTGGGGCTGGCTGTCTCCATCTTGGGATAGATGGCCTGCCGTGTCTAACTGATTGACTGACTGACTGACTGACTGACTGACTGAATAGTTTCGAGATTTTGATCAAACGGAAAGACTCTTTTCTCGTTTCTCTTCGGTTTTCTGCAAAAGTTTTCTTTCCTCGGCTTTTTTTTTTTTTTTTTTTTTCTGTTGTTACTATTATTGTTATGATTGTTGTTATTATTGTTGTTATTGTTGTTGTTGCTATTGCTGTTGTTATTGCTGTTGTTATTGCTGTTGTTACTGCTGTTGTTTTTGCTGTTGGAATTTTTAAAACCTGCAGACAAACAACAAATACGTAGCAAACAAAACAAATGAAGCTTTTGAATAAATAAAGTGATAGACAGATAGACAGATAGATATAAGAAAGGAAGAAAGAAAAAGAAAGAAAAAGAAAAAGGAAACAGGGTTGATAATAGATAATAGATAGGAAAAAAAGAAACGATATGACATGTATGATGTGATGGTGGTTTTGACCAACCAAATGACATGACATGACAGTGATGATGGCTTTGACCGAGACAGAAGAAGCGACCTGAATCTCTTCTTGAGCTCTTGCAATCGCAGACCAGGACTCGGCAGCTAGCCATGGAGACATGGAGCCAGCTTCGGCTGTGATGGCTGAAGAAGCTCGCGTTCAAATTGGCCCGGCCAGGTGAGGCGGCGAAAGAACGCACGCGAAGAACTCACTCAGCTCAGCCCAACGGAGAGAGGGAAGAGCGAAACGAAGGACCCAACAGAGCGCGACCCCACAACGAGATCCGCAAACCGTCGTTATCGCGGTGGGGCGTGAAAGTAAACCTTGGCATTTCGGCTGTGTGAGTGACAAGAGCGAGCAAATGAGGTAGTAGATATATATATATATATATATATCTGTGAGCAGGTGAAGTGTAGGTTGGAGGTACCTACCGTTCTTCACACGCTCACCCATTGAAATCGATCCTCAAGACGCTCGTTCATTCGCTGGACTAGCAGCTGACTACGCACCTGCTGCAAATCGTTGTCGAAGAGGAAACCAAT
This sequence comes from Schizochytrium sp. TIO01, assembly GCA_004764695.1. Taxonomy (NCBI): domain Eukaryota; class Bigyra; order Thraustochytrida; family Thraustochytriidae; genus Schizochytrium; species Schizochytrium sp. TIO01. The sequence continues at coordinate 2,031,547 of SMSO01000037.1, read as the reverse complement.
GTGCAGGGAATTCGTAAACTCATCTCACGCGCCAGGACCAAAGGGAGCAGCAGAAGAAACGGGGGAAGCAACGGAATGTGCTCCTGCAAATCCTCGTGAGTGATCGATTAGGCATGACCAACAAACTTACCTACATGTATACATACCTGCATACCGACTGACGCCAAGAGTAGTAAGTTACCTAATTAGCACCTATTAACTAGCTACCTACCTACTGACGGGGAGCGCCTTTGAAGCCTGGTCTCCCCAGCCATTTCCACCAAAACTCGTGCTGCTGCTGCCACTCCCACTGCCGCTGCTGCAGCTGCTGCTGCTGCTGCTGCTGCTGCTGCTGCTGCTGCTGCTGCTGCTGCTGCTGCCGCTGATGCCTACCAACTAGCCAGCCAGCTAGCTAGCTATAGCTAATAGCATTATTTTGTAAAATGAAGAAGCGAATTATTGAGAAAGTTTCCATCTGTTTATCTTTCTATATCAAATACCGGGAATGGAATATGGAAAACGGAAATTGAGATTTGCCGCGCTACAATGATAGTATTAACTACGACTAGATATCGGTTTCAGACACTGCCTAGAAGATACATTTGTGGTGGAAACACCGCGCACTTACAGACCCACCTACATAAGAACTTACACCTATGTAATATTAATTACAGGGGTGTTAGCGATGGATGGCCCAGGAAAAACTTCCACGCAATGCAGAATTTACTCTCAAAGCGTGAGATGCATAAAAGACAATTTTCTAGAAATCTATCTTTGGGGAAAATGTATCTTTCTTACAAGAATTAAAAATAAATCAGCGTAGCCATCGACCACGACTACCTTCCAGATTCACTACAACGAGTTCTCTTGTAAATTTACAACAATCAAAAACTTGTATTATTCCTCTTTTTTGTATTGGATTTTATATCATTTATGCCAAAGGTTTGATTCCTTAGCAAGTCTTTGAATCGACTACTTTCCACAAAACCTTCTTTTACTTTTCAATTTGACCGTATGCTTAAATGGGCTCTTTCATGACAATCAAATATGTAACTTACATTATAACTAATCACATCATGTTGTCTAAGACTCTGATCGTGACTCTGAAAACAACTTTGCCTAATAATATATACATATGCACAATGAGCAATGATCAAAACTGTATATACTTCTCTTTATACGCATAATGATCAAATATATATATATATATATATATATGCTTCTCTTTAAAAGATTAAGCCCGGCATACTCAAATGATCAAAATAATATATGCTTCGTCCCTTTAAATTTGAGAAATATATACATGTGCACAATGAGCAATGATCAAAACTATATATTTCTCTTTATACGCACAATGATCAAATGTATATATGTTTTTCTTTAAAAGAATTAGCTCGGCACACGCACGATGATCAAATATATACATATATCCTCCTTCTATAAAGTACAACTCCGAATTACGCACAATGTTCAAAACTATATATGCATCTTCTATAAAGCATAGATCCGAGCATTTGGCTTCCGCTTCTTGCGAAATCGCAAATTGAATGGCTTATCTCCTGAACGTGGATCTAAACCTGCTTGTAAAAGCTGGGCCCGTCGTTGCATTTTCGCACTCCATTCTTCGTCAGGGCGTTTCAAATTCTGCATAACATATTGGCCTGGCTTTGCTTTCCGACGGCTCGAAGCAGGTGCATTCGCATACCCTTGACGAATCAGATGCTTAAGACGCTTTGCCGCAATCGCTGAGGCCCGAGCCTCACGATCAGCTTCTTCATCATCAGTGTCATAATCATCTTCGTCTACAGCATGATCTGTCCTGCCTAAGATTGAATCAGACAGCACATTAGCAGAGGGATTTTTCCCAGAACCTCGCCTTTTCAACTCGAGACCCTCAAGTACCGCCTTGCGACGCCGTTGCAATGCCTCGAGAAACTCTTCGTCACTATCGTCACTTTCCGAATCGCCTTGATCAGACCCGCCGTCTTCCGAATCGTCGTCCGAAATTCCTGCAGAGTTATTGGCATCTTTCGGAGCTCCTTGTTTAGATCTTTTCTTACTTGGATCTTTTCCCTTCTCTCCTTTCTTCTCCATCTCCTCCTCCAGGCCCAGCTTTAAAATGCTCTTGTCCGTTCGCACACGAGCTTTGCTTGCGAGAATTGCGTCCACACTCACAACTCCATGCGATAAGTGAGGATTTCCTCCTGCATGTCGAAATTCACGCTTCACACGTTTGTGACCCTCATGCTGTTGCTCAGCCCAGGTCAGTTTGTCTGTAGTAGAGGAATAATGTACCACAGAATCGCGCAGCTCCTCTTCTGTCAGATCAAGTGGACTCTTCCGCATGAAGAACACCTCTTCTTTTGATTTTTTCCCGCTCAGAAGCCTACGTAAGCGCCCCTCACGATCGTATGTACGACGTTGTAGCTCCTTTGTTGCATGAGTCCATTCTTCATTGAATTCCTGACGTAACTTTTTAGTCAACTGTCGCTGACTAAGCTGGAGCAGCATTGAGAGTGGATCCGAACGCTGCTCAATTCGTGAGAGGGTCTTATACCACTCTTGATACCGCATGTGCCGGGCCTGTCGCAAGTATGACATAGCCTTCAAGCGCTCTTTCAGAGCTGCTTCATCCTCCTCACGCTGTACCTCGTGAGGATCTTTCTCTGCCTCGCGCACTCGCCCCGGAAGTTCATCCTCAGACCACATCTTTTGTTGCTGCTTACGCTGTAACTCCGCAGCACGAAAGTCTGCTGCCTTCTCTAATGAAAGTTTCACTGCATCCATTGCACCCGCTGGACCAAGACTCTGTCTAATCAAACGTTCCAAGTCCTTCATAGTTTGCTCACGAGCAGCTCGTCCAATCGTGTTCCAGTACTCTACGCCGAGAACCTTTGCTCTCAGTAACAAAAACTGATATGTGAGCGGAGCGTAGCTCTCGGGATGATCCTCGGCCCATTCCAAGAAATCCTCTTCTTCCACAAATACTTCATCCTTATACAGACCAGCTTTTGTAATACGACGCAGCGAACTTACTAGCGTAGTTGCCCCAAACTTGATCTTACGACGTTCGAAAATATCGAGAATTAGGTCCTCGCAAACCTTCAGATCAAGTTTTCCTACATTGCCTTCATCATAAACGCTAAACATCAAGGAGGCGAGCTCGTCTTCAGGCCACGTGCACAAATTCCAAATAGCGCAAGCAAACTCCAGAAAGTCAATTTCGCCAGACCTGTCCATGTCAAAAATAGTAAACATGCGACGAGTAAATCTAGAATCCTCTAACTGAAAAAAATACACAAATTCGCGCACGTCGATAGATCCACCTTGATCAAGATCGGCAATGCAGAATAGCGAATATAACTGATTGATGACTTTCACATCAAAGCCCAAGCCTGCGGATAAAATATTCATCGTTCGCCAATCTTGACCTTGAATATTATTGTTGGGCTCAAATTGTCGAAATTTATGCGCTAAGATGACGATTGGCTTGGCTGCGCGAACCTTCGCCAACCAAACCTCATCCTCAGTCAATCGATTCTCCTCTTTACCATAGAGCACTCGCTGTCCGAAACGTGAGGCTTGCTGGCCCATTACAATTCGCTTTAGCCTTTCTCGCCTCGTCACACTAAAATGGAGATAGTGTTTTCTGCCTGATCTTAGTTGTGCACGCTGCTGCTATACACACAATTTTACTGACAACCTCGAGGGTTATATATGCAAAAAAGCCAACTACTCTCTTTCCTATTGTAACCCAAACTTCAGAGTTGTAAAGTTGTCGCAGCTTGCTAAATCTATGCCAAGGGCGAACTTAACTCCTAGAAACAGTTGCGGTCGCCAAGCACGTGTTTTCTTATGACAAACAAAGTATGCCAATCGAATTCCTCAAATTTCGAGCGCAGCTAAGTTCGTGCTGTCGATGCGCATCGCCTTAACTGATTCTTTCTTGATCACAAACTCTTACTTCCCCAATCCGCTCCTCTGTGGATTTAGTTTGCTATTTCCCAATGCAACGCCAGCTACCAAGATCCTTTGCCTTTCGTCACAGTTTAAACAACGTGTCCACCTTCACCTCGCGGGAAAATCAACAGCGCTTCCTCGCTAGTCTTCACTCGAGACTCTCGCGTCAGTAGACCTGTTTCTTCCACCCCGCTCAAGCAAAAAGATTGACTTCGTGCCCAATTCGTGTGAATACATTCAAAACAATGTTCTCACGAGAACGCCCATTTCCTCAGTTCCCCTAGTTCCCCAACCACTTCTCCTTAACGGATCTTACCTCACACCGCGGTGAGGATACTCATCTTGTTAGCTACTCTTTTTCTTAATGAAGGATTGCTATAGAAGTAAATATGTAGGTAGTAGTAGTGCACTTGTGGTCCAAATGTTCCCAGTGTTCTGGCTTTTGGTTTTACAGAGTTTTATTTTTTGTTTTTTGTTTTGAGCTAGTATCGAAGGTTAACCTACCTACCAACCTCGGTAGTAACTCAAGTTGCTGCTCCAAGAGCACTCACTACCTACGAGTCTCTGCGAGGGTGGTGGACTTGCGGGCAAGGACCTCGAGGTCGAGAACCATTTGCGATAGTTATATTTGCATCGCTTTGGTGAGGCTTAGTTTCACTGTCGTGCGATCAGCGGTGCTGACGGAATTTTATGGGCACCGGGCACGGCATAACCGGAAGGCTAGACCGCAACGAGGCTAAGCAAAGCTCTCGAAGACTGATTGCAGTTCTTTGGCAACGAGGATAGCTTCTACACATCTTAATTATTGATCGTGACTAGCACGCGAGCAAATCGCCGGACTTCAAGCTTGAGAGATGGCTGAAGAAAACCTGGCCACAACGCCCTCCAAGGGTTATGCGAGGGCACAGGCTATTAGCTTCGGCCTAATTTATATCTCATATATGGTCTTCTACTTTTGTCGAAAGAATTACGCATTCTGGTTGAATGAACTTGTGCGCACTGTAGGCAGGCCAAAGGAAGAGGTCAGCATCTTTGGATCTGTAATGGAGTTCTCCTACGGTGCTGGCAAGCTAATTGCGGGTCCTATTGTAGACTCTGCCCCACCGGCTGCGGTACTCAGCTCGACACTTGCAATCACTGCACTTTGTAACATCTTCATGTTCCAGTCCCCTTGGACATGGCTCGACCTGGGTCTTTGGTCCATTAATGGTATCGTTCAGAGTGCTGCGTGGCCTGCTTTGGCAGCCATTTTCATGAACTGGTTCCGTAACTCGCCGAATCGTGCAACATGGTATAGTATCCTCTCCACCAACCAAAATCTTGGTAGCGCGCTATGCCCTATCATCCTTACTCCCGTTGTGCAGCTCTATGGCTGGCGAGCCGCAACTTGGGCGCCAGGCCTTATTGGTCTTACTCTTGCCGCGATCTTTGCCATCTTTCTCACAGACGGACCCAAAGAGGATGTCCAACACCAAACGCCTAGGCCCAAAGATGTAAGGGTTAATGACACCCAAACCAAAATGGGTGATGATTCCTCTAAACAGGAACCAGCTTCTCAAACATCATGGTCAGACACACTTATAGAAATGTGCACTTCTGTACATCTCTTAAGCTTGGGTATTGGATATGCATTCCTGCAAGCACTTCGTGTTGGCGTTCAAGGTAAGTCAAACCAATAATCAAGAATCGAGGCGGCTTCATGTCTTCCTTCTAGCCAAAACACTTTGTATGGTATATCAAACTCAAGGGAATTAACTTAAACTGACTTGCGATAATAACGAAAGACTGGAGTCTCATCATCCTTCAAGAAACGCGCGGAGTTTCCCTCGAGGCTGCTCGTGATTGCATGGTGACATTAGAAATTGGAGGATTTCTTGGAGGAATTAGTGCTGGAGCACTTAGTGACCGTCTTTTCAATGGCCGTCGTGGACCTGTTATTGTCTTCTTCACTGCGCTTCTTGCACCTCTTATCATGGCCATGGCAAATTTCCCTTTGCCAAAGGGTTTTGAAGATGTTACTCTTGCTAGTATCTATTTTTGCTTCGGCCTTTTTTCGTTTGGACCACATGTCCTGGTCGGCCTCACAGGTACGTTCATGTATTGCCTCCTTCAAAACTCAACCTTCATGAATATATATTATCTTAATTGCAGTTCTGTACTCACGATGCTCCTATGTGTGGTCACTTCTGTTGATTACAGCTCGCGAAGTATTCCCCAAAGCTCCGTCAACAGCCGGAAGGTAAGTTCTTTTGTTCTATCGTCTCGCATTGAAAATAAATCTCAAGCGGTGGACATCTAACATCACAATCCTGTATAAAATATCGAACCGCTGCCTCCCCAGTTTTGCAAAGTCGGTCGCTCAAGTCGGTGGCACTGCTGCAGGCTACCCTTTAAGTCTGGTGGTCAACTCATATGGCTGGGATTATGTCACAACGGTATGGACCTTTTGTGCGATTTTTGGCGCTCTTGCTTTTGCTCCCTTGCTTGCTGTGCCTTCAAGTACGCAAATCTCTAAAGCCAAGACAGCCTGACTTTAGAATGCATTCAACTCTATTGATCTATCGTGATATTGTTATTTTACCAGGTACCTTATCACCTACTAGAAAGTGCTAATTTCTCTTCCCTTGCTCAGTAATCTAATCTATCAGTAGGTAAAACCACTAAGAGTAGTATTCATGACTAAAATGTGTCAACGCACAACAACAACTTGAAGACCTCTTTCGAGCAGCAGGACCATTAACCCAACCAGAATTATGTTGACCTCGCCATGGCAATCTGCAAGCGATCGCCTTCCCCTTATTCTTGCACCTGATGAGCCGCGCAACCCCGACGTTCTCGCTGTTTGTGAGCAGGTCCGCGACTGGATGGTGGCCAAGATGCAGGTGAGTGAACCAAATAACACCGTCGCCCTTTTGTGCTTTCCCAGACAATACGGAAAGGATGTATCGATGTAATTCCAACTACTACAGAAACAGTAAATGGCTAACGATGATTGTGTACTTGGCTTCGTTACGATGGGAACTTTTCATGCGCTTTGAGGAGGATGGATCTATAGGAGGGACCTACTTTGGGATGGAAACGATGTGTGCTGCTCCAGGACAACGTTCCACGTGCTGTGACGAATCATCTTCCAGAAAACTATGCAGTGGCGTTGACATGTTTGCGCTCCAGAAGATTCAATCAAATTGTTTACCAACTTGCTCACGAATTGACGCATGTGTTTGTAGATCCTTTAATTGAACATCCTTTCATCGAGGTCATAGCTTGCTTAAGTTCTCTTGCAGCACTTGAAGACTTCTCACAACAGTGGGGTCGCGCAGGCTCGGCTGGGCTAAGAGCCTATGCCATAAAATATGCAGAATATAGAGATACAATCATGGAAGGACCTGAAAAATTCTTATTGCAGATTACACCAAAACACCAAAACCATCTCCACCGTGATCAAACAATTCGCTCATGGGCACAAAATGTCGAGATTGACTGCTACGACAGGAACGCTCAGCTGCTTCTCGCAAGCTATTTGCTTCCGCAATTGGCTGCACTAAAGTCGTGGACGGCTATTCGCCACGTACATCACGCAATCGTGCCCTTCTCAGAGGGATGCACGCAATCATGGAAAGACACCATCTCCACTTCAGCCTGGCGTAAAGCCTGCAACGAAGATATCATGTGCGATGACGCAACCGCCTCGGAGTTTATTTCGTTTGTTGAGTTTTTACTAAACCTTCCCAAGGCAAAGGTAAATGCGTCTCCGGGTTCCGCGCCGTCTTAACGATTTGATCCAGCTTCCCAAGTACTATCTGCTCTTCGTTCCTGAGCAAAGAGTCCAGAAATGCATCCATTAGGTTGACTTCTTCTTACGTGTATTGGAGCGAGGTGGGCTAGCTTCTCGTCCGCGTTTAGTGCCTGGTGTGGATGCCGTATTGGTTTGCTTTCCAACAGCCCGTTCTTCAGCACACATCGCTGCACCCATTTTTGCCAGTTCATCAACGCGATCGTTATATTGCTCTGCACTATGACCACGCACGTGAATAAAATCAACTTGCCGAACTATGCGCGCTCGTGCGAGTGCCTCGCGGCATTTGAGAATGAGATCCCTGTTTTTTGCACCATTAAACAATCCCATCACCGACTTCGCCGCATACTCGGAGTCGTAGCGTACGATTACAGGCTCTGCACCAGTGCTAGGGACTGGTAGGTCATGAATGTAATCCAAAGCCTTGGCAATAGCCGTTAACTCTGCTGTATTGTTTGAAAATACCTCTGCACCAATATAGCCTGATTTTGCCGGATCAAGCACGACAGGTCCAAACGCTTCGTGAAGAAGCTCATGTGTGCTAGAGAGATTCCACCGGAGCACGAGGAAACCCCAACCTGCTGGGGGTTTCGTCTCCTTTACATTATAATTGCCCAAGCAAGAACCATCTGAGTAGACTACCAGCGAGCCATCTTTGATGTCCTCCACAGTCATCTGTGGACCCTTGTTCTTAGCACCAGAGCTTTTCCGAGCGCCGCCACCCCGCGTGCCGCCGCCTGTCTTGCGGTTAGATGTTTTATTCTGCCCCGAGAAACGTGAAGCCGAGCTTGAAGAGGTTAATGGGGAAGGCACAGAAGAAGAGGAAGAAGAAATAGAGTTCGTAATTGTCGAAAACCCTGATCTGCCAGTATAGAATCGCGGCACCTTCGCGCTCAAGATTGCTTGATCTTTAATGGGATTTGCACCCAAACTTGTGACTGGCAAGGTTGCCTTTGTTTTAGCAAAGCCTTCCACAGGAGTTTTTTGTGCAGATGTGACTTCAGAACCTCCTTGTGAGAGTCCGAGGTAAGCTTTGGCGGCAGGCTCGGTTGTAAAGCTCTTGAACTGTGCTCCAGAGAACCCCTTGACCTGGGCCTCGCACTCTGCCCAAGTCCGGAAAAGACCTGTGGCGCGGCCCTTTCGCACAGCGTACATTTTCCCAGAAGGCTTCGAAGATGAGCCTTTGCCAGCGCGGAAAGACATTCACGCAGCGATTCCGCGACGATGGGGAGAGCGTTTTGACCTCCAATGATCGCTTGATCCTTTTCAAGTTATGTTTCCAGTTAGGTGCTGCTAGGTAGATAGGGGTCTTAGATGGGGCAAAAGTAGGTAAATCTTTTTATTAGAAATTGCTTTTATTTTTCTTTTAATTTTCTCCCTGAGGGAGAAAGTAGGTTAAATGTTTGGCCGCGCCGCCCCGCGCGATTTGAGCCCTGGCTAATTCTTGATAAAAGACGCCCAAAAAGAAGAACTCTGAAAAAGAGTTTAATTTAAAACATCGACTTTTCATTTTCTAGGAAGTATATAAGGTACCATGATAGGTTCGTTGGCTGAGATTGGCAATATTCTTTCTTTCTTTCTTTTCTTTTTTTTTTTTCGTTGTTTTGGACTTTAGTTGATGTATTTCATGCGCTGCCTCAACTGCTCGTCGTTACGGTAGTAGTAATTGTCACCTTCTTTGCTGAGCTTTAGAACAGCAACTGAATGTAACCAAAGCTTTTTAAAGGGTTTCCATTTAATAGTGGTATTTCTCCCTTGTTGAGGCGGTATGGAAAATTATTCGCAGCCCAGATATGTTTTATGAGCTGATCTTCATCGTCCGTAAATCGACGGGACTAAAGTTTAGTATTGGTTGCGTTTGCTTGAGCTTTAAGTTCCTTTTCGCAGAGTGCAATGGTCTCCAAAGTTAGTTGTTGAGAAAGCTTTTTCACTTTAGCACCAAGCGTACAACAGGTTTTAACAATTTGCTGCTTGTACTTCTGTAAGTCGCCGCCGTCTCTTGTACCTTGTGCAGAGCTTGTACTGGCGATACGACACTCTTGATTTTTAATTACGCTTGGTTTGGGAGTAGCGGAGGTTCTGTCTTCTTCTATACTTAATGTATACAATCTTCGAGACCTTCTGAGTATATTTTTGTTCGAATCAGCATCCTGTGCATCTTCATTTCCATTTCTTTTGTTATCCGCATCACTCCCATCTAGACTTTGGAGAGAAACAAGATCGTCTCCTTTATTCATAGCCACACTAGGGCTTTTTCTTTGCTGCACCTGGCCCAACATCTGCAAAGTTATAGCATTTTCTGGAATTGATAGATTTTGACAACCAGGCTTTTCTGTATGTAAATTTCTCTGAGGTTGAAAAGGTGGTTGATCCTGTGTACTATCTTTATCTTCACTACTGGTAAAAGATGCTGAAGCTGTTTTTCTGAGTTTTCCAGGTGATACAGGCGCAGTTATCTTCTGTTTTGTGTTTTGAGAAATCAAACTATTATCAATCTCATCATCAACAGCGGGAGGAACTATGTTAGAAAGAGCTACTAGAGGTTCCATTTCCTCCTCCAAATCAGTCAAGCTGTTAATTCTGAGTGTTTCTTCTCTGTAGAGCGAGCAAGACATATTTTCGTGGGTCCTCGAATCCCTGTCCGTGCGTTTCGCAGGCTATTTTTGTTTTTTTGAGCATCTCTTTTGCGTTTAAACTTAAGAGAACTATTATAGGAGTGATATACGCTAGTATTTGTGTGGACTGGAAGCCCTATGTGTCTCCTCTGGGCATAAACAGATGGCCATTTGATACGACCTGTTCCACTCTTAGGCGCTTGTCTCACTGCATCAAACAGTTCTGTATTCAACTTGAGCACCCATTCACGCGTGCCTGTTGGATTATCATCTTGAGTATCACTGGAGTCTCCCTTGATAGTAGTTTGAAGGTTATCGTTAACATTGAGCTCAGACTCATCCACATTCTGAACATGCTCGTCATTTTGTTGAGGGGCATCCAACTGTGGACCCATATCTCCACTCCCTAGCTCATCGATACTTGTACTAATCATAGGCACAGCTCTATTCGTATCTAATGTAGCAGAATGAATGTTTTCATTCGGGTCGACTAACCCGGTACTGCTGTTTGTACTGTGCTCATGTGTAATACCTCTGTTTCCATCTGCTTCACCTTTCTTTTAACGAGAAACTTGGCGCATATAAGTTCTAGTAGTAACAACTGTCTGTTCTTGGAAGATTTCAGTATTGGTGTTACTACAACTGATTCATTTGTTGCATCGAGCTTTCTCCTTCCTCAATGATCTTCTGTACTGCAAGATTGAAGGATTGCAATAGTTTACCTTGACGAAGCATTGATGGTAAACAACCTCGAGAAGACCAACATAGTCCTCTAGAGCATTTTAAAGCTGCACCTGTGTTTGCATTTTGATGAATGTCTTGAATGGGTTATCACTTCGATCGAACCCATTAGCAAAAGCATTCAACATCTTATGTAGGAGTCGATTGATTGAGTATCTTCAAATGGCTGGGTTCGAGCATGTTGGTCGCTGCTGTGTGGTACCCAATGCTGCAAAGTTTTTTCGATAGTATGATCAAAGGCTGTTATCTCACCTATAGAGAGACTTAAAATTGCTGAAGCGAATGCAGGGTTGATAGATTCACCAGCGAGATTTACTCCTGTTGATGCGAAGGTAGGAGGGATTCCAAACATGTGAGGGCCACCACTCCGACAATTTGTCAAACAACAACAACAAAAAAGGACAAAACTGAAAAGAGGATGGAGACAATCGGCGGTCAGAAGATACTCACGCAGCAGCAGCTGGATGAACAACGTGCTGCTGGTGCACACGTCATAGCGCCTTTCATTATCCATGATGAAGTGTATGATGAGTTTGTTATCTCAAAAGATCTCACGCACGAAGAGAGGAGAGAAAAACTGGGAGAAGCTATAGCAAAGAACGAAGGGAGTTTCTATCACTTGTCTGGAATGTTTTCCTGTGGCATTCTTTTGAATGACTTCGCGCTCTCTTCGCTAGTGGCTCGAGAAAGCTATGCAGGATCGTGTCTGGGCGCTTATGCAGACGTAGATGATGCCCTTGCGTATTGCACAGGACATGATTCTGTCAGGAAGCGGTGGAACTTATGTGAAATGATCGAGAAGCAATGTCGAATCGCGAGGTGTGTCCAAAGCCCAGGTTAGGTGGCTTCTAGTAATCAGAGATACTCAAGATACCTCCTGATAGTCAACAAGTTTCTTTTTTTTGTTGCAAATTGGAAGATTACACTTAGGTACTCCTTGTAGGTATACGTAGCCCTAGTAATCAGAGTTTTTATTGCATCTGGATCAATTGGTAATGAACCTATCAAGTTTGCAAAACTTGCGTTTCCTATGGTAATATTAAACAAACTAACCTGTGGCTAAGACAATTCTTCAATCACATTCCTGACAGGTAGCGCAAAAAGATGCATCTGACGGCGTGGATATCACGATCGGCTACGTGTTTGCATTTGGGCCATTTGAAAACCTTGGATGTTCCGAGCTAGATGGTACGACATTCATGGTATGTTTTTGAAGTGTAATCCTCTCGGTAAATAACCAGTTTACACCAGGGGAAAAGCTCAGATTTGCGAATGAACGCTTGGCGGAAGTAAAAATTCCCCCAAAGACACATTTCTCGAACTGTCTTGCTTTAGATCTGTCTTGTTAACTTATTGACCATCTGAGAGGTTTCAAATTTAGGTTAAAGGTAACAGTAACAGTAGTTTTCACAGAGCCAAAGTGCAAGCTTGCAGTGAATCTCGCTAGTCTTGTGCTCAATCTCGAGGAGTATGCGTAGGTATGGACATCTTAAAGCAGTTTTACATGTTTTCTCTTGAGCAAGTTCACCATGGATTTTGTCGGCACAGTGAAATGGAAAGAACATTATATTTTTTATGTGTCCCAGTGCCACAACATCGTCACTTGTGTCTTTGCGATTGCCTCCGGGTACTTACCGAGAGGCCAAACTACTGATGGAAATACTTTGCTAGCTTACATTGAAGATTTGCTTCAGTTGTGGTGTTCAGAGCTTTTGTGATTCCTTGACCATGCCATTTTCTTACCTAGCCTCCGCTTCTTATTTAAGACCTAAATAATTTTATCTTTCTTAATATGGAATAAATACTAACATTTGGAGGTTATATAAGTCTTAAGGTTTTCATAGGCACAGTGAAGCTCCCCATGTTACCTCATGCATACCGTTATGCGGCGTTAGTTAAAATTAATAAAATGTTTCATGAAAGTAAACATGGTGCAGTTCATGGCCCTATGTCGCGTTTGGGTCTGAGATATGCAAGCAAATTGATCACTATTCCTTGGTGGACTGAATGGCCACGATGGAAACAAGAAAATCACAACTTCCACCATTAAGCGCAACAGAGTCGAGGACAGGCACAGCTCTCACAGATCCGTATAGCGACTTCTTTTCACAGCTGGAGGATGAACGCTATGAAGTTACCCACGGACGGCGATGGATCACGAAGGAAGAACGCTTCATTGCCCAGATGGTCAGTCGTATGAGCTCTGATGCAAGATGGAGAGAAAGTTTACTACTTCAATTTCAGCAGCGGAGAAATCAGGCAAGACTTGAACTTCAGCAAACTTTAAGCAACCCAAGTGTAGCTATGGTACATTCGCTGCTCAACACGCAACGCAAGGCACAAAGTATGAGATTTGATATACGTGGGCCCAAACGCTATCAAGACACATGGACAGATGCTCGTCATCATGCTGCAACGACCATTCTCAATGGTTTTCAGACGAATGAAAAGGTTAAAACTTCAAAAGGGCAGCAAGAGTGGGTTACAGAGCACATGTCCCGTGTTCTACGACAAATTGGAAATCAAAGACGCAAAGAAGCTGCAGTAGCAGAAAACATGGAGATGATTCTCATGGCGCATGAAGAGCAACGGCAGAAAAAAAGTGAACAGGTTCTTAAGTGCACAGTAGAGTGCACCGACTTTGTTGATTTTCTAGTCCTGGTTCATCGGTATGGTTCTGTTCCTGATTGGCAAGTATTCGCGTTCGGGCAAAAGAGATTTGGACGACTTCCCGGAAGACGTTATCAGCGCAGGATTATCAGAGCAGCGAGAAAAATCCAATCAGTCTGGAATGGGTATTGGGTTCGATGGCGACCAACTTGTCTCGCACTAGCGATTCATGGTCAGAGGCTCTATCGAGGCTATATAGGACGTCGCAGAGCTGCAATTCGTAAAACATTAATTTGTCACGTTAATCAAGGATTCAACCGACATCAAGCTCGCCTGGTATCTATGTGTTTTCAGTCATGGGACATATACCGACACCGCAGTAAACGTATTCGGAGACTGATGCGCAGAATTTCGAATCAGCTTCTTGGTAAAGCATTTCGCTCATTCATGGAAAGTGTAAAAGAGAATTCTGAGCGTCGAGCTGCGAAGTTACGGATACATCTTGCTAGAATAGCCCACCAAACCATTATTAAAGTACTTCATCAATGGCACAAGGCTGCTAGGCAAGCTCGAGCTGTTCGACGTTTCACTGTGCGCATTATATCTGGTACTAAGCTGCGCTGCTTTGAACATTGGCAACAATTCAACTTGATCTCCAAATCTGTGCGTGAAAATATGAAACATGCAGTGACAATCAGACTTGTTTCACAAGCCGTTGCACGATATTTAGCACGAATAAAAATTCAAAAGCTTGTAAGAGGTCGTCTTGGAAGACGAGCAGTGCGTGCAATTCGCCAAGAAAGAGCCTTGCACAGTCGTATGGCTGCTCGAAAGCAGTATCGCCAGGAAGCACTCCGAATTTCAAAGGAAAAGTATGAACAGCTTGTTTCCACAACAGAATCTGCGTTTCACGTTGAAAGTCAGGAAATGGCAATCCAAATAGCTGGCTTACAAAAGTCTTACACCACCAAAAACGATTTCACAGCTGCTTTTCAGGCTGAGTATAACGAACTTCGTGCTATGCAGCGTCGCACACTCACTTTGTGGGCTCGCTTCAAGATAACACGTAAAGCCCGCCGCCGAGAGATTGCTCATTCCTTGCGTAGGCAACTAATGGACGCTGCTAAAGCTGGGATAAAACTTTCTCATGAAGCTGATTTATTGTCTCGGTACTCTATATCAGGTTCTGGCATTAAACTTCTACGTTTATGGGCAAGCACAAACAGCGTCGATCCACACATGGGAGCCAAGGCTTGCCTGGAACCATGCTCTGATCTTTTGACTTGGATAAAAGATCGGCACGTCTTTCCTGCAAAATTTCATAGCTGGGCGTGTTCTAATTGTGCACCGTATCTTAATATCTGGTTCTGGCATCTTCCATTGAACCAACTCGGGGCAGCAATCTGCGTCGGCGTTGCGTGGCCTTATTTTCGTGAATTTATCATTTCTACCCTTGATGAGACTGATCGTCATAAGCTTTTTCTAGCTTACATTCTCGAAGAAATCAAAGATATCTCAAATACAATTCACCTAACTCCTCTACACACGATTGACAAGACATGAGTGGGCTTAACATGAAAAATATGTATCTCTAATGTATATTGCGAAGTGGAATCTGATTTTGCACAAATCTCCTTGTCAATGTAGCTTTGCACACCGCCTGTTGAAAAAACATGAACTCATGTAAAACTCGATCACCTCTGACTTCAAGTTTGACATTGTAGGTGACGGGGTTGGCATAGTAAAAGAACGAACTCATAAAAGGAGGGCAATGAACAACCAAGCGACGTTAGGTAGTAAAAAAGAAAAAGAAAAAAAGTGTACCTATTCAAATGCTTTAGAAGTGACAACGCCTCGTGTCTAGGTAAATCCAGGCTGCCGAATTTTTTAGGCAGGAGGTTCATGTGGGATGGCGAGCATGACCCTGCATGAGAACATGATGGTTCCTTGTAAACAAAACAATACAAATGCTAGTGACAGGAGAAAGTAAAATTCAGGGTTCAGATTGATGGGAAAAAATCTCCAACGATTGCAAAACTGACGATCATTTGTAAAAAACCCACAACAACCCCGAGAAATGTACCTACTAAGATGAGCTTAAGCTCGTCTTCTTCAAACACAGGATGCAAAACTCGCTCAAAGTCTTGAGCAGGGAGAGCTTGCATTTTAGTTCGGATTTCAGTCTCGAGGTCTAAGGCTTGATCTGTGTAATCATGCATATACTGAATAATATTAACAATCTCATTGACAGTCATGTCTTGTACATCCCCCCTCATTTTCTTAAAATTCTCTGCACCCATGTAAGACTCAACAAGTGGGCGAGCAAAGCCAATCATGCGGCTAGTGAAGGCATCAGCGTGAAGCCTGAGTAGCTTTTCAAAATTTTCAGCCTTGGGACCATTCATCATATACCACCAGATATTCTCTGAGTGCAGAACTGAAGCAACCATTTTTGAGGCAAATTTAGCACTTGCCTCTTGTTGACGCTTCAAAAAAAGGCCTTGGAGCTTTATTCGGCCACAGCAAATTGGCCGTGGCTCGACTGGGGAGAAGATCGCTTTGAGAGCAATCTATGTTACGAATAGTTGCGAGGCACATTGATATCATTTTGAGTTAGCATATGATTGCCATGGCTACGAGAAAAGCAGGAAACGAGAACTTACCAGGTTTGTAAAATAGCCAACAAACCCACCTAGTATTGGAAGAAGGTAGTTGCTGATATTTGTGGGAATAGCCCAACGAAAAAGAACTGTTTGTATACAGCCAAACAGAAAGCCTAAATAGAAGCCAGAGTTCTCGATAAAACGAAGCTCCTGAGCTCCTACAGACTTAAAGACATCTACTAAAAGCTCGGGATGCAGCACCATTTCACTTACGCACATGTGCTTCAGGTCATATACATCATCGAGCTGCTCAACAAGGTCGCTCATGAAGCCTGCTGTGAACGCGGGAAGTTCTGCAACTGACCACGTCATTATTTGATCTTTCACAACCTGTTCGGTCCTTTTCCATGCAGTTGTGTGCTCAATGATATATTCATCAGAGAGTTTGTCAACGATTCGAGAAAGAGTCATCTCAAACCCAGTTTTAAGATGAGCTGCAGCTTTATCTTTCTCAATTCGTCCAAAAATCTCACGAATATTGAAAAGCTTTTGAGTCATTAGATCAACCGAGTTGCTGGCCATCTTTTCAGCCTTCGTTGGCACGATGCCCTGCCAGCCGATGCAACCGGCAGGTTGGTCTTTCATGCGATAGAGCTCAATGCCCCAAAACTTGAGAGGACCAAAGGTTAGCTTCAGCGCCTGGTTACGTAAATTGAATAGCCATGCATGTAATTTGTGTATCAAAAACGCAAGGAAGAATTAATAAATGTTGTGCGTTAGTCTCAAAGCCTCCGTAAAATGCATCCCACTTTACTCTGTATTCTCGATAAGTGTATCAAGACTCTAGTATTGACGAGTACCAAAAAACATATCCAAATATCGCTTGACCAAAAGTTCATCAAACATTCTTGACACGATACTTACAACGACATTAGTCCCGTAGCCCACTGCTCCCGAGATGAACGGCATCAGCAAGTAGAACCACCACGGAAGCTCCTGATCGCTGGACAGTCCTCTTGCACCGAGCCATTCACCATCCCCAATACCACCCCTTAAACGTGGCATTCTTAGCATTACTGTAACAGCCTCGGCGCCTACAGTCCAGCTCAACTGAGCAATGGCCATTGCCAATGCCATTGCTACAGCTTGCCGCAAAGCACGTGGCACATCACCACGAAGCCTAGTTAAAGACCCTGGGCGACGACTGGGTTGCGTTTTGCAATGAGAGACCGGCATTCTCATTATCGAGAGAGTCCATGAACGTCTCCTTCGCATTGCAGAATTGATGTTGACCATCTCGCTGCCAGATGAAAGAAAAATGAACTCGAAGGCATTATTCATATATGCATGCTGGCGTACTACCTACCCCCCCCCATGGACACTCCTATAGTTTAACCTGATAAAAGTTTTACACGTGCCGGATTTAGGAATTAATTAGGCTTCACACTGATACCATTTTCGTCATATCAGGTAGGTACCTACCTTTTCAAGGAACACTCCAAGAGTTTTGGTGCTCTGCTTAGTGGATCGCAGTGGATCGGGAGATTGTTTAGACAATACCTCGAGGACAGAGTAACCTTGCGATAGCTAGAACGTAGTCTTCGGTATTTGTTTGCAACACAATCAAGACTGGCAAACTTAGAGCAGGAGTGTTGGCAGTTCCGGAAAGTTTCAAGGGTCACATCTGACTGGCCTGGGGAAGTAGGCAGGTAGGTAGGTAGGTAGGTACCTAACTAGGTAGTAAATGGGCAGGTAGTGAAAGTGATATCTGCTTTATTACATAAAGACAGTAGGTAGGTTGGCACAGTTTATTCAACAAGCCCGTGAGTGATGCTTCAGGTCTTGCAGTTAAATTTTTACCCATTTTGAAGTAAAAGGATTGATTGGAGTAGCTTATTAGTGGTGCTGCAAATCTGGGATTGAACCTCTAGCTAGGTATCTATCTATCTAGCTACCACTGTTATGCTGTTAGGGTACCAGGTACTCCTATCAATCCTTCGACTTTCTTTAAGTTGGGTAAGAAGTCAAATCATGATATTCACTCTTAGGACCATAATTGGGTATACACATGCAAGGCTGTATTGCAGTGCATTTTTGGTCATCTTGCAATTGCTATCTGTATTACGTACCTGAGAAAAGCAGACTGGACAAAATCTCTTGAAACCTAAACTGCTGACGCATAGAGCAAACGAATGTTCAGAGTCGGATTATCCAGAACAATAGCCATGTATTCGAGATTTAGATGTGAAGTTAATAAGAGCAAACTGTGGGTAGCAGGAGAGGAGGGAAGCTTGAGTCAGTTAATTGAACAACACAGCAGAAGCCAGATAGGAAAGTGTTGCAAAACCAAGTCATTGAATAGTGATAGAAATTGCAAGAATGAATTAGCGGTGCTGGTATAACTAAACAACGTTTCTTTATCTTCAAGCTTTCAAGGTCTTTGATCAAAATTAAGACAGTCCATTAGCTGCATCAACGGGTAGTTTCCCTCTCATTTAGTTTTGTGTGTGTGGAAATAGGTATCAATTAAATGGTGCGACTTTGAACGAAGAAAAATCCTGAAAAAAATATCTGCGCCTTGTCAAAAACACAAGCTGTTTGATTTTAATTGTAGCTCGAAGTACTACCTACAATCGATGGACCAAGTCCATAAGGCAAGGTGACAACCTGTGAAAACCAATGAAACACGATTATATATGCGGAAGTATTTTGTATAATACACGATTAGCCACACGGGCTCGATTTCGCTGAATAGATATTTTCTGATTCGCAAGCAAGCACGTACTGTGTGCCCAAAGAAAACAATCCGCATTTCATTGAGTATTTTTCAATCTATATGTCGTTCACAACCTTCTGGCAGTTGTGCCAAGCGTATACCTCAAGACCTGATAGACTACAATAGTGGTCCCCCCATGAAAGAGGGTTTCAATTATGT
This sequence comes from Schizochytrium sp. TIO01, assembly GCA_004764695.1. Lineage (NCBI taxonomy): Eukaryota > Bigyra > Thraustochytrida > Thraustochytriidae > Schizochytrium > Schizochytrium sp. TIO01. The sequence goes on along the minus strand of SMSO01000037.1, from coordinate 2,012,308 downwards.
CGTTACAAACTCAGATAAACCTAAAGTAGATTGTGCAGCAAAGTGTGGTCTGATTCAAAGCTGGTGCCAGTCTTCCATAATTCACAAATCTAATGTTGTAAACTGTCCCTTCGTGACCGGAAACCTTGCCTCCAACTTTCATGGCAATAGCTTCATGTTAGTGCATCTAATTTTGAACAGTCAGATATAATAGATGATTGGAATATTTACTCTCTTTGAATATTCTCTGCCACGTCTGTTTCCGATTCATTTGTATTTTGATCTGCGAAACCTTGAATTGTTTATCAAGCTGGTCTAAAAGCGTGGGCACTTTAATATATATAAACTTACTTTTTTCTTCTTTGAAATTGCAAATTGCATTTCCATAGTTCTTGATTCTTGTTTGTCAGGCGACTTGGGGCTTGGGGGGAGCATTGCACCAGCCCTTCGAAAGCTATTCATAGTAGTTCAGAGAAAGATGTCTCGCAATGTCGCGAGACATCTTTTTCTCGATTTCTAAATTGAGACCCTTTCTAAATAACTTGCTTTTATTGATTACTAGTAATACACCAATGATTCCTTCTTTTTAAACCAATTTAAAATAGTTTTACCTTTTTAATTATTTATAAAAATAATATATTAAAAAAATGTACGTGTGCAGCCATGCAAACGAACTAATTACCAAGTAATACCCACACATTACCTCCTAGTTACCAGACTACGCCTTCCGCTGCTTCCATGAAGAGAAAGAAAGCTTTTCATAGTTTTTATCGGCAAAAGGAGGGAAACAAAGAAAGCTTCCTTCATATCTCTATTTCATCTCTCTTCTTATCTCTCTTTTATCTCTTCTTATCTCTTTCTTCAATGGCAATGATAGAGCACTCTTCTTTTCCACCACCATCCTCATCCGCGCACTCGAGTCGCTGGCGAGGCCGATGTCCTCTGACTGGCCGGTGGGCAGCGTGCCGGGGAGCGTGCAGGAGGCCAAGGTTCTTTCATTCACTCACGAAGGAAGGCCTTCTGCTCCATCCATGGTAATTTATGAAAGAGATCCCATCCGTAACCACAGAACTTATGCACATGGGCGTCGAAGGCGTCGCGGAGGCAGACTGCAAAGGCTGTCGCCTCCGCAGAATTAGAACTGATACCGCTCGGGCACAGCACGCTTGCTGGCTGGCTGGCTGGCTTGCTTGCTTGCAGGCTCGCACGCTCCGGGTAAATCAGCGGCGGATCGAACAGAGTGCGAAGTGGTGAGTTAGTTTAGTTGTCTGTCTAACCTCTTCAACATTCCACCGTCACCGAATTGTCACAAAAAGGACATCACATCAATCAATTGCAATTCGCTGTGACGTTTCTGGGCCGCTCGAAGCGCTCCCCGCAGGTACCCTGCGAGCGAGCGAGCGAGCGAGCGAGCTCGCGAGGTGGGCCGTGGAGGCCAGCTGCGGCCAGAGGCCAGCCGCCTGGCCAGGCACAGGCACAGGCGCAGCCATGCGTGTCTGCCTCGCGACGAGCGGGAGATTGAACTCAGGCGGGTCAGGCGAGGCACCTGAAATTCGCACCAAAACAATCTCATAGAAATGACGTCGCAGATACTCGACTTGCTCACACCGCCCTTTTCTTCGCAGAAGTACGTTATAGCTCGCGGCAAGTGCACTTTATTTTATAACCTACTTACAGACATCCGCACAGTAGGTTATAGCCCGAGACGAAGCTGAATATAGGGAAAGCAGGGGAGGAGCGGAGAATATTGATGTTAAAAGACCCCGTGACATCGTGCGGGTTAAATAGTATTGTAGCTTGGGGTCTTGTATTGTCTGCACAGAGGCTAAGGCGGAGGGGAGTCTGAGAAGATAGAGAAAAAGAATAAAGAAAGAGTGAGAGGAAGAGACAAAATTGGAGCAGGCAGAGCTAAAACGAGGTGCGCCAGACCCGACTCGCGACGGCTTGGCGCTCTCTGGAGGCGCCGTGCAGCGATCGCGGGCGGAAATTTCGGCACAGGGGACCTTCAAAGGCCTGCCGCCTAGTTTGGTTGGACCCAGGTGCCAGATCTGCGGCGCATCGGCGATCATCGCCGAAGCGCCAAGATTTCAAACTTTTGAACACATAATAGACTCTCTGTACGCCGCAGCGGACTCGCAAAGGCTACTGGAGCAGGATTCAAAGTGGATACAATGCTGCGAGCCTTCTCATCGTCGCGGTCAGCGCTCTCGGGCCTCGGAATTCGCGGAAATGAGGCCAAATTGCTACAAAGGGTATCTTTCTCAGCCTCAGAAGGTCTCGCAGTGAGACCTTCGTGGCTTCACGGCGCCGCAAACACATCACCCTCGCGGATATCAAACATTGCAAAGCTTGACACCTTTACTGGCATCGCTAGCTTCGCAGCCAAGTCTCGGTTTGGCCTTGCACACGCAGGACCTGCTTCGCGGATTGGAAAGGTTGCCGTCACAAATGGTAAGAGCCACTTTGCTGGTCTCTCGTCGAAGGTGACCTCAAAGTCTGCCAGGGGCTCACAAGAGCAGGAGATTCTCCGCGCCATGTTAGGTCACATCTGGCCCAAAGATAATTGGAAAGTCCGCGCTAGAGTGGTGATTGCGTTGATGTTGCTTGTGGGTGGCAAGGTTCTCACAGTGTGTGTCCCATTTATCTTCAAAGCACTTGTGGACCAGCTGAATGATATGACCGGTGGAAGTAACCAAACAATTAGTCCTGAGGCAGTTGCTGCTGTTCCACTTTCACTTGTGTTGATATATGGTCTTGCCCGTGCCGGTGGCAGTGGTTTTCAAGAGGGTCGTAACGCTGTTTTTGCATCCGTAGCACAATCCGCTATTCGGAAGGTTGCTCGCAACGTTTTTCTACACCTACACTCAATGGACCTTTCCTTTCACCTTAATCGTCAGACTGGACGTCTCTCGCGGGTAATTGACCGTGGTGGTCGCTCTATTGATTTTGTGCTGTCATCATTAGTCTTTCGCGTCGTACCTACCGCCCTAGAGCTCAGCATGGTGAGTGGCCTGCTTGCATACCGTGCAGGCCCGAGTTACGCCGCTATCACTCTTGCTACACTTTCTATCTACGTTTGGTTTACAATCCGCACCACAAACTGGCGTACAGCAATTCGCAAGGATATGAACTCTTCTGAAAACGACGCTAGTGCAAAAGTAGTGGACTCCCTCATTAACTACGAGACAGTGAAGTACTTTACAAATGATCTCCATGAGGCTAATCGCTACGACTCCTCACTCCAGGAGTTCGAAAAGGCCTCTTTGAAGACGCAGACTTCATTGGCATGGCTCAACTTTGGCCAAAATGCAATTTTCTCTGTAGGCCTCACCGCGGTCATGTACATGGCAGCTAACGAAATTTGCCAGGGCACAATGACTGTCGGTGATCTCGTTCTCGTCAACGGCTTGCTCTTCCAGCTCTCAGTTCCATTGAACTTTGTTGGGTCTGTGTACCGTGAGTTGCGTCAAGCACTCATTGACATGGATGAGATGTTTCTCTTGCAACGTCAACAAACGCGAATCTCCACAAAATCAGATGCTATTCCTCTACCTCCAATGCCTGCTGACTTGAGCATGCCAGAAATTGAATTCCGAGACGTTTGGTTTGGTTATTCAAAGGAACGCCCTATTTTGCGTGGCCTGAATTTGAAGATTCCGCACGGCCAGACTGTTGCAATTGTTGGCCCCTCCGGATGTGGTAAATCTACATTGCTTCGCCTCTTGTTCCGGTTTTACGATGCTGACCAAGGCAAAGTTCTTGTACATGGTGCAGACACTCGGGATGTTCAGCTTGATAGCTTACGTCAACACATTGGTGTAATTCCGCAAGACACAGTCATGTTTAATGACACTCTGTACTACAACTTGCACTATGCAGATTTTAATGCACCCCGTGAACGTGTCGAGGAGGTAGCGCGCATGGCCCACCTTGAGCCTCTTGTGAAGATGCTGCCTGAGGGCTTTGAGACTCAAGTTGGTGAGCGAGGCCTTAAGCTCTCTGGCGGTGAAAAGCAGCGCGTTGCTATTGCCCGTGCCATGCTTAAGAACGCACCCATTCTATTGGCTGATGAGGCAACATCGGCTCTTGATTCGCGAACAGAATCAAACATCATGGAATCCCTCTCAGCTTTGGCCAAGAACCGCACATCCCTCTTGATCGCTCATCGTCTTTCCACAGCAAGGAACGCGGACAAGATCATTGTCCTTAACAACGGAGTTGTCGAAGAGTCGGGCTCACACGATGAGCTCTTGGCTCAACCCGGGTCTCTCTACAAAAAGCTTTGGGATAACCAGCACGCTAACCCGCAGGTATAAGGTTGTTCTCCCTTCTTTCATCCCTGTAGCACTCCCTTTACCTTTTTGTTATATGCCACTCACGTTTCTTACTTCTCCACCTTAGATTTATTGTACTGCACAACATTGCTGCTGTCGATGCCATCATAAACTGTTTGACTCTCTAGAGCCATGACCTTGTTATTTGAAATCTTCTTAATCTCTGGCAAATAAAGAAAGCTAAAGCAGGGGATAAAAATAACCACAAGTCAAAAATAGAAGAAAAAAAGTTCAGATGCTCACCAGCCGCGCCAACATGACGTGCTATTCTTGGAGAGATAGACACGCATTTTAATGGCAATCGCTAGCCTTTGTTCGTTGATGGACGCTTACTTTGTCCACAAGATTGCTCGTTTCGTGCTTTGTTATTGGGTTCAGCATCCCTTCGGTCGTTCTATAAAACACCTTTCAACCTTTTGCTGGCCCTACTACGGGGTAGATTTGCACTATCGAGCTGACGGTATGAACACCATGCTCTACCTTATATACTGAATCAGGAAATTTTACATATCATCCACACATTATTACTTTTGCTTTTTGCTACTGCTAATAGTTTTGTTGCAAATCTTTTTTCACAAGTGTATTATTTATTTGCCTGGCTCACGCATTGCCACTCTTTCCAGGAAGAAATTTTGTATCAGCAAGATGTGTTTCACTTTTCTGGTTTACGAAGCACCGATAATTTAACAATAGATGATTGGCAAGTAAGTGCAAAGTAATAATTTTGTTGGTGCAAAAGTGTATAGATTAACTTGAATCGTAGGTAATAAAATGGCTACTTTGAGTCAATATGAATGATATACTATACCTCTCCTCTGGAATACTGTATGATATCCATAGAACAGAAACTCACCTCAAGCAACGCTCTTGGCATCCAAGTTTCGCGCAATGCGGCGCAGAAGAATTCGTTTACATACAACTGGGCTGGTTATAAAAGGCTACCATCTTGTTGGTGCTGCTGTGTCGATTTTGCGCCACTATCATTCTCTACAGTGCCCACCGCAGATGGCGAAGTTGAAGAAAGATCCTCTTCGATACCGGAACCAAGATCTTTCTCAATCGACTCCAAAAGTGACCGCTCATCATCATTAAGCATAAAGGATTCGCCCCCAGATGCAAGGAGGTCCTCCTCCTGCTCTTTCGCAGCCTCTTGTCCTTTCTGCTGCATCTGGTCCAAATTCTGCTTAGAATCCTCCTTTTTAGGTCGTAACACTTTGTATGTATACAGCGAAATATCGGGAATAGTTTGCTTGGACATTTGCTTATTGGGGCCAGAACCTTCCTCGTAAACGATCTCGTGCCCACGTCCAGGCTGGTAGCTCGACACCTCGCCAAGCCACCATTCGCCAGTGGTGTGCCAATAAATGCGAAGTTTGGTGCCCTTGTCAAAGGTTGAGAAACTGAGTTTAGCTCCGAAACTTTCTTCGTAACGGTCTGCCCATTCAGGTGCTCCACGATTGGCATTAACGCCAGAGTTCATAGCCTCGAAGGTTCCTTGGTAGCATTCATCACAGAGCGCCCAATCGCATTCTGTACATCGATGAACCTTCGCAACGTCGAAGAGGCGTCGGGAGCAGCGGTTGCATACAGAACCTAAGGGAAGTGGATCTCGAGGACCCACATCAAGCAAAGGGTGACCAGCAGGGCAGCGTTGCACCGGAGGAGGCGATTTGCGTAGAATACCAAGTGAAATGTAGCCACCAACCTCCACCGTGGCAAGTATCCGCTCAAAGTCTTTACGACAAACCACAGCTTCGCCATTCACACTGACAATCACATCATCCGCAGCGATCATAGTCTGCACGCCAACAAACACCGCGTGGTAAACATGTACACCAAATTCACCATCATAGACCTGGATTCCGAATCCATCCTCGCCACGTTCCAGCAATGCATCGCGCTCCTCTGGGTTGTGCTTGCGGTATAGATCAATGAGTCGTTCATCAGGAGATTTGCGGACATGCTCACTACGAGGTTTACTCGAGTCCTTAGGGCCGCCGTCGGGCACCGCCGTCGTCTCGTTGAGAATATCCTCATCTTCTTCGTCCACATACTCCACACCAAATCCGTCATGAATATATCCTTTGTATGCAATAGTCACGCGCTCACCAGCTTCCATATTCGCCGGGACAGCTACTAGGCGCGCCTCACCTGTGGGCAGCGCCACCACAAACTCTTGTCCTTTGCTTACACCATGAGGAACGTATACAGGCAAGCTTCTGTACAATGCTCTCGTTTCGGGCCTCGAAGGGTCCAAGTCCCCGCTTACCACCTTGCCGAGCGCAAGTGGAACCTGCTCTTGCACCAACAATCTTGCTGGATCGATTTCCCTTTCGTTTCTGCGACTTCTCTCGCCTCTACCACTGCGAGACTGTCGACTTTGACCATCATTGGATCTCACTTGCTGAGATTGAAGCCCTCCATGGTCGTTGCTGAAGAGTGGCATGCGGTGCATGTGCTCATTTTCTGATGATGATGTAGCCTGGTTGGCTTGCTCGGCCTTCTCCTTAATCCAGTCCTTTGTAGATTGGAAGAATTTGGATGCCCCGGCCTGAAAAGAGGCTGTCAGCTCCTTGGCGCGAGCTGTTGCCTTTTCGGTGGCAGAGGGACCCTGGTCTTCTTGGAGATAGCTACTTCCACGGTAAGACGATGAGGACCCATCGTGATCCTCGAAATAGCGGTTCGAGCTATACTCATCTGCAGATAACTCGCCATAGTCGCCATGCAGACCCGAAACGTCAGAGCTGTCATCATCCAGAGAGACATATGCGTTCTCATCATCACGGTTGCGTCGAGGGCGAAGCATTTTTAGAGAAAGCAGTTAAGTTTGACCCGGCACAACACGCTTAGAAGAAGTGAACTGAGTTTTGACGACGGGCAAGTTTTAGAAGAACAGCCTCACAAAGAACGGTCCCACTTTGGTAAACGTTGCCTCTGTTAGAGACGCCCCCCCCCAGTGCAAATCGCTCTGTACACTGGTAGCAAATCGAAAAACACAGCAACGTTGAGTTGATGGATATCGATGGATATTCTGCACGGTCGGAGAGGTCGATCCCCTAGTGAAGACAAGGCGAGGTCTTACGGGAGGATCTTTAGCAATCAAAAAAGAGGTGGTCTCCCCAGCGCTCCTCTGCCCGCAGGGCCGCAAGAGGCATGCAAGTCCGGCAGGCTTAGTGCTTTCTTGATTTGCAGTCTGCACGAAAAGAATATGCGAAGAATAGAATGACCTACTATGCCTAATGATTTTAATTAAAACAAACAATCTATGAACGACTCAGAATGAAATTCTTGAAAAGAAAACAACTCCACTGTTAAATAAAGAGTTACTAGGTCGCCTAGAACTACTTACTTCTATATCTTTCTTCTTCTTGTTAAAAATAAAATAAAGTAATAATATTTCTTTTCGAAGATGCACTCATCTACCTCCATCTACAGGAGTAATTCTTGAACTTCACACGCACGATCGAAACCTCAACTCACTTGCAATTCACAAACTCAGACCTATAGAGCTTCAATTCAGACAAGCTTGCTTTGCGCTTCACTCCGAGGCTTGACGCCTATCTTCTTCTTCCGGTGCTGCTGTGCTGGGTGCAGCAGAGATAAGATGGCAGCAGAGGGACAAAGAAGAACACTGAAGACGGCTTCAGCACCGGGTCAGACGACAGAAGGTATTTTTGGGCTTGAGCTTGAACATCAATGCGAAAGTGCAATAGATGAAGGCTGTAAAAGGTTCTCTGGTAAGTTTGAAGGCTCTGTAGAAATCCCCTTAAACTTTTCGGATTCAGGCAGGCTTAACCCACCCGTAGGCGAGCTTTCTGGCTTAGCACATGCCGATGATTTCACCACACTGGTGGCCGTGGGAGATGCTGGAAGGCTGTATTTCATGCGAAGATCTGGTGTACGTAACGTGGAGTTCGTAAGCTCATTGAACCTAGAGATTCCTGCTGGTGATGTCTTTGTTGATGCAGAGAGCCTTTCGGTAATTTGCGATGACAAGGACAAGGCTAGTTGTCCTCTGGACGATCCAGGCACAACCATTCTTGTCGGCAGCGAACGAAACGCCCATACAACGGCCAGAATTGCCGAATACTATGTCAATGGAACCATCAAGGATCTTGAGTTTGTTAGTTCGGCAGTATTAACAGCAGTTGGTCTTGAGAGTGAGAACCAATTTCTCAACGGTGGATTCGAAGGTATGTCAACCTCCGTAGATCACCGCAAGGTCATTTTCACAACTGAAGACCCAATGCCAATCGACGACGAGGTGTCTCGACGCATTCGTCGCCTTGTGGTATATGATCGTGATACCAACTCCTGCCAGATCTTTCGCTACGATCTCCAGCACGATGACGACGATGCAGGGGTCGTCGATGTTACCTTTATCGACGAAAACTCGCAATTTGCAACAATCATGGAAAGGAAGTACATTGCTGAGTGGAATGTAGATAAGGTGGACATATTCTATGTTCAACTCAAGGCTCAATATGCAATCTCTCTCACCTTTGACAAACAGGGCGTTGCTTCCCTCTCTCGTGACGAACTCTCCGCAAAACTCCATGCGCATACGCCTCTAGAGCCACATTGGAACAAACCAGTCTTTAGCTTCCCTGTGGAGGGTAATGGATTGACAGATAATTTTGAGGGCTTAGTTCTGCTCCCCTCGAAAGAATTTGTGCTTGTTTCAGACAACAACGAAAACCCGAACCAACATACTTACATAACTACATTATCTCTCACCAACAAGGTTGATTCTGTGTACACCATGGCGTTCTGGGGGCTCATCGCAATCATCGTTGCCTTCTCTCTTCTTTGCATTTGTTGTTGCCGAAAGCGCCGCTACCGCAAGTACTGCCGAATGTGTCTCGGACGCGAGACAGCTTATGTGGATCTGGGCGATAGTACTGAAGAACACCAATTTGAATTGGGCGCTTCAGGTGCAAAATCGAATTTTTCGTCTTCTCCAAGTCACCACAACTCAATGGCTGTCTTATAAATCGTAGCCGTCTCTTCGATTTTCTTGAGAAAAAAACATCACTACTTCCCTTAGAAAGACGTAGCTATCACCACTCACCTGCACCTAATGCAACTGCCATTCTATTCAGAGATCATCTTTTAATATATAACTTTGACAATTGAATTCGAAAGAGGGCACCTATTCCATGCATCCCATTCATTATTATTGGTTCCATTTTCGGGAACCGTGAGTTTTGAAGTTTGTCCTTATTGATTAATCAGATAAAATACTACACCTCATGCTATCTTTAATTCAAATGGAGATTGAACGATGGTGGCAGAACCAGCACGATTAGTGAACCATGCGAATCTCCATGGCTGAGAACAGATTGGCGTCAATGTCGTCTGTAGTTCTCCATTTACATAAAATGTGACGGACCCACGATCGGTGTTAACCTTTGCAGCTATCCGATCGCCAAACCGTAGACCTTTAAAGTGCGAGTGGTGCATGTGCTGTCGTTTATTCAAAAGCCGCTGCATACACATTGTGAAATCTTGCAAATGCCCCGGCGAAAGGTGCAACATCTGGCAGAGCTCTTCTCGAAACTTGTTCAACTTTTTCACAAAAGGTCCCAGGGATTTATTATCCCCCTGAACAGATCGCAACAGAAGCTGCCACGGCGAGGCCCCAATAATAAGCTTAAAGTCTTGAAACAAACTCATAACAGCATAGCTCACATCTCCATTATACCCTGCACAGCAGGAATCCTTGAATTTGGTCTCCATGGTCCATCGATCAGGGGTTAACACGCGCAAAATCTCGTCCTGATGCTGTAGACGCATCCGACACTCAATTTCACGGGCTTTCCAAATAAACAGATTTTCCCGGGACAATGCATCATGAGATGTTTGTCGCGATTGTACGTGGTCTTCTATTAACGAACTAGAACGGGCAACAAGGCTTGATAGTAGACCTAAGTTGCCAGAAAAGAATCTTTTGTACATACATACAAGAATTTCCTCATCTGAAGTATCAATCTCCTCAAACGTCTGAATAAGGACTTCATGCGGAACAATAGAGTATGATTCTAAAAGATCCAAATCCTCACGGAAGTCTGTCAACAAAGACTGATACTCCTTACTGTCAGGGCTAACCCCCTCAACGCGTGCTTCTCCTGTATGCATATACACAGCAGCGCCTCGCGCCGGTCGATTTGCGGCACCTTCACAGGTCACGCATAACCCCCATATCCCCGAGCCACCAATATCTCTATTCATTTGCATGATAACAGCATCTCTATCACCTTTACCAAGTGAACCTGCTACAAAAGCGAGCACATTCCGTGCTCGCGACGTGCTGTGCTCAACTGTAGAATCACCTTCTAGAAGCCTGACACAATCGTAAGGTTCCCGTCCAAACTTAACTAATGGCGGCCAGCGGGAAGAATGTTCTTGCGGAGAGAATTTAAGAAACAGTCGGGATAATGCAAAGGCATCAGCGTCAATGCTTGGATATCGAATGCTCAGCTGCTTCTCTTCTAGGTCTTGTTGAATTCGCATATCTGCAGATAGAGCGTCAATCGTTTGGCAAAACTCATGAATTGCAATTTTGCCTTCCTGTACCCAGCACCTCTTTAACTTAGTCCCGTCAACGGCAGGCCAAAACGAGCAAATCCACTGGAAAGACTCTTCAAGTTCCAGCGTGCTACGAAAGGTTGGGGCATGTCCATATTCTAAATCGTCGTTCAGATCTTCAAAGTCAAGACGCAGTTGTTCCCATTCAGCGTAACCTGTCAATGGGATATTTTGAAACCAGGAGGAAGCGCCAAGCCCAGTCTTCTCAAATCTAGATTCTGCAGCTCGAACGATTGCAGCTAAAGGAGCTGGCATCTCACTAGCGGCAGTGCTCGCTGGTGACGCAACTTCTACAAACGAATTGCTTTCATCGAAATCTATTTTATATTGGCCCATTTGACAATCCAGGTTATGTTTGAAAAGGGAATTTATGTCCCACTCATAGCAGTGGTCGAGCCCTTTGGCCAATTCCAACACGTCATAACTACATTCAGTGTTCTGGCCATTCAAAATAACCAGTGTTGAGCACCACTTCAACCCCTGTGAACCAAGCTCTTGTGCAAGGGTACTCAAATCTGTTTGCGACAATGATTCTGGTTCAAGAAGAGCTTGAAGATCTTTGAGGGTTATGATGTCGGTCCTGAAGGTGGTTTTAAAGTACTCTTTACTTGAAGAGAATCCTGCATGTATGGCTTTGCTTATGAAGCAACGCACAATATGAGATGAGCGAAATGATAATTTTGCAAGCCGAGGAACAAATATCTCTGGTTTAGAGAAAAAAAGAGATATGAAACGAGTTAGATGAGACTTAGCCTCAGCTGCCTGGCGCTCCGACTCACTTATTCTAGCAGTTTGTTCTTCAAGTTGACGACGTAGTTTCGCAATATCCTTTTCCAAAAGACCTTCAAAGGCAATGTGGGCTTGCTCTCGAAGGTCGTAAGCCTCATCATCCGCGAATGAGTCCTCATCACTTGAATGTTTGGGGAAGTGCTCTGCGATGGCCTCATTGATAAGTTTCACAAAATTACATTGCAACAAACTTTTTTCTTCTGCTATGATCTGGCGTTTTGCACGTTGAACAATAGAATTATTTTCTGCCTCAGCTTTCGCACAACGCAGCTCTGCTTTTTGGATTCGCTCCTTACATGTTTTCAGACTTGCTAGTAATTTTTTATTCTCTGCCTTTAGTTGCTGCAACAACTCTTTCTCCTTGGTATTTGCCAAAGGTTTGGTGGATCTCCCATCACTAGAAAGCAACGGGGCGCCATCTACGTAGGAATGAGAACTTAGCGAAGCAGCAGCAAATGCGCTTTGCCGTCCAACTTTCTCCTCATTATTAGCTTTGCTTTCTGGAGACCAAATTGGCGAAAAAGGTGAGGTCTGGCTATTCTGACCTTCGACGAAGCTATAGAACTCAGCTAAGGATATATATCCATTTTGGTCTTGATCAAGTTCCGCCAAGAGAGCAACCAGCTCGCGAACACTCAAGGTGAATCCAAGTTGCTCTAGGCCTCGTTGAAAATCATGCTTGGACACATTCCCTGTCTGCATTTTATCAAAGTGAGCAAATGTTTTACGAGTTGAAATCCCCCTAGAGCGGGCTTGCTTTACTAATTCGCGTAGTTTTAAGCGGATGTCCTCATCAACCAGAAGTATCTCTCCGGTTGGGCTTACAGGATGTCTGTCTTTACTCATGTGCTCAAGAATAAGGTCTTCAAGCTCAATATAGTGAACTAGAGAGTGTTTAGGAGTCTGAAAGTCCCCTCGTGGGCTTTCTGATAGCTCTAACATGTTCATTAGAACTCCTGTCTCTGGCATAGTGAGCCTAATGTTCAATTTGTGCAAGCCTTTGACAAAGTCAGGTCGCGTGACGAGACCACTACGATCTTGATCAAATGACTCGAATACAGACTCAAACGAGCGACGCCCGAGTACATTTCTTTTCGCGTGCTCATAACCTTTACGTAACTTATCCATGAGCTCATTTAAGTTTGCTGTACGAATGGCTGAAGGTCGTTTGTGGGTACCATAAAATCCTGATCGAGAGGTCTGTTTTTCACTTGTCTCTTCTCCAGAGATGTCGTTCATTACGGTAACATTGACTTTCAGTTGACCTTGGGGCTTAAGTTGCACATTTATATCACTTGAACTATTTTCATCAAACATTTCAAGAAAAGAAGTTAAGGGCATTCTTCCTACTGCAATGATTTGTTCATTCTTCTCCAATGAAAGCTCTGAAGAGCGAGTCTCCTCGATGATAGAAAATATAATATGCGGAGATTCATGTACAGAGTACTCAGGTATGTGAAGAGCGAGACGATTGTCAAAGGTATTGTTCCACTCACTCATTCCATGATCCTCATCATCACTGCATACTGCTAAACTCGAGGCAGCCTGAACATCGTCCCAGGGTTCCACCTCGACTTTCACTCTTCTCCTCCAAGACTTGACTCCTTTGAACGATACTAAGTCTTTGGCGCTCCATTCCCTCATGATGATCTTGCAAGGTGTTCTGTTGCTCCAATACATCTTATCCCCAAGCCTAGGGCTACTGATATTGCCACGATGGACATCTTGCATTGTCAGCTCCTCCTCCTTACCACTGCATGGAAACCTGTTAAGGCTTGCCTGGGAGTTCAAACAAGCCTTCGTATCAAGCCCAGACTGTGTATATTCGTCAATTTTATCCTGATCTGGGTCTGCCACGTGCTGCCCAAGTCAATTATCCAGGTTAACTGGGCTTTGCACCAACACGACGCACTATTAACGGCCCCAATACTTTCGGTGCACTTTGGCGCCGCATTTATACATTTGTGTATTTGCATAGTCAGGGCTATACAAGTTTTAATAGATGCTGAACGGGCTTTGTCTCGAGCCCAGATTCGCCGCCGCAAACCCGGGCTCTGTCCTGGCACTACCCTAGAGGACGGTGCCTGTCTACAGAGAGTCAGTCTTCTTTTTTGACTTTGTATCATTCTCATTTTGTTGAGGATTATTCGGCCATTTGCTCAAGTGAACCTCCTCAATTGAGCTTTCTCTCATTTTCTCGCAAACTTGCCTCAAGCTCTACCTCAAACTCCTTTTTGTGTCGTCACTGTCACTCGGTGAGAGAGATCGCCACGCCTCTCCTCGCGTGTTTTGCCAGCCCAGCTGCGCCCACGCTTTTGCGGCAAAGGGGGCTTGCGCCTCCCTGAAACGAGCATCATTGACCGCCACGTGGAGCAAAAGCGCTCAGAGTGAAACATTTCTACACTTTCTTTGGTATTACTCTCCTTTGCAATTGGGCTGCTTGTGCTCTACACACGCACTCAAGAGCTTTGCCTGTTTCGCTAAACGCCCTAAATTGCTCTTTGTGAACAAGCACTAGTAGGTACTTTTGCACTGCAAATTTACGATTGGAGGATTGGTTTCTTACTGACTAAATTTTGGGCAAGTAATCAAAGATTGCTCCCTGACTAGGCACTTGCGTAGGTTAGAGTCGCTGTGAATGAAAGGCTTGGTTGTTACTTTTTAGAAAGTTGATTTGGTTAAAGGGAAGGTAACATGACAGTCCAAAACAAACAGAAAGCTGGCCGCCGTCCATTGCGTGGTTCTCTGACTCTCGGATTCATTGTGGTACTAGTCTGTGTGTGTTTTACCCACGCAGAAACTACCACAAGCCTGAGAGGCCTCAAGAATAGCAATCTGCAGATTCCGACCGCAGCACCAACGGTACCTGAAATTCTCGAGGAGAACCTTATCGTGAAGACAGCTTCGCCGACTGTACCTGAAATTCTCGAGGAGAACCTTGTCGTGAAGACAGCTTCGCCGACTGTACCTGAAATTCTCGAGGAGAACCTTGTCGTGAAGACAGCTTCGCCGACTGTACCTGAAATTCTCGAGGAGAACCTTGTCGTGAAGACAGCTTCGCCGACTGTACCGGAAATTCTCGAGGAGAACCTTGTCGTGAAGACAGCTTCGCCGACTGTACCTGAAATTCTCGAGGAGAACCTTGTCGTGAAGACAGCTTCGCCGACTGTACCTGAAATTCTCGAAGAAAATAGTACTGACACGAGATCAACTGAGAACGTGGATGACAAAGGAGCTGCCATCGGTTCCTCCACTTTCTCTTCAACAGAAAACACGAGCGCAGATGATGTTGAGGATCCTGACTATGCCCCGGAGACAATCCCTGATGCTGATGGTGAAACTATGCATATTTTGGGCGGTGATAGCACAGAAGAAACTTCTTCTACTCCTACTGCAGAAGCAGAAGTAGAAAGTATTAAAAACGAAACGAGTGCTGATAAAACCGCAAAGAATACTTCAACATCAACAAAGTCAAACTCGACGAACTCTTTGCCTAGTGAAATCAACCCAAAGCACGAGACTCCAGGCTCCAGCAAACCGTCTGTTGTGAAATCTTCTGTTCCTGAAACCACTGCGGCACCTAGTAATAGTACTATTACTAAACCAACTGAAGAGAAAGCCTCCAATAGTACTGAGAAACCAAAAGCAAATGACAAGAAGGCACAGAATAGCACTTACTCCTTGCCTACCAAGGTCGCTCCGAGTGTTGCGGGGAATAGCACGGATCTCTCTGAACCAACGGAGCATAGTGTGAAAGCCCCTGAATCTGAAAAGAACTCAACTACAACTTTAGCTCATCAGAAGCCTGTGCCTGTTGATGAGAAACCTACGGGCAAACAAGAAGGAAAGACGAACCCCGCCACATCAAGCAACTCGTCTATGGCTAGCAATCTTACTACAGGTGTTAACCAAACAGCTTCTCCAGACCATGCCGCAACAGATGACCCAACTCCCTCCTCTGAACCCAATTCAACATCTACGGATGAAGGTACCAACAGTATCTCTAAGAAGACCAAGTCGAATAACATAACCGTTTCAGAGAAAGGCAACAACTCTACCGAAACGAATACCAACTCAACACTTCTGCCTGCTGAGAAAGTAACGGGTGCTGACAAAGAAGAAGAGGGAGACCTCACGACTGCACCGAAAGAGACATCCAGTGCTCCACAGAATACAACAACAGCACCTGAACCTGCCACAAATACCACCAGCTCTGGCTCTTCACAAAGTTCTGTTGATGAAGACCTGGATCTCGACCTTGAAGAAATCGATGATGACTCGCAAAGTAAGAGCGACTCCTCCTCTAATGACGATGACACATTAAATGAAGAGAACGGGCTGGAGTTAGTTGATGAATCCGACTCCTCATCAAATGAAGACAAGGCAACTGATGAGTATAATGACTTAGTCCAAACCGGTGATGGTGACAATCTTCTTGACGAAACGGAGGGCAGAAACTCGGACAACGGTAATAGTGACAAAGATAGCTCTGACTGGGATAGTGATGTGAATTTTATAGATGATGAAAACGAGGATGCTACTGACGATAGCAATCGCCTTAAGGAAATGTATGGTAATGAAGATGACCGCCAGCCTCATGAGGACCCTTTTGCTGATTCTATCACCCGCGACGACGACGAAGATACGGATAGTGATAACAGCTTCGATGATTCAATCTGGAATGACGATGTAGACGAGAATTCAGACACGGGTGATAGTTACGACCACCCTACCCCTGCTTCAGACCGCGCAAAGAAGGAAGAGTCTGAGTTTTATGGCGGAGAGATCTCGAACAATGCCGCGACAAACTCCGGTTGGTCCTCTGACTACACGCCGCCATTGTACTCGTCAAGCAACTCAAGTGATCAAAGCTCGTCCTTTATGGCATTTTTGATAATGCTGGGTTTCGGAGCTACTTGCTTCTACGGCGGCAAAAAACTCTTTGCTATGACAGAGGAGGGTCCTGAGTACTCTCAGATTCCCACATCAGACAGGACCATGGACTGGGGCACCCGTCGCCGTCGGCAGAACAGTGGCAGCAACTCTAATGGTGTTCCCATCACTCCAGATGTTTTGCGAATTAACTGATTACTTTTCGTTGATCCCTAAAGATAAAAACATATGCACATTTCGTTTACTTACTGCCTTGCAGCGAATTATCAAAAAACGGTTTTTCGTGGGAAATGGTTGGGAAAAGGCCTTACAAATGAAGATGGAATATGATGTTGCCGGTTCATTCATCTTTTGAATTTAAGAAGTGTGTTTCCGCCTATTTAACGCCTGATATCTATAAACACTTCCATCTTCCGTATAGTTTGCCATAGTCTACTACTATTATCATTTCGAGCAGTGCGTCAAGCAAGATAACAAATTAAGAATATAACGCTAAGAAAAGCTTATCTTCTGTAAAGAATGCACATTTCGTCAAAGGAAAGCAATGGTTTGATGATATCCAGAGAATCTTTATTTTCAGTTTGTTTCTTAAAGGTGGAGAAGTAGGAAACGATAGTGGCATATAACAAAAAGGTGAAGGAATGTGGCAGGGATGAAAAAAGGGAGAATACGCTCATATCTGCGGGCTAGCGTGCTAGTTATCTCATTATTTTTTTTGTAGAGAGACCTGCTGTGGGCCAAGAGCTTCATTGTGTGAGCCCGACTCCTCGACTAAGGATAATGATTTAAAAAATCAAAATCAAAAATAACTCTCATTATCTTGTTGTTCAAAAGTAAAAAAAAATCAAAAAATCAAAAACCAAAATCGATAAAATCTTGCACTTAAATTGGGTTACAGACGAAATCACAGACAGAGCACGGAAGGTTCAGAAAACAAGCTACAATTGTTTAGTCATCTTCCTCGGAGTCATTATCATTATCACCGTTGTCACTATCACTGTCATTGCCATCGTCAGACGCGGGCTCAAACACACTGTCGGAGCCACTGTCGTTCCCGTTTTCGCCTTCTTCTGCGTCTTCAGAAACGTAATCGTGGTTGTCTTGTGCTACCTGAATGCCATCCATGTGATTGTTAATTTCCTTGGTGACATCCCAGTCGGGGAAGGTCTCGTCAATAAGCACAGTCATACCGGTCTGCGTGTAGAAGTCCATGGAGGAAATAGGCATGTCGTTCGACCGACGCCAGAGCATTTCTTCAGCAAGCTGCGCTGTGCTCTCTGAAAGGGCATTCTGAAGCTTGCCCTTCCATGAAGGGCGGAAGGAGCTTCCGCCCATCGTCACAAAGCAATGCGAGCCGGTGCCAACAGTAATGAGCCAAAGCTTCTTGCTTTCGTCAAGCAAGAAATCGAAACAAGCCTCCTGTACAATTGCAGTTGAGCGCGGCAAAGACTGGGCCCGGTCAATCTGTTCCTCTTCAGTTTCATCTTCGCCGCCGCGCTGACGTTGGATAATTGCATGAAGGGCATAAATCATACGGGCCTTCATATGCGGGCGTAGCACCTTGGTGACGTAGTTTGGGTCGTTACCAGCCTCAGTAAGGTAGGTTTGCAGACTGTGAAACGACATGTACAGTTCACTGGACTTGAGAACCTTTTTGTTTGCAGTCTTTTGCTCGCTAGTGATGTGTGCTGCCTTTTTGTAGTCCGAGTCGTGCCTAGAGAACGGCTGGTACTTAATCACGGAGCGTAATCCAGCGCCATCTGAATAATAGACAATCAACGGCTTAGTCGAGACAATAACTGCATACGTGCGGATGATGAACTTGCGTTCTTCGATCAGCAAAGGATTGTTAATGTAGAGCTGCACCACCGCGCGGTTCTTGGTCTCCTTACGAAGCTGCTTCACACTCTTCTCTGACTTTTCGAGTTGCTCATAAATGCTATCGGCACTTTTCATGTAGTTTTCACCGGGTACAGTGAACTTTCGTACATAGGCTACGCCAAATTCAGTCATTGTGTCGTTGGTGCAATGTTCCTTGAGCTTGGCACGCTCTTCAAGTCGGTAAAGACGCCACGTGAGAGGGTAAAAGTCTGGTTTGAGCTTGGATTCAGGAACACGTTCAGCAAACTGCTGAATATGGTAGTACTGATCGGCCTTGTTGACTGGGAAGAAGAGTGGGCAAAATGAGATGCGCTGTTCGTCCATTTTAAACTGGGAAGGACATTTGTTCTCATCACCAACGATAAGAGGAACCTTCTTGCTTGACTTGGTGGACTGTTTGTAGCCAAGCGACTTCAGAGCACGTTCCATGTCGTTCTTCTTGTGAACATGGGCATACGTTGCATCGCTTCGAAGCTCCTGCACGAACTTGGCAAAATCAGGATCCGGTTCCCGCAACTCAAAGACCTCCTTACGACTACGGTGATTTCCAGCAGCATGTGGGCTGTCGCTACCTTCCGAAGATGAACTGCTATCAGTTTCATCGTCGGAGGACTCTGCTGCGTGTTCTGCTTCCTCCATCTTCTTCTGCACGAGTGCTCCTCGAGATTCTGCCAAAGCGAAAAAGTCAATCAGCTCCTTATTACCATGAATCTTCTCGCCACCGGCGGTGAGACCCGTAGATCCAAGATCATAGCCGCCAAGACTCATCACAAGCTGACCTGCAGAGTGCTTGGCAATGCGGCGTGTAATTCGCGAATTAACCTTCTTGTTCAAGCTTAGCACCTCCTCCTTCGTCTTGATTAGGTCGCGAGGTTTTTCATCAGGATCCTTATCCGAATCACCGGGCTGGCTTTCCCAATCGCGGAGCTCGCCCCCACTTAGTACCTCCTGAATGCGCTCCTTTTCAAAGTCGACATGCGGTTTGTTGATGGCACCTGTGCGTGCCAGCAGGAGGTCAGTCTTAATAATATCCTCTTCAACCGTAGGAATAATATTTGTACGATGCTTCTTATTGGAAATTGCCATCGCCTTGCTCACAGCAGGCTGGGAAGGAACGAAGAAAACCTCCTTGTAAAGACGTTCATGTGCAAAGGCCATGTCGAGGAAAGCAATGCAGACCACAGACACGAAGATCATGAAAAGTCTTGTCATGCATGCGCTCTCGCCAGCAGACTCCTCCTGGGCCTTGAACTTGTCCAATTTATCATCATCATCGCTCACCACACCTTCCTCCAAAGACCTTTTGCCGCCCTTGCGCTTCTTGGCGCCCAAAGCATTTCCGCTGCTTCCCATGATGCCTTTTCTATCACGAACTGCAAAATAAAAATGGTAAATCTAAGCACAAGCTCAGATATATGCAAAAGCTCCCGTAATTTTCTATGCAGCGCAAATGAAATCAAGTCTTCGTTGTTTAAATCGACGACAAGCCGAAGATCCGTGTCGAGGAAAGCTGTCCACTCGCAAGAGCGAACGGATGGATGAAATGGATGAAATGGATCGATCACGCAGACCCACGCTGCTAGATCTCTATACAGCCGCAGAGGCTGTAACGTGAGACCCTTGGGAAGACCCTCAGGCAAACCTTCACAGCCAAGCCCGACACAGAGCTCGTAGCGCCGTTCTCCACGCCCGGCGCCACGGGTCTCGAGGGTTTTGCTCCAAGGTCGAGGCCCGACGGCTCCTTGCAAATTTGCTGCTAATTATGCAACAAAATACCCGCGCCGGCAACGATGCACGGTACCTTTACGTGATCACTGGGCTATTAGTTAGAGGTTCTTAGCATAGCGAAGTCGTGAAGGAAAACTTCAAGATTGCATGAAGTGAGAGAGGTTCTGTCAAGTATTCATAAAATATTTCAGCCATTCGAAGGGCATTGGCTTTTCTCAGTTGCCCTTTGATGATGTTGCTATCCAGCCGGGTAGCGATAAAATACATCCAGGTGGCTTAAGACAGGCTATATCTTGTTGGGAAAATAAATAAATAAGTACTAAACTAAGTGGGAGACGACGGTGATTTTCTATGACACGACGTTCGACGTGTGCGAATTGTCACGTCGGGCTGGAACTCAATACTTTGCTGGAAGGTTTAAGCGAGCGTTGAAAAATTTAGACTTCTTAGAATGAGCTGTGGTTTATCTGATAAAACCCACCTGTGTTGTTTCCTACTCTACGAACATGTGAACTTTTGTGGACGACGCTATAAGTTGACCATTTTGATGAGACAAGGTCGATTAGAACTAAAGGTTTGAGTAAGTAATGCAGAAGAAAGAGTGAGCTTGTCACCTATGATTTGAATTTTTTCAGCTAAACGAACAAAGGCTGAATCTTGCTTGCAATACCTGTCAAGAGAATCGAAATCCTACCTCTAAATAACATTAAAGCTAAATTTCGGTGTCTTCAAAGTTCAAGTCACTGTTTCCTCGCTTCTTTACCTTTAGAAACTATGAAGTTCGAAATTAGAATTCTAGCAAGACGATACGGTACTGTAGATTCTTCGTACCAAGATAATAATAAACCGTTGGTTTATGTGTGCATTTTGCAAAAGCATTCAACAGTTGCATTTAGTTTGAGAAAAGAAAAAAACAGGATTATACATACGATCAGACACGAAAGCTGTAAATAATGCCAATAGTTTTAGAGAAGGACACAGAAAACAAAGATAAGAAATCATTAAGTTGAGTTGTGTGCGATGAGTCTTTAAACACTCTCACAAATTCGTTGAACAGTTTCGAAGTACTTTTGTGCATATGCGTCGGCGATAAACTGAAATAGTTCGGTGACGCCAGAATTACGCAAAGCGGATGTCTCAAGGAATGTAAGTCCGTTGTCCTTGGCAAATGTTTCTCCAGTTTCACGAGTGACCTCAATTCGGCCACTCTCTCGCAAATCGACCTTGTTTGCAACAAGAATGCCAGGCATCGGGCGACCACTATTCTCGCTGCGAACGGAAGATAGCCACTTGCTGCATGACAAAAACGAGTTACGGTTACCTGCATCATAGACATACACAGCAACAGATGCGTTGCTCCAATACTGACCTCCAAGCTCTCGCTGGTTAAAGACCGACTGTCCACCAGTGTCATAGATATACATTTCAACCTGTGTATCTTCGTGTTGTTTAGCTTGCAAGTCTGTTACGGAAAAATCGACACCCAGAGTCTATAATCGAAAAGTCAGCACAAAGATGATTTGGACATCATATTCCCCAATTTCGTCAGAATTTGAGCTATAATCATTTTTGCATCATTGAAGATCCCTCGTCAGAGTGTGTCATTAAACGTACCATAAGATAGGATTTGGGAAAGTTTTGGCCTCCGTTTTGAAAAACTTGACAAAGACTTGTCTTGCCAACGTGCGGCGCGCCAACTAGAAGAACTTTGCAGCGTAAAACCCGCTATATAGTCAGCCGTTTGAAGAGCGCATACATAAGACAGAGCACGGTACAATATATCAAGATCAAGTTAGCTCTCTGAGTTCTGTGTGATCCTTTGTAAAGTGGAATCACTCCTTACTGGACGTACCTTCTGAATATGTGAGCTCTTCATGCTCCGCAGAGCACTTGCCTGATACTTTGATGTGGCCGGACCTTGGCCAAGCACATCACGCTGCACAGGGTCATCAAGCCCTACAAAGTCATCTTCATCACCGAATATTTTAGCCTCTTCCATCTTCGCAAGCTACTCTTCTCCACGCAGAGTTCTTGACGCACAGCCCCTGATGTCTCGACCACGACCGAACAGCACTTTCTGCCACAGCTCTGAGCAGCCTTGGCCGGTCTCGTATTTGCAAAAGCCCCAACTTCTCGGTTGCTTGCTGATTTCTAAGTGGGCCCCTTATTTCAAGAAAGCTCACCCTTAGCAGCTTCTTTCTCCCTTACATTTCTACTTTTATTCCACCCAGACCTGCTTCTGCGCCTTATGACCGTTACGGCTCGTCCTAAACTCAACTTTCAGACACGCCCGCGTCCAAAATCTCTGTTCCAAGTTTCGTGTTTAGGAACGTTCCAAGCTCATTTTCACACTCCGTGCCGCTCATTTCACTTTCCATACGGTGTCATTGCTGTCACCAGGCCTCTGAGGAGCCTGCTTATCGGTGAAGAACTCGTGACAGCCTTAGGGGTAAAGAGGACACCGTCTGCATCGCCGGATCTGGCTGACGTCTCGAAGTGGCCAAGGCTGGCTTGGCTTGAGGCATGTCGCCCCTGCTTTACATCTTCCGTCTCTTGCTGCTCTTGTAGTGTGTAGATAAGAGCAAAAAGGCGCTCCTTCCGCTCCTGACCCACGCCTGCAGCCTTCCGTGGACGTGGGATGTGTAATGCACCAAGTTGCGAGCTCATCTGACCCAAGCCAAGTTTAGCCGGAACAGTTTGTGGCAAGAGGTTGTCCGGGCAATTTTCTGGCAAACCTGGAATTAAAGTGGCGTTGGCAAACGAGAAGGAGGTAAACGTGTGGGTTCTTCTTTGACTAACGAGCAAGACCGGACGGTTGATTAGGTTAAGGTGCTGGCTTAGCGAGAAGAACCATGGTACTCCGCACGAAACTCACTGAGGCGCTGGGCATCGAGGCTCCCATTATTCAGGGAGGCATGCAACATGTAGGCTTTGCTGAGATGGCGTCTGCTGTCTCGAATGCCGGAGCCCTTGGCATTCTTACGGCTCTGACACAACCTACACCGGAAGACCTCCGCAAGGAGATTCGCAAGTGCAGGACCATGACGGATAAGCCATTCGGAGTCAACCTCGCCATTCTCCCCATGCTTATTCCTGCAGACTACGACGCATACATGAACGTAATTTGTGAAGAAAAGGTAGCCGCTGTTGAGATTACCGGAGGCTCACCGCGCAAGTACATGAAACAACTTCGAGAAGCTGGTGTTGTTGTGATCCATAAATCAGCCACAATCAAGCATGCTCTTAAAGCTCAGAGCGACGGTGTTGACTTCATCGAAATTGCTGGCTTTGAGAGTGCCATTGCTGGGCGCAGCTCTGAAGATGATGTCACAACATGGGTGCTTGTGACTAAGGCTCTGCAAACATTGACCACTCCGGTGATCGTGTCCGGTTCTGCAACTGGAATACAACTGGCGGGCGCCCTTGCTATGGGAGCAGTCGGTCTGACAATGGGTACACGTTTCATGGCAACAAAGGAAGCCCCCATTCAAGATTCCATTAAACAATTTATTGCGGATCCTAAGAACAACGAGCTATCTACAACCCTAGCTTTGCGAACTTTGCAGAACGGTACCCGTGTTGCAAAGAATGACGTATCGCGTGAAATCCTGCGTCTTGAGGCCGAAGGAGTCAAAGACAAGGGTGAACTTCTGCGATTGGCTTCTGGAAAGCGTACAAAAGCTATGCTTCAAGAGAATGGCGATGCCCAGAGTGCGATGTGGAGCTGCGGCCAAAGCATTGGTTTGATCAATGACATTCCTACTTGCAAGGAGCTTGTGCAGCGCCTAGTCTCCGAGGCTGAAACACGTTTGCAGGCTGGTGCACGTATTGTCCAAAGTGCCAAATTATAAGCTGCATCTTTCTAGCATTCATTGCACATTTTGACTTTGTGTTCCGGCTTACGATTTTGTAAAGGTGTTTGCTTTCCTCTTATGTTTGTTTTTTTATTAAAAAATTATCTATGTTCATTTTTTTGTTTGGCTTCCTTGGAACATAGCTTAGATCAGCGATGAGATGCTGACTTGTATGTCCATGATAGTGATGCCTGTGTCCCTGTTTGTTTTACCTCTCTACCTCTTCAATATTTTGAACGCAAGTATGATGAAAAACATGATTCGATAAAGATTGCGTTGATCACAAGGCTTCGTGTTGTGCAGGACCATCGCAAATCAAACGGAATTTCTCCATTCACGTCAAGTCAGCACGCACCAAAAACAAGACTAGTATATAAACGAAAGATGATTGGGTTAGAGTTAGAGCCTGTCGAGAGAATTGAATAACAGGGAAAGTGGGAAGAACGGTATGGCCCGTGCACACATATCCAAAAGAAGTAAAAGAGGAAAGCGAGAGCAATCAAGAATGAGAAGGAAAGTGATAAGGATCGACGAGGTATAACTGCGCATGCCAGACACTTGAGCTAGATGTGAAAAACAAAGGAAAGAAAAAACGAGCAAAAAGAGCTCCTGCTTTCAATGTTTGCTGGTAAAATTTAGTGTTTCATGGTCATAGTCTTGATACGACCGGTAAGATCGGCAACAAAGGCCTGGCTCGGCATATCGCGGTGAGAAGTAGGTCGGCGGATAGAGTTGACGACCTCACGAGTCTTCTGAATATAGAGACCATCCATCTGGTTACGAATATCAATCTCCATCTCCTCAATCATAGATCCAATCGTGGTGACGTGCTCGTCCTCAGTCTTGATCTTGACTGTTCGCGGCTTCGCCTGGCGTGTAAGGGATCCAGACAGCGTGACATTTCCCGCCTCTCCCTTAGATGTAACCATGGCAAGCATCACAGTGGTTGTAAGCTGATACTCGTAGGTGCCCTTGCCTTGAGAAGCGCCAGCATGGGGGACCACATCCACGACGTGAATGGAGTCCCATGAGCCCTCGGAGACCTTGCGTTGAGGCTCAATGACCTCCTTTTTAATGAGAAAGCATCCTGCAAACGCGCCGGGCTCCTCTTGATCCCAAAGGTACGCGCTACTGACTCCACCTTCATAGTAAAGCTGACGGTAGGCGTCAAAGACAGCGTTGCACTTCTCCTCAAGAACACGAAGGGACTTGGAGGGCTTAAGACCGTCGGGGAGGTCAGGGCTGTAGGTGTTGCTCCAAGGACTACGGTACGAATCCGCATCACGGTTGTAGTCGCTGAGCAGGTACTGCTTGCCGTTGACGGGGTCCTTGGCTGTCTGTAGAGGCTGGTCCACACGCTGCAACAGCTCATCAGTCATTTCGGGAATGAGGTTCACGAGGCCAGACAGGTTCACCTCGATATTCGTGGGTGGCATGCGACGCATGATGTTCAAGGCTGAGTTCATCTGTTGTTCCTCCATGTTGGCTATCTTTTAGATATATATGAATGTGTATATATATGTGCGGATTCTATATCTATCTGAGCGAAATTTACACTCAAGGATCCTCCTTCACAGCGACCTTTAGAGACCTCAACGTTGAGGGTCGGGTCCGGGTTATGCACCAGCAAGGTTTGATGTTTCCCGGGTAGCGCAGATATCGCAAACTCGAGAAAGCAAGCTCGAGTGAGTGAGCGAGCGAGTGAACTCGATGGATACCTTCTATATAGGATTTAGCAGGCCGCTTCAGAACAATTCTCCGGCGCACGGAGTCTTCAGACCTAGGAGACCACGCAACCACAACGCAGTCTCGTGCACGAGTAATCTAGTGCCTGTTCGAAGACCTTCTGCGATTGCTCGCCTGAACGAGCAAACCTCCTTCTTCTTCTTCTTCTTCTTCTTACGGTCCTGTTGCTCCAACTCGAAGAGGCGGTCAAAGCGCTTTCATATAGAAATTACTATGTGAGCACCACTACTAAGGTTTGCACTATCAGCACTTCTAAATCTGGAGCCTTTTTAAGATAGAGAGGATCGTAAGATAGATCTTTAACTCCTTACATACACCCCATGTACTAATATAACCGTGAGGAAGGGGAGCATGCACACCTACGAGTTTCCACCTTTTGGTCCTACGAGGGATTCGCCGGTAGTCTAAGTACTATTATAAAAAAGGGTAGGAGGCATAATAAGAGAGGGAAGTGGGTCATGTTTCAAAGCTGGCATTCCTCTTTGTTGGGAATGATGGTTCAAGGTTGTAGATTTGGAGGTACTAGGGATGCTGATCGTTTTGTAATGTAAGGACATAGAATCTTACCTAGGTATAGAGCGAGCTGTGAAATCAATGCGGATGCGAATATCTACTTATTGCGTAGTAGTATTATTATTGAACGATTTGGATGCAGTGAAGGTCGCATGGGCGAAATACGGGACCTTGCATCCTGAATAGATTCATGGATTTTTGGATACGAGCAGCCTAAATGTGAAAAAAAGGAAGTCATGTAGCCCAATATCTGCGTGTGAAGCCATGCTTGAAGCAGGCGAAATAATTTCGAAGATGTTAGCAAGATTTTAAAAAGCTAGGATGTGTTCGGTCCATCAGAAGGGAAAATTGGCTTTATGATGGGTTCATTATATTCCCACAGGAAACTAGTCAGTTTTCCTTTATACCTGCCTACTTCCTCATGTTAGGAAAGTCTTAACCTTTTCACCAAATTCACTAAATCAACAAATGCATTGTAGCTAGGCCTTTTGGTTGTTCTTGCAGACATAGAAATCATTAGCAACTTAGTGCAGGCGAATTAAACTTTGGTTCTTTACTTTTCTAAATTAAAACCGCCTACAATAGAAGAGAAAAAAATTGGTTTCAGACAGCACCGACTCACCAATACAGGCGACTATGGTGAGATTCGTATCTTACTAACTAGACCAATTCTGACAGTGTTTTGGTTAAGAAGAGTGCAGCTCAACACTTTAGCCAGGAATAGATAAATACATAAATATATGAACAGATGTACTTCTTACCTGTATTTTCTAACTTTAGTATTCTCATAACTACTAAAGATATTTTTAGAAAATACAGAGCAAAATTGAAGATTGTTAACTGCTGCTATGTTTTAAATGCCAAAATCAGGGGCAAAACTATTTTTGTTTTTATTTTTTCTCAAGATGATGCACAATAGATGATGCACAAAGTTGTATTTTCGTACTAAACAGGTGTCCCAATTTTAACGAAAGTACTCATGAGCTTTAAGAAATATGCTGGAGTTCGGTTTACGATTCCCATCAAAGACAAGCATATACGGTTGACTGTAAATGAGGTTTTACAATGACAAGGCATAGGATATATAAGGGATTGAAAAAGCGAGAGTTTCTCAGGTTAATTTGGGATTTTATTTGAGTTATTTATGATTACTGTTAAGGGGTGGGTGCTGCTGTACGAGAAAATTAAGACCATGGGAGTCATGCGTGTGTATATTATCGAGTGGAATCAGCAAAGCTAGCCTACTAGCAACTAATTAAGCAATAGGGGGAATTTGATGAAGTAGCAACGCCAAACTTTCGCTTCACATGCAAGGTTTACGAAAAAGGCATCAAATCGCCACTTCATGCTCAAAGATTGAATGCGGCAAGCAAACTCGCAAAATAAAAGGCAAGTGCATAGAGGGTATAAGCCTTTGAAAAAACTTAATACACAAAGACAGACTGCATGTCGCCCTTGGGCTTGCGAAGCTTCTCGATGTTCTTCATCATAGTATCCTGAAGCACCACGATGCTATTGCGAAGGTCAAAGCAGTGCTGGATGAGCATAGAGAAATATACATCATCTACGGTCAAAATGCTGGCGGGGTAGTCATCGAGGTGAGCGCGCTTACGCATGTTAGACAAAAGCTTGCCTCTTGAGCGGTTGTAGAGCATTAGGTTCGCCAGAGTTTGGCGACCCGACTTGTAGAGTGCATTGATCATTTCAATAACCTCCATTTGAACCTCAACACCAAAGTTGTTACCATCCTCCATGCGCGGCATACTGAGTTCCACCCAAGTCTTCAGTGACCCGGCCTGCACGAGAACATCACGAATCTCATCTGCCACGCGGTTGGCGGCCTGCATCACCACCT
This sequence comes from Schizochytrium sp. TIO01, assembly GCA_004764695.1. Taxonomy (NCBI): domain Eukaryota; class Bigyra; order Thraustochytrida; family Thraustochytriidae; genus Schizochytrium; species Schizochytrium sp. TIO01. The sequence goes on along the minus strand of SMSO01000037.1, from coordinate 1,984,148 downwards.
GGTTGACAGGAATCTGCATCTTCGGATCTTCTCTATAGCTTTTGATTGTGTCAAGGTCCACAACGTGCATTTTCTTTGACCTCTTATCCAAAAGTTCTTCGTGTAAATCACTCAGAACAACCACCTTCAGAGGCATCTCCTCCTTGAGAACCTTCTGGGCCACCGCCATCACTCTCGTGCGAAGTGCATCGAGCTTGGCCGTAACTTCGCTGGGCTTACTCATTGCCTGAAGCTTTTTGCAATCTAGCAAACTTCTGCAGCAGGTCCACTGCGTCCAGGTGCCTCTCTCAGATCGCAGTTGACTCGTAAACTAGTACGACTGTTTTATTTTGGCACTCAACTCCTTCAAGCTCATCGCCATTTCTCTAGCTATGATGGTTGGGAAGCGCCTCCTCTTCGATGCCCAATGCTTCCAGATGCCTTTCAGAACCTGTATAAATTTAAAAATAGCAAAATCCTCGCCGCGGTGGACCAAGAACCTTTGAATTCTCGCTCCCAAAACTGTGCGCTGGCGGTGAAGGTAGCCGCGGGTTGCCGAGGTGTGGTTCAAGTATGCGAGAGAGAACCTCTTGTGGGACCCGGCAAAGAACAATCAAAGAAGCCTAGAACCCTTGGAGGTACAGAAGGAGAGCTCGAGTTGCAGCGAGGCTGAACGGAGCTGCCTTCGTGGCAGCTTGAAAAGTAACGCTCCGCTTATTATTATTTACTTTTCCAATATTTATAATGAACAAACGACCTTTCCCGAGAGTCTCACTGCAAATCCAAAGGCCTCTTCGCAAGGCCGCCCGAGGAAGGGGGCATGTCGCGCAGAGGAAAGACGCCTCAGGGCTGGCGCGTGTGCGCTCGCATTCACCGCGACGGCAGCGTCTCGTTTTTCGACGGTAGGCCTTCCACCACCTCTACGGAGCCTCGTGAGGATTACAGAAACGAGAAAAACAGCAGTGCGAATTTCTTTGAGAACCAAAGTACGAGTCATAAAGCTTTATATGCGCATGGGAATCTGAAGAAAGAGCATGCGGAGTGTAGAACTAATGTAGCGCCGACGCCGCAGAATCGAGTCCCTCAGATGAGCTCACAAACTGCAGTCTGGTGGGACGCATTAGCTAACGAGAATAGCTTAGCGATGTCAAGTAACCACTATCCTCCTTCAGAACAGCAACGCAAACCCTCTGGGTCGTCGAGTATTGAGCTGCAGAAAAGTCGACAACATGAACATTCCACCATGTCCGCAACATCATCTGCTTTCCATGACTACCTCTCAGCATCGCTAGAACAAAGTAGGGAGAATCATCGGCGAGTTCTTGCCCGCTCCGATAAAATCCTACAAACATCTCGCAGAAGGGCAGCATCATTGTCGTCAGTTGAAAGCCGTCGTTCTCAGTGGATTAGCCAGAGGCTATCTGGAGATGATGAGATAAGTATTTTGTCAAGTATAGCTTCTGACGCTGCTGAAACATCAGCGAAGAACCTGGTGCATACAGAGCTCCAAGGAACACCTCTTCAAGAAGATGATAATTTTGGCTGTGCCAATGCAGAGGATGTTAAGTCCATACGATATCAGCAGGGGCCCACTTCATACTATTCTGATGACCTTGGCCTAGACGGGTTGCAAGAATACCACAATGAATCTCTTTCTTGGACGCAGAGTTCGATCTCTTCTGCTGACTCACTAAGTTCTTCATCGGGGAATATGGCAGAAAAGAATTTAACAAAACCATCTAAATTGCCACAAACTCAGCAACGTAGCAGTGGTGTGGATGACAACTCCTCGTCAACTACATCCCTTAGGAGCACGTCAAGGAAACCAGGTCGCCGTCTAGCAAGGGGACATAGACATGCCAGACCTGACCGTCAGCCTGAATCTATGTCATTCGAGACGAGATCCCAAAACAAGAAGAAGAAAGGTGCCAAAATAGGAAAGACCCAGACGCCAAGCAAAAAGAAGTATCAAGAAGTAGATGTGGATGACCCTCTTTCCCCTTTCGCTGGAAAACGGGTGGGCACCCACTTTGATACTGTAAGAGCGCGTGGGAAACCAGTTTCTGCTGCATTGGCTGATGCAAAAGCATCACTTGCACAACGTAATTTGCCAGGAGAGATCAAATATGTTGAGCAAGGGCATGACCAGTATGTGCAAAGCTATGAGCATCTCATGGGAGAGCTTGAATCTCAGCAGCTAGACTTGCTTCATCAACTCAATGACCTTGATAAGCGTTTACATCGTCTTGATATCCAATTGAGCCCTCGTTGGCTCGAAGTGAGACGTGTCACTCTTCGTCACATTCGCCAACTTCAAGCAGATACGGGTCCCGCCATCGAGCTTGCTAGAGAAAACTACTATACTTCCTATGTGTCAGGAGATGGCTTAGAAGAAATGGCAAATGAATATGTTGCGCAGATAATGGAGCGAGAGGTTGTTATGAACGTACAAAACGATTGCCTGCAGGATTTAATTCGTGCCTGCAGGTTACAGGTGGTCAAACACGAGAAACAATTAGCCCAGAACTACGTCGGTCGCATGACCGCTAGTGGTCCACAAAGAAAGAACCCATGAAGAGTTAAAGAATGCTACTTGATTCCACCTGGACTGACTTATTTGCTAATCAATCAACGTGAGACTATCCAACGACGAGATGAGCTTAGACGAAAGTGACAGGTTTTAAATTGTCTCGTTTCATCTATTTCAGGATCCTTAGTCTCAGAGACTGAAATAATGTAATTCATGACCAATAATGTGGCTATACTAATATGACTAAATTTCATAAATTGTATTATTTTCATTTAATTTAGGAAATTGTGTATCGAAGACAATTCTCACAATAAACAAAGTCCCTCAGTCCCCTTTAGAAACACGCAAGGGGTCAAGAAACTTTTCATCAACAAAAACACAAAACGCCAAAACAACACACATCATACAACCATGGCGGAAGTAGGTATTGAGCTCATAGCGAGCCTAACGGCTCATAAATGCCCGTGAAGATTTGGTGTGAGAAAACACATTGAGTGACTTGCAGCAACTTAGTTTGAGTACACTCATTCAAAGGTAGCCATATACACACGAAGGCCAATGTCTGCTGGAGCCCCAGCGCAAATTCTAGCCGGGCCATATGTACAAAGCGTCCAGACAACGTAGGCTCCCAGGGAAATCTTTTTCGGGCGTACTTCAAAAGTAGGTCTATACGGAGATGGGCAAATCTCATTCACCTCACGTTCAAGACCTTTGGATGTTAGTTGTTCAACTGTTGAGAAGCCAACCTGAGCCAGCATCTTATTGAACACCTTTTCATTGCGAGGTCCAAAAAGCCAAGGTCGATCATAATCTCTTGCAAAAACACGTAGAATTTCCTGTGCAGGTCCAGGAACCTTGTTCTGGATTGTCAGCCGCGGTACCCAATCTCCGACGATGACGCTATCGGGTGCAGAAAGAGCTGCAGTTTTCTTAAGAGTCTGATCAAATGCACTTTCGGTCATGTACATTGAAACCCCTTCAAGAATAAATAGAGAACGCTGCGACTTGTCGAAACCTTTATCTAACAGAGCTTCATCCCAATCATCATCCCCAAAGTCTTTAGGGACTTCAACTCGCCGGCATAATGTCTTTGCAATAACTTCTTTTCCAAGACGCTCACGCTTTACATCCAGAATAGGTTGTTCATCAAGCTCGAAGACAGTCATTCCTCGTGAGTGAAGCTTCATCAAACGCCATGCCCGTGTATCCATACCGGCGCCAAGAATGACAATCTGTCGCCCCCCTGCTTCAGCAAAATCTTGAACAACATGGTCTACATACACTGTTCTGAGTTCAACTATGTCGTTCATGAAGTTTGCACCTAGCATGGAGAATTGAGCACTAAGCTGAGGACCTTCCTGACCAGCAAGCTGGACGGCTAGTCTGTCTTTAATCAATTTTGACGAAGCACGAATGTGAGCAACCCAACATGCTGGTTCGAGGCGGTGTAAGTCTGACAATGAGGCTGCCTCTTGGATACGACAGTATTCTTTGCTGCGCGACATTTGGCTTTCTGCGGGATTGTTACAAAACTAGCTTTTATCCTTCACAATCGTTTTGAGATTGCAAGGTCTGGTTGGCGCGGTAGAACAAAGTTCGCCGCTTGGATATCAAAGTCGCACTTTAGCTATGCCTATCCCTGAAATTGTAGACCAGACAACTATAGTGCAGTTACTTCTGGATGGGAATCAAGCCACTTTGTGTCTTGAACGTCCGCAAAGGAATCTTTGGTGAGAAATGACGGCTATAATCACTCGGCTAGAGATAGACAGTTTGAGTGCGGCGAGCTCGAGTTCACTTGTCGATTTAGTCCAATTGTTGTTTGGTTTTTCACGAAATCGCGCAGCTCGTTTGCAGAGGGACAGCAGCGGCCTCAGAAAAGGCGTCACGCCTTGATTGATCCCGAGAGCGTGAAGCCAAAAGTGAGCCACTTGCACTTCTGTAAATGTATTTATGGTATTGATGCTTCCAACTGCAACAGCCCTGACAGCAGGAATAACAATAACGGTGACAATGGAAAGAGCAGCTTACTTTGGCAAAAAATGCAGCAGTAGGTACCTGCCTAGACTACCAGATTGTTTTAGAGTTCCTTTTCTGTAGGGTAATTCTTACCCGCAAAAGGGTGCGCTGAGTAACAGTATAGCCTGCTTGTTTGCTCAAACTTCTTTACTTGCTTGTTTTGCTCTTTGAGTTGCTTACTTGCAGATTATACAGCGTGCAAGAGGAAAGCTCGAGAACTGCTATGCAGTATCACCGGACGGTCTCCGAAACACAGCTTCGCAGCATTCACTTTCGGACTGCCTATGATAATTACTACCACTGCTGTGATTTGACTGGCCCGTCAATAATTAAACACTTAGCAGCGAACTTATTTTCCACTTGAGAATGGATGCAATTTGAATTGAGTGAGCGAGGGTATATGGGCGCGTGGCCAACCTTTATAGGATGGCAAGAGGATTTTTGGCCTTACGCCACTTGTTGAAGAGTCTCACAGCTTTGAGTCAAGATACAAACCAACGTCCCGCCTGGCAGCTAGACTGCCGGATTGTCGGCGTAGTTGCTAGTCTTCCCTTACTTTCTGGCCAATTTACAGTTTGAGCCATACAAAGAGTTTAAATTTCCTCTAGCAGCACTTTTCTCAATTTTACAGATGCACTACCGCGTCGTTTCGTTCCAAGAGAAAGGTCCGAGAGTCTGTCTCGCTACGATACCGAGGTCACAACAAGCCTTCGATCCCGTTATTCACCAGACTTCCAAAGTAATGCGCTACGTGTACTCCTTCAATCCCTCCTAGGTAGCTTTTCAAGGTCTGCCGTTGAAAGACGAATCGCTGGGTGCCTCTCTCACAGTCCCGCTCGGCACACACGTCCTTCCGCGTCTTTCGCTCTTTCCAAGGTGTTTGAAAGAGTGAAGAAAAAAGTAAGACTTTTATCTACGGGTATCAGAGGCCTTCACGTTCTCTCGCTTTGCTTTGGCTTGCTCCGTTCTTGGGTATCGTTTGAAGCCCTTCCCGGAGGCTGCGCGCCTCAACACCTACCTGCCAACGACCGACTTTTCTTTTCTCTCGTTTGTTCTTTCTCTCGTTTGTTCTTTCTTGAACGCGCCTCGAGAACCTCGGGAGCGATCTGGACAATCAATCGAGCAGCCAACGAAAAAACCAGTCAGCCAACCCCAACTAGGTTCGCCTGCCTTGGCCACGGTCGTCCTGCCTAACGAAGCGGGAATGCCCCTTTGCCAAGGCTCCAGCAGCAGCCTTGTCAACTCTGCTCGCCACGGGACCCTCGCGATGGCGGCGATGGCGCTTTCAATTATGTATGAATAAATGAATTAAAGTCCCCTCCTTTCTCGTCTTACTTGAAAGTATTTATGAGTAAGTCAGACTGACTAGTAGTACTCAATTATTCCAACTAAGACTCTTAGCTCTACATACAGTGCGCCGGCGCGTGCACAGAGTGCGTTATTACTGGCACGTGCCCCTCGAGTGCCTTTATATGATTCAAGTGGATCCACTATAGATAATGTCAGGGTTGTCACGCTAGGGAAGAGTGCAGCCGAGGTGCGGCGGTGCTCTACGTGGCTTTGGGTTTTACTACAGGAACTCAAATGCGCTATAGCTATTTCCAATTAGTAAACACTGATGGGGCTGTTGGTTCCTTCCAATATGAGGCCTTGATGCTGCAAATTCTTTCTATGTTTTTTAATTCTGTTAGCTGGGCTTTATTGCAAAGGTCCACACCCTTGACAGCTTTCACTTAGGTTCTGTTGCTTGCTTATTGTTTGTTTGTGTTAACTCTTAACAAGCTCGAGTGATCCTTCAAAACGGTTCCACTTTGTTAAATTGCTCAACGATGGTGTAACACAGTATTGTACTGTTTAGCACGGGCGCGTGCGCACCAAGGATCGATCTTGAAGTGTTTTCCGTTTTCAAATTGTGCCTCACTCAGACAGTAATATATGCCCTACTAGATCTGAGAACACTACTCCCACTTTGATTGTGACGGGCTCTTTCTTCAATTTTCTGGATAAGAAAAAGGGATGATTCTTGAAGGTTCCTTCTAACGATAGTTCTATTTGCCAAGTTCTCCTTTTCCTATATCTACTGTAAGTCGCTGTTGCGTCTTTCGAGGTGATGGGGATCTGTTGCTCTCGAAACCTTTGTAGCTCTTAGTACCTAGGTCTTTGTATGTGCGAAATTAGCTTTAGCCTCCTGCTCCGTCTTTTTGCAAGGGTCTAGAAGTTCTCGAAAGTGTCCTTTTGGTCGATACGTTTTGAATTTGTAGACAATTGAAACTCGATACTGTTTTGTCAAAAAAAGGGTTTTGTTGCCCCGAATTCAAGATCCTTTGCCATCAGGATATTCTTAGGCAATTTGAAGATTACTACTTTTGTCACGGGAATCTGTCACACGCAAAAGAAGGTAATCGGAAGCTTATCGCTACGCTCGGAGGGCCTGGTGTCCTTCTTTATGATCGCGGAAATGCGGCTTGCGGTCCCGTCAGCTTCCCGGCGCCCAGGAACAACATAGCATTATTTCGGGTGGCTAATGAAGCGTTGTTTAGTTGCGTTGCAAAGCTGCTTGATCAAGTGAAATGGGCGCAGCCGCATGACATTCATAAAGAAAGTTTCCCCGAGAAGCCCTTTTTGGAGGCCCTAGATGCTAGGTAAGTTGTAGAGACAAAGTAGAAGGCGATATCACCTCTAGAAAATTTGCAAAAGAGTACACACCCATTCCGCCAATTTCATTGTTTTTCTTATTTTTATTTATTTTTATTTTTCTAAATAATAATTAACCTTTGATATGCGATGTTATGTGAATATGTTTGATTAATTTTTTAAAAATAAGTTTGATTTTTAATTTTAAAAAATACAAAATACAAAGAAGAATTAAAGTTTCTTTCATAGACAGGCCTAGTAGGAGGTAGTGAAACTGAATCTCCTGAAGCCAGGACTCGCCAGCAGCGCATGAAGCGTCACGTCAGCTGCAGGAACGCTGATGGCATGCCCTCGATCGCACTCTAAACTACGAACTAAATTGCAGAGGCTCAGAGGCATGCCACGAATGATCAGGGAATGTGTGTGAACCAAAACAATTCGGATGGAGTACTTTGAGTGGTGGGCTCGCTCGCGGCCGGAGCTTCCTTTCGAGTCGAAGTTCCTTCAAGCTGGTGCGTGTCCTTTATTTCCAGCTTTCCACTTTTGAGTCATGCGAACCTAGCTCTAGAGGTAAATAGGCACTAAGCCTCTCTAGGATCTTGGCACCACAAAGGCTTGACGAGGGCACTTTGGAACTGGTTGATTGATTGCCTGAGGGGTTCATGGAGATGAAGACAACTTCGCTGCTTATGCGCTACGAATTCCTCTATGATTAACATATGCTTCGATATCATCTTCATTATTGCAAACGGCGAGGAAGGTCAATCACACGCATTATGTTGAATCGTTAGAGTAGTGAAGACATATCGTCTATAAGACATCGAACAGATGAATTGTGTTTCAATCATTTGCGTTATATTAAATGCTTTCCGAGAAATTCGCGCATTTTGTGAATGTGAACATTCAAGCGGTAAGCAGTGAACCTACGTCGTAAGTCTTCCGCATTAAGTCAATTTGAAACGAGTCAAGGATATCTGTGTAGGAGTGAAGTATCAAGTTGCAAGGCACCAGTGATCCATCAATATTGAATGAGAGATGTAGTACAATCACAAAAGAGTTTACCAAAGAGCCAGCTTGCAAAACGAGGTAGCTACTGTCGCCAGTCAAAGGCTAGGTATTAGTTAGGAGAGAGTCCAAATAAAAACTGATATCTTCGAATGAAAAGGAAACTAGGCACTGCATAATATTGGAGACAAAACAACAAAGGCTCTGACTTTTAAGTTCTACTTTCAATACGCCAGAGTAAAACCATTGCTTGCGACATTTCAATTATTATCTTTTTCTCTCTTTTAGACAAAGATAAAGAATTGGTTATGAAAATGTATCCATTTGCATGACAAAATACATAACATTAGCACGCGGACAGCAAGCTATACAGAAACAGAATGCTTCACCATTGAGCAAATATGCCCTCATCATCTAAAGTTTCGACTCTACAGCTTGCCAATCATGCTGACTAACAGATTGGCTTTTCGGGTTTACGAATTGCAAATACATTGTGGGGATACAAGTCACTGAATGTATTGCACAAATAATCAAAGCTTTGTGGCAACGCCGCAAAAGCAATAGCTAACTTAGCCCATACCAATCTTGATTCAACAAGTATGCAATTAGGAGGCATAAATTTTACGTTCAGCAGGTTTACTATATGATCCACTAAAATTTGCAGCCTTGATACGTATATTGTGCTTTAAAAAAAAGAACTAACAGAGAACAAATGGAAGATATTTTGATGTCATTGTATATATATATCCTTAACTTTTCGAGCATCTCATTTCAGCAGATTTCGAACAATTTTTGCTGCAAAGGGATTTCCCTGTTGTATGTTAACATGGAAATATGCCAATAGATCTATCGCCTATGGACACCTTTAGAAGCATGTTAACACGTTATCAGAATGAGGTCAAAGCTAAGAAAAAGCATCGCCGGCATGAACTTCACAGTTCCGGATAGATTTGCAATAATTAAGTAATTAGTATCACATCTATTGTATCATTTAAGAAGAAAAAGAAAGAGTGCGCACATTTGGCTTTCAGGGGCAGCCAATACTTTTGAGGATGGCCGACTCACACGTGACTTAGATAAACTCCTTTTGCGTGGGTTTCTTGTCATTTAGTAAATAAGCATACTAAGCACACGCGTGGCAAACATATTGTCTGATCAAGAGACAACCTAACAAGCACACATGTTTGCTTATTGTTGCACAGTCCATTAAATTTGTAGGGAAATTGCAGCAATTGGTGCGAAAGTTATTGGGCGACCTATTGATATGCTAAAATTTGAACAAGAGTCAGAGAAACAACAGGAATAAGAATGAGTAATAGACAACAAAAACATCGATTTTGAAAAGTCGAGCAAATGTAGGACAGATTCTTCTTGGATCATGCACCTTTGAGCCCGACATATGAATTAAGAAACAAGAAAAAAGTTGAAAGCAGCAGCAGCAGCAGCAGCAGCAGCAGCAGCAGCAATAACAACAACAACAACAACACGTATACTGCACAAAACGTGAAAACCAATGTACCCGAGTCAGCTTTGCAAGAAGGCAATATGCAAGAGAGAAAGTGAGTAAGCTCCACGCAAACCCGTTTGCAGAGCCGAAGGAACATCAAGCGCGTGATGCTCTGTTGGCAGAAGTTAGTAACCACGCCATGAGCCAGCTCATCACAGAAAACTTGAATAATAGTGCCTCTGCGAAAGACTATTGTAATTAGAAGATGCGGGCTCCGCGGTATGGGTCATCCTCTTGTTGCTGTTGGTGGCTAATGTAATCATTGTAAGTAATGGTTCGGACAAAGTTCTCCGACACACGACGACTGGCCGCCCTCCTTGAAGAATCTCCTTTTCTCCTGGTTGCTCGCGCTGGGGCCGATGCCCTGTTCGATCGGCCTGCAGATTTTGTATGAAACTCATCCCCATGAAGAGTCGTGCCCATATTCACCAGCATATCATTTTCATTGCTGCGCTGCTCTTGCATCCACTTTGCCTGACGGCTTGCTTGACGGCTCAATCTTCGAGATTCACGACGCTCACGTGATTTGCGGCGCAGGTAACTGAAAATTCCAAAGAAGCTCACACGCATTGTCTCTGCTTGTCAAGGTCAGAATTGTTCCCCAAGCAATGAACCTGATTCTCTTTGCAGTTTCGCGAATGCCTCGTACGTAGAGAAAAAATCCAGAGAAGGTACTCCAGCCGGTACTTGATGCTTGCTGCTTGACAACTGGCAAACAGAATGGTGCCTTTACTACCTGCTCAACCAAGAGGACCAAAAAGTCTCTCCAGTCGTGGCACTTCTCCAGCTAAGCCTTGACGCAGCCCAAAGCAAATGTGCAGGAGTTACTCGTCAAGAATGGGCTCTGAAGACACCTCTCGCAGAAGCCAGAAGAATGGACTCTCAGATGATTACGATGAAGAGGTGCGCTGCTACTGCTTCTGCCAGGCCCCTCTTAACCTTCGCCTATCCAGTCCTACGACAGCTACCAGCACGTGCACAATCAAAAAAGCCACACCCTGCTAAGGAAAACTATTGGAAAGAGGTAAGTAACTCTGGGGCCCTGTAGTTCCCTCGTGCGCGGTCCCTCGCTGGCGTCTCTGTGCTGCTATCGGTTTTCGATTTGGATTTGCTGCTGGTTTGGCCCAGATTGAGTGAGTCGCGATGATTTTTGTAGGACCATGAGCAAAACTCAAGTTAGCGCCACCGCCGTGGTCTGTAACCTATCTAACTTGATCACACTGTCTGTCCCTTTCTACCAATGCTTATGATAGCGACTAGGTAGGTCGAGTAGAGCCCTTGGAAGAAGAGGAGTTTCACGAAAGCTCTTTCAGAAGAAGAATTGGTCGGGTATACTACATCAACAACATCACCACCTCGTCCACGGTGATAGAGATGCTGACCGAGATGGAGGTGGTTCAGTCCCCGAGTATTGCAATTGTCCAGGTTTAACTTGCTTGTCTAGCGAGATAGTAGTTGGTCTCATTTCAGGTTTCGATAACTGCTCGACGCACGTGCGATAAGTGGCCATGATTGAGTCCGAACTTAAGGCTTCTTGGTCAATTTGAGGTTGAGTGGAACCAACAATTGATTTTGTCAGTCACATGTCATTCGTGTGGAAGCAATCCAACTCAGAAGTCGGAGGTTGCGAAAACTCAACCAAATGCGAAGCAGACACGAGGGAATTCTGGCCATTTTGTTGTCATTCTTACATTTCAGCCATATAATTGATTTTTCCACTGGAGCTCATTAATCAGAACAATAGTATTAGTATTCGTATGTGATCTAAGCAAATGATGCCCGATCCATTAAAGTTGAACCAAAGCATTTCTTCAGAATAATAAAATCATACCATGTCGTCTGAAATTTTGTGTGCCATGACTTAAGGACGGACCGGTTATTACCGTTACATGAAACTTAATTCACTGCTACAGAAATCGGTTACGGGAGATGTACTTCAGACTTAGAGAAACCATCATATGATGAGGACAACTTTGATGAATTGGAAAAGGCACCCAGTTATACTGTACTGCAAGGCACGAAGAAGCGCAAAGTGCGCCATACCTTTGTGTTTGTAGTGCATCACTTGGGAAGTTGGCCCACGTCTAGGTTAAAAAGAGTCGAGGCAAATGAGGGGGAAAGCGCAGCATAGTCTCGTGTTAGTAGCTTTGCTCCTGTCATTGACCGCCTGCACTGTCGCTGCGACCAACTCAGGGCCTTTGGAAACGCTATTCTGCCTCGTCTCGCGAATAGAGAATCTTGCCTTGCCACAGCCGTCTCTATGGTGGCTGCCGGCCTGCAAGCCTTTGGGAACACAGACAAGGCCCGAGTCAATTGACCATGTCAAGACTATCAGCAATCTCGCAGTTGGCGCTTTAGGTGACACAAATCAAGACAGTTTTGGTATGTTTTATGTGCAACCAAGTCTATAAAAGAAGCTTCTTCAAGCATTTATACATGAAGTACATAAATTTCGCTATGAGATCAGAAGCTTGGAAATATGAGACAGCTTCTACGTACGCGGAAATTCTTCTTTCATTGATCCGTTCGTTTGCTTATTCATACTTGTACAAAACAAACAAAAATGAAAATAATGAAAATAATCATGTAAACTAGTAGCGAGATTATTATTATAGTATGTGTTATAGAATTGTTGATAGTACTTGAACACCCTATTCTGTTTTGAGATTGCTAAAACAAGAACTCTAGAAACTCAATCCATTGCTAACCAATATTGCATTGATATTAAATCATACTTCTTGTCTATGGCTAGTAGGATTTGTGTTACACAGTCACTGATACAGTACCAAGCTTCATCCAACACAAGATTCAGCTGACAGTATATTAGTTGGGTCAATTGAATTGAATACTTTTGAAAGCTGGTATTTTATATCCGAAGTGAGCTGTGAGGGGAGTCTACTCGTTTACCATTACAAAACCTATTCAGAATATTTCTTCTCGTGAATATATTTTAAGATTTATATTGTTAAAATACAATGTCGTTAGCCTGTTGGTGGTATATTTCTGTAGTCAATAACATAAGTAAACCAAGAAGCATCACCCTTAAAGCTTATTTTTCATGTCTTCTGGACGGATGATCTTGCCAAACAAAAGACGTTCGAGGTATGGACGCATGTTCTTTACCTCGTGCACATTTGGGTGACCTTGTGGTTTGGGTTCCTCTTCACAAAAAGGTTTGCCATCAAACTTAACAGGATGGTTAGGGTCTTCCTTTCGTATTGCAGCACAGACCTCGTGCACTGCTCTCTCACCAGCTTGAATTGCGCCATCTACATAGCCAATCCACACAGTTGCAGTTTCTGCTCCCGCAAAGTGTATACGCCCATCCATGTGGGTTGTTCGCGAAGACTTCCATACATCAAAATGTCCTGGGGGCATGGCGTTTACACAACCTTTATTCCATTTCTCTTGTGTCCAGTCGACCATGCGAACTGATATGGGCTCTAGTGCCCTTTTATCCTTGAAATACCTTTGAATCTGCTCTGCAACTGCCTGCCGCTGATTCTCCAATCCACCTAGTTTTTGAAAATTTTCCACATCATCATGGCTGACCACAAAACCTACAAGTGCAAATGGTTCAGGGTCTCCACCACGGCGGCAGTCATCCAAGAAGTAGGTCATTGGTCCTCTACACGACAGTACTTGACCAGAGAACCTTGGCCTCCACCAAGCTTCACTGTACGCAACACGTATCTTCACAAAGCTCCCTGAACACCTCCTCATTGCTTCTCCAAATCGCATTTTTGTTTCCTCGAGCGGAGGTTCAAACTTTATTTCCGAGTACATTGTCGGTTGAACTGCTATAATGCAGTGTTTTGCCTGCAGTATTGTCTCTCCGGCGCCATCTGCACTTTCTATTGTTATGTTTACACTCCCTTCATCCTTTCTCTGAATAGCTTTTACAGGACTTGAAACTCGCAACACTCCTGGCTCAAGCGACGCAGCCATGCGAGTCGCAAGTTCCCCAAAGCCACGTGCATGGTCCACTTTAAGCTCTTGGGCACCGTTGCGCACAGCAAGCAGGCGTGAAAGTGACCCAGCGGCACGTGCATAGACTAAGGCCCATGCAAGCGAGATTTCACTGGCTTTAGACCCGAATACCGGCTGCAGAGCCAGCTGGACAAGGGCCGAGGCCTCTTCGTTACCTCCCGAAGATGACTCTGTAAAGTCACGTACAGTGAAGGCGTCTAGAGCCGCGAGACGTTCATCGTTACTGAGCGACGAAAGATCCGAAGACGGCAAGCGTGCAGCAGATGCCTCGAGGCGATTGAGAAGGCGCGCAGATGCAATGAGAGCGAGGGGACCCTGGCCGAGAGGAATATCGGCCACAAGTCTTCGCAGAAGCCCTGGTGTAGCCTCGAGCAAAGAGCGTCCGTCGTCGGCCACGGGCTTCACGCCGAGGCCTACCGCCGCTAGCCACCGCAGCACACGTCTATGAGTTGCGTCGACGTAGCCAGCACCCAGTCCAGCCCTAGCGGCGTCTGCAGCAGCATTTTCTTCGTGATCTTTTCCTCCTGAACTTTGATGTCGGCTGCCATTTTCTTGGTGATTGTTTGTCGTCGCAGAAGCAACAGCGTTCTCCAAGAGTGCCTGATCTGCCTTATCTCCGGCACGACCAACAAGATCCTGATCCGGTTTGAGGACCGAAGCTAGCTGACCAGCTCCGCAGCGGCCACCTGGGAGGTCCCGCGCCTCTAGGACGGCTACAGAGAGGCCTTTATTTGACGCCTCGGCAGCGGCCGCAAGACCCGAAACGCCGCCGCCCACGATGACCACGTCCAACATTTCCTCAGTTTCTGATTTAATCTTCAATTTCAAAAAGCAACAACCTTTTTTTAAAAAACAAGATCCCCATGATACCAAAACTTAAAAATTAAAAGAATAAAAATGAGAACTCCATACAGTTCTTAATACATTGTTCCATGGGTTCTAAGTGCTCAGTCGTGTAGAAATTGACCTTTGTGATATTGAATTTGCTTGGGTGGGAGTCCAAGACTGTGCATTTGATCGACTTTGGCCGTGCCACCCAACATAAAGACCCCAAGGAGTTTGGAAAGTTGCAGGCTAAAGAAAAGGAGGCGCTTGAGGACTTGCTGTCCTGTGTCAGCACGCGGAAGCGTCTGCGCGACTAATTCAGATCTTTCAAGGAAGCACTTGGCGTGTGAAAAAAATGAACAGTAGTGATTCTTATACTTCTTCTTCTTATTTATTTAATTTAATTAATTTAACTTTTCATCGGAAACAAATGTTTATTCGATACAATTATTGATGCCTTGCTCAATGAGCTCCAAGTGCTCGGTAACGTATGAATAATCCCCCATTTGACCCATAGAATCTAATTCATTACCTCATAGACAGCCTTTTCAATGAGCTCAAGGTCTTTGGTAAAGTAAGAATTGACTTGGCGAGGCGCACCATCGACGAATTTAATGCGCTTATGTGGCCGGATTTGTACTTTTTGCCGATAGAGCTGCACAGTCCTCTTGCCAAACTTTTGTAGTTCTCCAGTGTTTGGCAAGCGACCTAGGATGCGTGTGGCGACTTCGGAGATAGTAATCTCATGATGCTTTGGCTGTGCGTCCAGAATAGCGGCCGGTTGAGCGCCTTGCTGAGTGGTATCTCCGTCGATCTCCCGAATAGTGGCCCTGTGAAGAGGGTCCATGAGAGTGCGTTGAAAGTCCATTTGCTGAATTTGATCACGCTCGGATCCATCGCCTTTGAATTCCTTAATTGTTTCCAAGAAAAATCTGGCCTCCTCTCGCCGTCTCTTAGCTCGCTCTGATTCTAGCTTTTCCATGCGCTCCTGGTACTCGACTTCCTCTTGCCAAGTGGCAGGCCGTTTGATGCCACGAGACTGCTGCTCTTCTTCGACCTACCTCGGAATGCACACCCTGGTCATTGGCGACCCTGACTACATTGTCAGTCATGGCAAGGAGGAACTCAGCGTAGTCCTTACCTAGGCCTTTCTGGCCGCAACGCAAAATCAGTCGGCGAGCGAACTTCTCAGTAAGCATATAAAACTTGGCCGCGTTGCCACCAGGGGGAATTGTCACAGTTTCTCTGTTGGGTGGACCAGGTCCTGGTAAGACTATGGAGTTTTCAATTGTGGATTCTCTCTTATCCACACTTGGAATTTTCACCGATAGAAGGTTTACAAATCTCCGATTTCTTGACAAAATCCCAGTCCACTCACTGCCTTCGCACCGTGGACTTCGAGGTAGCGCCTGCAAAAATCGGTGCGGTGGGCCAAGATCCACTCGCTGAAGCCCATAAACAGTGGAAACATTATTTTTGAACAACCCATTTTCGAAGCACCCATTTGACAGGGCGATAGATCGAGATAAGTAAGACACCTGCTTAGGGTACCTATGGCACGTGTCGCAGAATGCACTTTCTGGCTTCACGGCGCCTGTCCATCTTTGCGAATTATCCTCGGAGTCTGACCTGCCTCCCAGGTATCCCACTTGCCGGATCTTGGTTCCTAAGACTCTACACAGCGCTGCAGCGCTCGCTGGCATGAGCAGCACAGGTGAAGGCACGAGGAGTGAATTCTCAGACAGCAATTTTCAAGATTACTTCATTTCCCGGGCCAAGATGGCAGCTCCAAATTTCGTCGCAGCCGCGGCAATTCAACCTTAATACAACGTTATATTGCCTCTCTCTGGATCTCGTATCAGCAATTCATTTCTTCCTTCTTCGCCCCTGGAACAGCACTTTAAACTTTTTTTCTTTTAAAATAAACAAACAAACTACAAAAATAAACACAACCTTTTTAAAGCCCAATAATAATTTTTTTCTTCTCAAAGTATCATCAATGGAAATTGTAATGCGAAGGAATCGAAGCACGAGGCGCCGGAGACGGTTGCCCTTGGCGTCGGCGGGCCAGACGGGGTCTTCGGCGGCAGCTGCTTGGACGGTCCGCTGCGGTCCGCGGCAGGCCCGTGCCGTCTCTGCTGCCTCTCTGCGAGCTCCTTTCCCGGGCCGTTGTCGGGTCACGCCAGGGCGAGAGGGTGCTGCTCGCGTTTCCAAGCAGGCTCCGCACAAGGCGCGGTTTCGGGCGCTCTCGTAAGTCGAAGTTTGCAAGTGCGCTATAGATCCACGCAAGTGGACTATATGTATACCCTACAGTAGAGTCCACTTTTGCTCTATAGTAGCCTCGGCGGCACTGCGCTGGGCCGTAGTACCTCAGAAGGCAAGTTGGTCCAAGTTGTCCAGGTCCTGGCGAGGGACCACGCCTCGAGCGGCGACCCCTTCAAAAGGGGCCGCCGGAGACGCCCGCGTCCAGAAAGGAGCTTCTCTGTGCTTCCGTCGGCGTCGAGCAGCGTTGCCTTGGTGCACGCTGGAATGGGTGTACGGCTGCATGCATGCCTGCATGAGCGCATTCATGTACCTCTGAATGCACTGACCCACTTCTGCGACGAAGGGGTTCGATCGAGGCAGACGTTCCCAGCTGGCCCAAAAGACTCACTCCGTCGCAGCGATCTCCGGACTCCAGGCGCGGGACCCATTAAGCAGTGCAGTGGAAGCGAGGGCGGACTCCGAACGATCGATGGCCGAATTACAGCAGTCTGCTGTGCAGAGCTTTGAGAAGGCGGTTCACTCATTCATTCATTCATTCATTCATTCATTCATTTATTCATTTATTCATTTATTCATTTATTCATTTATTCATTTATTCATTTATTCATTTATTCATTTATTCATTCATTCACAAACAAAAGGCTCCGGCACCACGATCGTCTAATTCCAAGCTTAGCTTCGAACATCAGCAGCAGACATCGGCAAAGCAAGCCTGCCTGCTCTCTGCGTGCCTGGGGTCTGTGACGGGCAATGAATAGGCTTGGGGCCGAGGCAGAGCTCCCGAAGCCGTTCACGAGGGAATCGGGAAATTCATCACCCACAAAGGAAAGGAAAGCGCGCAAGAATTTGTTCAATTCTTTCTTCTCTTCTACCTTAAACAAATAAAATAATAATAACAAAGAGAAGTAAAGAAAGGAAAGAAAATATGTACTAATAAGCTATTTATATATAATACAAATACTGAGTTATTTATTTTATTAGAAAGAAGGAAGGAAGGAAGGAAGGAAGAAGAACGAAGAAAGGAAATGAAGGAGAAGAAGAAAGGAAGAAAGAAAAGGAAATCAAGAGACGAACAGACCGCAAAAGAAGGAGGGAGACACGAGGACAGATGGTGCTCGCCCTTCGAGCGCCTGCTGCACTGGCCGCGCTGCTGCTTGTGGCCTGTGCAGCTGCTCTGCCTCGATCTGACACTGATACTACCCCCGCTACCTCTGCCCCCACCAACGCCGCCACATGCAGCGTCTCGGGAATGGATGCGAGCTGGTACGGGCCCAGCGGGTCTGTGCCGGACATGTCGGGGCTTGGCCTGAAGCCGCACGAGCTGCAAAGATGCAGTGTGCGCGTGCTTGAAGTTAACGGCTCTCTTCGTCAAGATCTATTTTCCTGCTCTTGTCCGTCTGGAACCACCTGCCTCGAGCAACGCGAGTTTAGGACGCTGTCCACTTCTAATTCCAATCCTAATTCTACGTCAAATGCGGACCCGAACACCGATTCTGGCGAAGGCAATTCAACCTCTTCGGACTCCGACAATGGTCTCTCCGAAGACCGCGTCATTGTTGAGCACGGTGCGTGCGTAACTTCAAGTGTTTCATATTGCGGCGCTTCCATGTGGCCTCAGTTACAGTTTTGGCAGAACTTCGTCATTGAGAACATATCCATCGCATCTCTCGTGAGCAGTGGGTATGGATCCCTGTGCTCATTGTCTTATGCACAGACAAACTTGGGCAGCCTCCCATCCTCCAGCAAGCATCTCGCGTCCTGCTCGTGTACGGGTGTGCTTAGTTGCGAGCATGAGACCTTCACGCACAATGTGGAGATTTTGCCAGGCCTCACCAAGACCATGTATGTAGTCGTGGGTCACTGTAACGAAGATGACTCCCTGACGACATGGCTAATGATGTTTCTTCCATTCATGCTCGCCATTTTTATCTTCATTTTTGGCTATATTGCACGCATCTTTTGCGATACTTATTGCGCTTCGCAGAGACAACGTGATGAATTCTGCTCCAATTACTTCTCGTGGATGAACACTGGACCCAGCGGTCGGCGTCGTGGCAATGTTGAGGACCAAGGTTTTGAGCTCCTTGGAGAAGCTTGCAGCCGGCGTCGTGAGAGGCGCCGGGGCGGCCGCTCTTCGGACCGTGTTGGGTCTTCTCGCAGTGGACGGACTGGAGCTGATGTTGAACTCCTGCGCGATAGGGATGCCTACCTTGATGATGATGAGGCTGCATACAGTGATGACGAAGCCAATTTGGCACGAGACCGAGCAAGGCGAGCTGCGCGGGCGCCGCTGCCTAATAAGCAGCCTGATCTCGAGGTACCTTTGACTGTACGTTACGATGAATGAAGCACCAAGTATTCTGGCGAAATTCATTTGTGACGAGTTACAAACCCTTGCTAAAGTTGACCTTGTGCAATATCCATATGTAAGTCCTCCCCATCTGCTAGGTTTACCACTCGTTCTCTGGCCCCATACTTATCTTTTGATGCTGAAACATGGATTCATGAAACTTGAAGAACCTGACTCACGGCATTTCGACTGCGCTTACTTAGCAACATAAACCCCGCATTGGCATTAATTTCCCTTTGACAGAATTACTCTTTCTGCGATGGGCCCTTGTCGTGGGAGTATCTGAAACCCCAGTGTTTTGCCCAAGTCTCTCTCTTTTCTGCCAACTTCATCTGCATACATTTATACATACGTACCATTCATTCATTATGTACTGATTGCCCAGTACGCCTTCCTCGTTCCCCTACGTTTGTGAAGCATTTATTTCTCTCTTCAATCTGCACGAAGAATACACATTTTTTAAAATCAATTATCATTAACCATAACATACCATACTACACCAAACCACATCAAGCCACATCAATTTAAACTAAAGCATTTTTTCTCTTTTTTCGTTTTTTCTCCTCCATGACAGAACTAAGCACGGGACAAATTTTATAATTCACCCATGGATTGTGAAATGCCCTGCACCTGTTTATACTCGAAGCAAACTCATCCAATTAGATCATGATGCAATGATCTTTCTGGAAGGAGAAGTCGCAGTTATAAATAAGTTGAAACAAACTACAAATCTTTCGAAAAAGAAACTCAATGGTCATTCTGACACGCCGCAAGCCTCTCTATACCATGGTAAGAACAGGTTGTATATAAAAGAACACATATGTCCTTCCTTGCGCTTATTTATTTGTGGGCATAGACGCACATGCTGTCTTCGATACTATTTTCAATCCAGTACACGGCTTGGTATAACCATATAGATTATATTAACTATAATGAAAATAAGTTCGTCATATAAATTACACGATTCCAATACTCTTGTGGCGCCAGCTCCTACAGGTTACCAAATTGTTAAAGTAGAAGAAGTCAGTTAATTTGTCTCAATCCTAAGAATTACACATATTTACACCCAAAGCAGGAATTTTATCATAAAGCATTTCCCCACCTGCATCATTTGCAGAGAAATAGATTTGCTTGCATATATGAAAAACGAATTTCCTCCAAACGTGTTCATTTTGAACATCTACCAGTATAAATAAAGGCGGTTGTGGTGATAATTTTGAAGAAAAGAAAACAACAATTCTGAAAGAATAAAACCTTTTGATTTACGAGTAATTCATACAACGATGTTCTGGGCAGACTTGTCCAGCGAAACAGATTATCAGAAACAGTTACTCAATTGATGTGATTGAGGAGTGTTGTTGTTTGATAATTTTGATCACTTCGAAGACGCACAAAAGAAATCATATCACAGCTCCAGTTAGCTTAAACACAATACTTGGTCGGTTTTGTATACGCTTCCGTTGCTATTAATTTCTTTAATAACAGCGATTTAAGCCCACATTAATACTCAAGTGTGCACCAAGGTGGTCATGGATTGTACAGCATGATTAAGCTGCTGCGGGATTTCGTTAAGCTCTACTACATCGCCATGGGCAACAACAATGGCAAAGAGGCGAATTTTGGGATCTTTAATAAATGTGTCCTGGAACCATTGGCGCATAAGCCCAAGCTTGTCGCCACACATGAGACAACCAATTGCGGTCATTCCAAAACCCATTGCTGAACCAATCAGATTAGTAATTGGGTCCGCCTTTTCTGGGTCGAGATTCCACATTAGATCATTGAAAACAGCAACTTGACGGCTGGCGGCGTTGGCCTCGACAGGAAAAAGGTATACAAGTTCATCAAAACCTTCTATGGCAGCCGGGGTAGAGAGTGCTGTAAATCCAAGGTCCTCCGCTGCAATCTCTGCGGTGACAGAAAATCGTGTTTTGCAATGAGCAAGCTTGGACGCCATAATTGATGGGCACGCAAATATGGCTTCCGGATATGCTTGGCGATATGCATTTTCATCCACGCGATGATGCATAGAGGGAATAAGGACACAGGCCACCGTGCCAAGAGACTCGAGCTTGGCACGCGTTGGTGCATCCACACAAATTGGAGAGTGAATAACAAGCTTATTTGAATTGGGTGCCCGCCAAACCGTCATGTTACGGTTGAACTTTGGTCCAGGCTGTGGCAGTGTGCCAGAGAGAACCCAAACGTTCTTGGCCACTTGCTGTAACTCGCCATGTGGCAAAACCACGTCAGGACTCTCATATGTCCTTGAGGTGTTCAGTTCAAGATTTCCATCCTTAAGAATTGTGGCTCTAATGAAACGCCGTTTCAGGCTTCGTGGCGAGAAGTACGCAGCCGTCAGCGAAAAGGCCACCAGACCAACCAGCGTCCCGGTGATCTTCAGAACCAAGTCCATCTTGAGGTTTCCTCAATAGGTTGCACTTTCTAGGTGAAGTAAGTCTGCAGCCCACAATGTTGGAGTCCTCTCGGACCCACCTAGGCGGTTTGTGCTTCAAGTAGACAGGAGGAAGAGCCAGGCTTCAATGTTTTGCTTCACAGCGGAATATTCTAGCTAGAGTCAAAGTTGGATTTTCATTTCCTACTAGGAAGTGCGGTAGCAATCGGGCGTTAGTGCTAGCCAGATATAAGTTGTGGGACTACCATGAGGCACATATCATTATGTTCTATTTTAACTTGAGATGGTGGTCTTCTGGTGGGAAGGATCGCAGTGAATCCCACAATCGCCATAATTTCTTCTAAGAATAACGAATTCCGTACATTCGTAGATAAATAAACTAGAGTAGACATCAAGCTGAGCACCAAACATTTAAGATACAATAACGGGGTGGAATTTGGTTTTATGCAGGCCCGATATAAGGATCACAGATCTTGAATCTCAGCCCTGCTAGGTATCAAACATGATTCGAAATATCAGACCTAGATCATTCTTAACTACTATTCTTTAGACAACTATTTCATATTAAAGGCATGTATTCAGGGACTACTGTTATGGAGATTACCTTGTTCAGTTATTTTTCCTACTTGTATCAATAATGAAAAATTGGTCTACTGAGTTCGCTATTATTTTTAGTTGTCGACCCAATTTACTACCGTGTTCTACCTTGCATATCGGCTGAAAAGAGTGCAGCAGCTTCAAGAGAGAACAACTAAATTGTGAGGGTATGAGTGTACAGAACGTTTCATGGACAGCAAGTCAGCGCTCTCTTGTTGAAGTAAACTGGGACACAAAGTGTTATAATTAACGTGCTCATACATGGTCATAATTAACGTAACGCAGCTATGTTCGAAGTTCAGATAGCGTCGCACGACCACATTTTCAAGTGTCTTAACATGGATCATTCCGAATCTTATTAGCGGGACCCTACAGATGCTTGGAGTAAATTCTTTCTGATGATCCTTTTTATTTACAGCTAATATCTACTCAATTGAACTTGATTAAAGCAACGGGACGAAGTGAATCATATTTGGTGCTTGTTCTTGAGGAAAGTTCTACAGTGATATGAAAAGTAGCTCATTTTTTCCTTTTGTGCATTTCCCCTGACATTATCCAGAATAAAAGGTTTGGTTATTTTCGACTGAAGGCCTTATACTTCCACCATGATATTTGCAACTACACTATATTTGAAAAAAACTTCTTTTCGCCATGAATGGTAACTCTTTTGGTAGCGAGTTATATCGAAATCGTCATTTCGTGTGCTGTTGCTGTCCAGTTTACTGTTATCTACATTTTAAAGAAGTGAACACAATTTAACAAACTCATGACTACTAAATAACCTTCGAATATCTCTGGATAACTTATCTTGGAAGCAGAACATTAGTAGCCTTTGCATGTATTGAATGTAATGTCTAGAACTTAAATTCGTACCATCGAGACTCAAGTAGTTGGAGAGGGAGGGGTCCAATGTTGTGTCTGTCGAATAGGTTGTCACGTATGATAATCAAGCAAATATGTGAGCGGTCGATCTTTACAGAAAACTAATAAGGTGGCAGATTCTGTGGTACCAATCTTGCCTATGCTGGCTGGTGTACGCAGATGCTATGTTTGCGGCTGCGTTTACACATATTCGCAAGAGATGATCCGGTAAGCTTGTTTAAGGATACCTTATCCCGTCCTTGCACATTATTCATTTGGAGAAAATATAGAAATCTTCTGCATAACCCAACGCTGTTGTTCGGTGAAGACATACTCTCCGCCATATTCATCTCCTCCAGTATGAAAATACTCGTATTCATCTTCAACACACGTTCTAGTCTACTACTAAAGCTTAGAAAGGACCACCTTGATACCTCACCTGGAGAAACGGCCTATGGTTCGGGTCCAGCATTCGTCAAATTGTACGTTCACCCGTAACTGCCCAGAATTAATCAGTCCATCATATCAAGGTTCTCCAAAGTCTCGATTACAACTTGCTCCTGCAACTGCTGGCAATCCTTAGCTTGGAAATTCTTCGCTTGCATTCAGGGGTGTCTTCCCCTTGGGCCACCTCCACTGTACTCTGTAAGCCAGCGTGCGTGACACTTCTGAAAAAGGCTTTTCTTGTAAATGTAATTCTATTATTGCACTAATCAATCCAGGAGGGCCTGTGCCGAGTAAGTGAACATATCGTGCCAGTCTTTCTCGTGAAGCCACACAACAAAACGTCTACATCGAATCAATGTCCAGTCGCAAGGCCTCTCCAGCATGCGCGTTGTCATCCCTAGGTACCTACCTAATGTCTCCCAAGCCCAAAGGTTTGCTCCACCGCGCAACGACTTTTCGTCCTGCGCCTCCACACAGCGGGTTTACCACAAGACCCATCGTCATTGATATTATAAAAGAATTAGTAATATACTTTGTCTTGTGAAAATATGTGGGCCCTTTTTCCTTTCGTCCAAAGTTTTCTCGTGAAAACCTTTCTCGCTTCGAGTCTCACGACTGCAGCCGTACCCTGCAATACAAATCCACGAGGCGTGGAAACCTTGCTCCTGCTCTCGACAACGCAGACTAAGTGGCCACTCTTCGTTGTTTCCCCAAAGCTCACGGCTTCGAGGCGCAGCATCTGAGGGTTTGGATCAAGGTGCCTTGGATAATGATTCTATATCTTTGCTATTCTTCATATTATTATGCGTAATTTATCAAAGTTGCTCAAGACACTGTTTTTGCAAGTTTCAAGAAGCAGAATTCGAGCATCAGCAGACCTGCAAGGCGTGAAATCCGATAGCTTCAAGGTGTATCCATGGAGCGCGAGGCGCTACTTCCCGAGCGTGGGCGCGACCCACCGCGTATCTTCGTACGTGGGTACGTGGATGCTGAGGTAGATGATGCCGAGGACGAGGATCTCTTCTATGGAACCAGCGGCACCAAGTTTAATTCGTCTTCATCGATGGCGCCCAGCGTGGACATCGTTCGCGAGCGGAGTCTCAATCGTGCTTGGAGACGTCAAAAGCGCACGCGTGGTCTTCCGGAGTTCCCTCTTGATGGTAGTCAGGGTCTCTGCCAACCATGTGCCGACCGATTGTGTCCGCTGGCCTTCTTGGTCCGCGTACCAGAGCCCTCGTGGCGCCTGGTGCTAGGCTCAGGCGTTCAGGATTTTGAAAAGAAGGCACTTGGCTCAATTGCGCTGCTGACTGCGATGGAGTTCGACGGTACGCGGCGTGAAGATATGGCTCTGCTGCAGGAACTCTGGAAGCTCGCCATGCCAGGCGAGTCGCCTATCGGCTTCAAGCGCAAGACCGAGGCCTGGAAACGCCTCGGGTTCCAAAGCGACGACCCCACCACGGACCTCAGGGGCGCTGGTATGCTTGGTCTCCGTGTTGCCGTCACTGTGGCTCGCGATGCGCCTGAGGTGGTGAAGGGTATGCAGGAGGAGGATATTCTTTTTGGGGCGGTTGCGGTAAACATGACAGCGATTGTGCTGTGCCATTTGCATATTTTGCACATTTCTGCATTCGACAGTGAGCAACGCACACTAGTGGACCCTTCTGCGTATCCTGCGCGGAATGCAAGTTTCGCTTCGGAGCAAGTGCAGATCGCAAGGGCAGTACAAATTGATGCTATGCAGGGTTTTGTGAATTTAATCGAAGGTTCGAGGGGCCAGCTGAGTGTTACAAGCACCTCAAGCCAACAGGCAGAGACAGAAATCGGAATACGCACTTTCACAGGCGTCTGCACAGCAGGTATGACTTTGGTTCTTGCAGCCTGGCGGGAGCTTCGCGTTGCAAATCCTAAGGCAACAATTCTTGACTTTGGCACCGTTTTGTACTCTGCTCGCGTGAATCTTGTCCACATGTTAGCCTGCAACCCGCGTTCTATGAAGATTTTACAGTCCTGGGCCTCCAGTGCACGCCCTGTACTTGTTGATCTTGAGAGCGGCATTCCGTAGTCATTGTTTTGTGCGTTTGGGGTGTCCCTTCGCGCCTCGCAAATTGAGCATCTTCCTCCTTCCTGAAAAACTCTCTCTGACAACATGATTCTTCTCGTCAAGGTAGGAGGAGGTGATTTCGTTTTGTGAATACAATTTGTTGGCAAGTGGCCTCAGTTTAATTCTCGTCTTCATTTTTTAAAAGAAAGGAAAAAGAAACTGTTTTCTTAATAATAATAATTCATGCATGTTCTCTACTCTTTTGCTTCAAGCTTCTGTTCATCATTTTGAGCCAACATGCATGGGTGTTCCTGATATCTTTTCATTGTTGGCGATTTATTATTGGGATTCGGTTACATTATGTATGACAGAACAGGCTACAACTGGCTTACCTTTCTATTATGATGAAGTCCATCCACATGGCTTGGTCAACACACGCATTGCTTTCTTTTTTCTTTGTTTGTGAAATCAATGGACAAAATGCAAAAAGTTTGGTGTAATAGGTGCATGGCTAAACGAAGGTTGTTGTGATAATTTCTTTGGTCATCACAGCCAAACTTAAACCTAAGAATAGCTTCTTTGAAAGTGGTCCTTGTTTACTAGCTTGACAACCTTCAACTAAAATTGACAGACCCAAACAAGGGAAATCTATACAATATTCTGGTTTACTATGCGCGAACGATATCTTTGCAAAAGTCAAACTTGCATTGTTAAACAACTCTGTTTTGATGACTAAGTCTCATTGTTCTGACGATGATTAGCGAATTTGTGCAAATAATGTGCATAGCTTTAAAATGAATATTAGATGGATATTATATTCTCAAACGCTTGAACTGTGGTCTTGTTGCGGATCTTCTTCAGCGGACTAGTGTTTGCAAAAGCTAAGATCAATTCTCCACACCTTAATTTCTTGGCCATAGTCATCTATGCTAGCTATTTGACCAAGTAATTAATAATAGTCTTAAACCTAGTAAATGGAGACCTAGCAGGGTGTTACTACGGATGTAGTGCAGCAAGTGTGTTGTGAACTCTTGCGTTATCTTCCATCGAGAAACCCATCGAAAGTGAATCTCCCTCTAGCTAGCTAGGTAGGTAGGTTAGGTAGATAGTAATAGTGGTAGCTCATATATCCTGAATGCTATTAATATTACATTATGAGTGAGGGCGAGAAACGTCAGGAAGGCATCCCTTTAGGTCATGCTACGTTCTGTGTCGCTAGTCTTCCGCTACACTAGTTTCCAAGCAAAAAACCATCGTCTGAGTATACAATACAATTTAGTAGCCATCGATTGATCTTTTCGCTGATCGTTCTGCCACGTGAGCCTTGACAGTGGTGGTTGAGTTCACGTCAGGAGGTCTAGAGCAGTGTCGTGAACTGTAGTGGAGCGGCAGCAGCAGCAGCCGCTACTGCCAGTACGGTGCATACCTAGGAATATATCTAGCAGACAGATGTAATGATGTAATCTGGCACTGGCTACGCCCTTCGCTGCCTCCCTCCAATGCATTACCTACGGCAGCCTGATCTAACCACCTCTTTTGTTCGGCGCCTTCGCGGCACCCCCATTTCCCTTTAGATCCATTTCTTTGTCAGCCAGATCTAACGAAACTACTCACATCATCACTCTCTCACCAAGTTGGCAGCTTAACCTCACCATCATTAATAGCAAGAGCACTAGCAGCAGCTTCCGCGGCAGTGCTACTGTTCCTACACTTCTCTATCTACGATGGCTTCTTCGCTATGAGTGGCTACAGGTTCACTACATTTCTATCGCATTGCCTCGCATCGCATCGCATCGCATTGCACTGCATTGCATTGAACTGCATTGCACTAACTTCTTGCAAAATGGAGCCTCTATTGCATTTCCTGCGTTGCTTCGTACCTCGCTCAGCTGCTTACTCGCCAGTCGCTGCCAACATAGCTTCCGACTCCTGCACGATGAAATAAAGCAAGCTCTGCAGAGCGAGCAGCCAAGCAGAGCAGACCAAGGCAAGGCAAGGCAAGGCAAAGTACTTCGCTGCTAGCTCCTAGTCGACCTAGACAAGGCCTATCATCGTCGGTGATATGCTCGAGCAAGCTGACTAAATTACTAACTGCTCTAGCTAGCTAGCCAGAGCTGCTTGCATCACAATTGGCTTCTTTCTTCGTTTGCACTGTCTCGCCACTGCGCACACGTACGATAAACCAGCCCCATATGCTCTCCTTCGTGCTGATCTACTACATTCATCCAAGGTTGGTCCATTGTCTAAGTCCTTCCTCATCGCACCATCGCTCGTTGTCTGCTCCTTCTTCACTTATCATTGACTGTTTCATTGCAATTTCATTGCAAATTATCATCATCAAAGCCTATCCTAATTAATTTAATCTTTTGTTTATTGATTTAGTGATTCATTCATTTATTTATACTCAGTTTACAGTTTTGCAATATCCAAAGCACTGCTAGTTCCCCCCTATCGGATACACTACCACAGCGCCCCCAGAAGGACTCTACACAATCCTCCTCATGTACACCCCCTCTAGCCGAATCCCTATGCCCACTAGGACCCCCGCTCCTAATGACTTCTACCAGTATCCCGTATTCCACCCCGTCTGCACCTGACTGCGCGCTTCGGATTGCATCATCCATCTCAAGCCAAGCCAAGCCAAGCCAAGCCCTGCGCCAAGGCCGCCAATTTCGACAAAAATTGGCCCAAAGCCGGGCCCTGGCCCGCTGCTCTTCGCCGTCACCGTCCTCAGCCCCAGTTCTCGCTCGCCACGCAATGCCACGCACATGCATGTGCAGTCCTTGTCATCAATCAATCCGCCGCATCTCCTCCCATATCACCTACTCATTACGTGGCACTAAGCCTCGCTACCGCCCTCTAGGCCCAGACCCAGCGCCCCCGCCACATCGTTACCGCATCATAGCATTGCCCTCCTGCGCTCACAAAGCCGCGGTGCTCCAATGTTATCTTTCCGTAACGCTACGCGTCGATCCGTGCGCTGCGGGGAGCAGCAGGAGCTGCTAGTAGCGCATAGGCGACTCCTATGGGCGCGGCAAGCACTGCAAGAGCTCGAGCGATTTGCAGCGCGCTGCGAGGGAGGCTGCGGCGCGCGATTTGCAGGCAGCGCGCTCAGCCGCCGGCGAGGCCCACGCCGGAGGGCCTGGGCCTTCTTCGCCTTGGCGGGGGCCCGCCGGAGGGCCCAGCGGCGCTCCCGCGCGGCCTCGGGCGCCTTTCTTTCGCACCCTTCCCACGCAGGCGGCGGATCGCGGCCTCTCCACGTAATCCTCCACTTGCCGCCAACTCCCCGCCTGCCCCCCTTGGGGCCTGCTTGCCCGCCTTTGGGCGGCTCCCGATCCCCGGCTATCCTGGCAGGCCCCTCCTTCCTGCTATTGGCGGCGAGTCCCCGCGTGCCCCACCCCCACTGCGCCTAGGCCGAGGCTTACCGGAATCCTTATTGCTGGCGCTTAATCTACCGACTGCCCGGGGTTACCGCTGCCTATCATTATGAGGGCGTTTCGTGCTGCCGTCGCCACATCTTCGCAGGCGCACACTGCCCCTCGCCCACTCCCGGCGAATCCCTCTGACTCAGCTGCCCCCCCCTATCTTTTCGCCTTTTCCTCTCTGGCCCCACTGGCGGCTAAACAGCGCTGCAATGAGCCCCGTAGGAGACGGCGAATCTCTGACCTAGACTCGGGTAAACTTTAAAAATGCCAGTGGAGAGAGAGGAGAAAAAGGCGCAGTGAGGCTAGGAGAGCGCAGTAGCGCAGTGGGGGGGCGCTGCTGCTCTGCGGCTGTCGCGGCAGCCGCTCAGACGCCGATCTCTCTCTTTAGCGCTGCACAGGTACGTCCGTCTGCGGCGCGATGCCCGCGCGAGACGCTCTGCGGGCGCAGGTTCGTGTGGACCTGCGCTGTGGTCGATCTCAACGCGCCTCCCGGTCTCCGACTTGTTCTTGCCCGCGTGCATGAGCGCATGCGGCACATGGCTGGATGCATGCATGGAGTGGATAGACACAGATATGGATAGACAGGTAGACGGGGCGGAGGCAGCTGTTTCCGCTCTCGCGGCTTGATTCAAATGCGCTGATCACTCTCTCCACGTAGCCCTCGAGCTCCTCCCGGTGGTAAAGCCCGGTCTCCTCGCTCTCATTCGCCCGGAGCCGCTCGTTGCTGCTCTTCGCTCGCCTTAGTACTAGATAGGGTTTTCTCTGCTTAGCTCCTATGTGTTTGTGGCCAGCGTGTTTGGATCTTGCGTTGATTCATGACTTGTGCTGCAGAGAGCGCATATTTGGGCGGCACGGGCGTGGGAAAGGGATGCCGGACAAGGTTTGCGGAGCTACGCTAAGGTGGCTTTCGTTTCATGCCCGGAGTGCAATGTGAATGTGTGCATGCATAACCACCATGCTGTGAGACTGGATATGATATTCACTATGATATGAATCCATCCATCCCTTAAGTATTCGTATATATTCATCGTTATATATGGAGTACTTGGGAAGGAAGGCAAATGTGCGATGTTTGGATTGGAAATGATGATGAAGAAAGGGAGAGATAGATAAACTAACCGAGATTCGTTTGGATGTGAACCTTGTGAAAACACCCACTCACTCAATTGAACGCATAACGCGATTTCGAACAGGCAGGAGTTTGCGACGTAGAACAAGCAGAACTCAACAATGAGCTTCACACGCCGTGGTCTTATGGCCGCCTCGCGGCTCGCGACCCGCGCCACCCTCGCCAAGGGTGGTGTGCAGCTCGCCCGCACCCAGGTCGCCCTCAACGGTGCCCGCTCCTTCTCCGTCGGCGCCGCTGAGCTCAGCAGCATCCTCGAGGACCGTATCTCCAGCTACAACAAGGAGAGCTCCGGTGTCTCTGTTGACGAGGTTGGCCACGTCATCACCATTGGTGACGGTATCGCCCGTGTCTTCGGCCTCAACAAGGTCCAGGCCGGTGAGATGGTTGAGTTCGTGAACGCTGGCATTAAGGGTATGGCTCTCAACCTTGAGAACGACAACGTTGGTGTTGTGATCTTCGGTAACGATCGTCTCATCCTCGAGGGTGACGTCGTCAAGCGTACCGGTTCCATCGTCGACGTGCCCGTCGGTCGCGACCTCCTCGGCCGCACCGTCGACGCCCTCGGTGAGCCCATCGACGGCAAGGGCGCCATCAAGGGTGACCGCCGCGACCGTGTCGAGGTCAAGGCCCCGGGTATTCTTTCCCGTAAGTCCGTGCACGAGCCCATGCAGACTGGTCTCAAGGCCGTCGACTCCCTCATCCCCATTGGCCGTGGCCAGCGTGAGCTCGTCATTGGTGATCGTCAGACCGGTAAGACCGCCATTGCCGTCGACACCGTCATCAACCAGAAGGCCCTCAACGAGGGTGAGGCTGATGAGGCCAAGAAGCTCTACTGTGTGTACGTCGCTGTCGGCCAGAAGCGCTCCACCGTCGCCCAGATCGCCGCCAAGTTCGAGGAGCACGGCGCTGACCCCTTCAGCATTGTCGTCGCTGCCACCGCCTCCGACTCTGCTCCCCTCCAGTACCTCGCCCCCTACTCCGGTGCCACCATCGGTGAGTACTTCCGCGACTCTGGCTCCCACGCCGTCATCTTCTACGATGACTTGACCAAGCAGGCTGTTGCCTACCGTCAGATGTCCCTCCTCCTCCGCCGCCCCCCCGGCCGTGAGGCTTACCCCGGTGACGTCTTCTACTTGCACTCTCGTCTCCTCGAGCGTGCCGCCAAGGTCTCTGACGACCTCGGCGCTGGTTCCCTCACCGCCCTCCCCGTGATTGAGACCCAGGCTGGTGATGTGTCCGCTTACATTCCCACCAACGTTATTTCTATCACTGACGGCCAGATCTTCCTCGAGGCCGAGCTCTTCCACCAGGGTATCCGCCCCGCCGTGAACGTCGGTCTCTCCGTCTCCCGTGTCGGTTCCGCCGCTCAGATCAAGGCCATGAAGCAGATTGCCGGTACCATCAAGCTCGAGCTTGCCCAGTACCGTGAGGTCGCTGCCTTCGCTCAGTTCGGTTCCGATCTCGATGCCGCCACCCAGCACCAGCTTAACCGTGGTGCCCGCCTCCAGGAGCTCCTCAAGCAGGGCCAGTACCAGCCTATGCCTGTCCACGAGCAGGTCGTTGTTATCTTCGCCGGTGTGCGTGGCTACCTTGACCCCATCGACCTCAAGCGCGTCGGTGAGTTCGAGGCTGGCTGGCTCAAGCACGTTAAGGCCAACTACGCCTCTGTTCTTGAGGAGATCAAGACCAAGAAGGCCCTCGACGCCAACATTGAGGCCTCCCTCAAGAAGGCCGCCGATGAGTTCTCCGCCACCTTTGCTTAAATTCATGCTAAGCTAACCCGATAAACATTTACACCCAACAATTCTCTTCGTTTTTTGCAGCCTAGTGCAACGTTGTAGTCGTGTTTTTGTTACTCTCTCAAATTTAAATCTCTCTAAACAAGATCCCTCCTCTTCAGAGTTCTCGTTTTGCCCCTTGTTGTCCTGATTGTTTAATGGGACTTGTATTTTATTCATTAAATGATCAGAATTTGTGAATTGCATGTGTAGAGATGGACATACTAGTACCGTTCGACCTGAGTACAAATCATTCAGGAACGAGCAATACTGTGTTTGTTAGGAGATTTTAGTGAAGAGGCCTTTTTGATCTCTCTTTTCGCACTTTCAGATAGAGCAAACTTTGAGTCTACTTGTAGGAAAGGTCAGTATATCTTTTGCTAATGAGAGGGTAACATGAAGGTAACGCGTAAAAACTTGACATGAAACAATCTATTACTGTAAAAATAGTCCTACGTTAATATTCGCGCAACAATGTTTTATGCACTTTAGTTCCCTTTCTTAAGCTAGAGTATATGACTTATGGTTTGGAAAAGGTGGTTTGACATATCTCTTTGCTTCATTTTAGAAAGCAGGTTAATAAATTGCTGGAAACTTTGTAACTGTCGTTGAATTAGTTTAATTATAGTTGTCTTTATTTCAACTCTGTTTGGGCAAGCATGGTTGATGATTGCCTAGATTCGTGTGTTTCTACTTTTATACATTGAAAATATGAAATCTAATATTGCAAAATATCAATGGGATTGATTGGACAGTTATAGTTAATAGTCTGTTTACCTTGTTTGTAATTTTAATTTTGATCTTTTGATAGAACAAATATCTGCTGAGTGTGATCTAAAGTCCTACGGCTTGCTCAGCAATAATGATATGTTCATGTTTTGTGCACCTTGACGAAAGAGTACTTGACGAAGAAGTACTGTCCCATAGTATGATTGTATGTTGATATGAAAGCCAACATATTATAATCTGTGAAGTTCTTAAGATGAAGGGGAGATATCACTAGTTACACTCTTGTGTTGCGTCTCATTGTGGTTTTTGTTCGAAAAAGATCGTGTTCACGCAATTTCATAAATACTTAATACCTTGTCCTAAAGATTATCAACATTATTTCTTGCCAAAACTTTGCTCTTAACCCTTTCATTCTTTGATATTATAAATATTTTTTATTTTATTTTTTAATGTTCTATTTTATTTCTGCTCTTTTAGTAGTAGTAGTACATTATCAATTTTTTTATTTGAATAAAGAAAGCTATTTTGTGATGGTCGTTGTTTTCATTTCTAAATAGGTTTTTTATTTTTAAAGTTTTAGTTATTTAAAAAATAAAACATAAGAACATAATATGATAGTGAAATAATAACCAAAGGTTTTACTTTCTATACCTGAACAGAGTTATAGGAATGGAACAGAGCAAAAGAGGCTAACAGCACCAAACTGGAAAAAGACTTACTTCGTTAGAAGAAAGGAGAACGGTAGCGTTAGAAGCGTTAGTGAACTCTCTACTTTGACAGAACACTATGTAAAGCCAAAGCGACGCTACGCAAACTGGAGTTGAGCTATCATTTTCGATTGCCCTGGGAGCTTGTTAACCATAAGTACAACCGGTTTAAATTGATCAGTTCAGATATGTTAATCAAGTAGTATATGCAAACACCACTAAAGTGAATGACCGAGCTCTTCACATACTGTTCTCGAAGGCAGGCTACCTCGGCAGCTGGGTCCAAAAATAGTATGAGAGTTAATAGCACGAAGACCAGGAGAAGCAAGACAGATTTACTCTGTTGGAGGGCCCAAGACCCCACAAACAGGTAGACAAGCTGAGAACATACAAGAACAAGAAAGAGAGATGGCAAGAGTGAAGAGGTGAAATAGGGTGCATATATATTGACAAAACACAAACGCAGCCCGAGCTAACTGTTTGTTAACATTGCAATGGAATGCACGCACTCACGCACGTACACACTCGGTTCACTTGAGTATCGAGTGGACGATAAGCGAAGGAGCTAAAAGAAAAGGAAAGAGATATAACGAAGGCGTGAAAATGGTTCAAATCAGTAGAAGAAGCCAAGGATCTTGCCTCCGGTGTGCTTTCGGCGAGCCTCCTCGTGGTCCATGATACCAGCGGAGGTCGTCAAAATAATGTGGCCGAACTGACGGGAGGGGAGGAGGTTACCCACCCACTTCTCGATATCGCCAACCTGGATGTCAAAGCGGGGGCTGACAACACCGCACTTGTTCAAGCGGCCGGTCAGCTCAACAACAATCTTGCCAGAGCGGTGGTCGTCGATCACCTCGAACTCGCCGATGTAGCCGTTGGCCTGCATGGTCTTGAGGAACTTGATAAGGACCTTGGAGCAGGGGCGAAGGAGCACCTGCTTCTTACCGCGCTTCTCCGCGTTGGAGAGCGTCTTGAGAGCATCCGCGAGCACGTTCATGCGCACCATTTTGTCTGTGATCCCAAGTGCGTCTACCACGCAAAGGTACTCCCAAACTGTGTATATTTGAGTTTTGTCATTGCATTCAATTGCAACAATATCATCGGAAAAGCAACATTGAAGGCCATCAAATTATATGTCATTTCAACCACCCGTTAGTCAACCTATATTCCCCAGTCACAAGTTTACTATCCACAATTCGAGGCCACCCCAACTCTAAGCTCTACAGGCAGTCACTTCGGCTTCATACGTGTGGTCAATCCATCTCAATCTCAGCGAGCCTCGCCGTACTAGGCGCTCGCTTCGTCAGAGCAGTCTTGAGCAGCTTGCCCATGCCACGCATCATGACATCATCAGGTTGCATGCGGGCCCGTTCCACGATGCCAGAAGGGCCTCGTGGGCCTCCGAAGGTCGTTCTGCAGAGCGTTGCCGCGGCCTCTCAATCCTTGCAGACACAGGTCCTCCCGCCCACGCGAGATCGACCGCGCCCCTTGCGCCCAGCACCTACCTCTCCGTGCTCCTAGTTTGCTTCTTCTCTCGATCACCCATTCGAAATTCACCCTCCTTGTCTTCCCTATTCCAGCCCTTTTACCCTCTCTCCTTATTACCTCCCTTTCAAAAGGAAGCGCCCCCAGCGCTAGGGTTAGGGCATGGGAACACGGGGATATACAGCCGTGGAGGAGCTGTGGCGGTGATCGCGGACCCGGTGTGTGCGAGGACAGGGTGTGTGGGGACGTATACAGGTATCCTCGCAGGTGGGTGGCGGTGGGCTTGGTTAGTATCAATAAGTAGTGATGTATGCTATGGCGATGGTCTTGTCATGTAGAAGCTTTAGAGAAAGCCACAAGGAGGTGCTGGCTTTAACAGGAGGTTGGTGAGGTCGAGAAAAGTCGTCCAAGAAGGTTTGGTAGTTGTCTAAACGTGCTCATATCCTGTCGTTTGATTGCCTCGATTTCGTGATTGTATAAGGTTTCATAGGAAGTCTATAGGTGTTGGCTATGCCCAGCAGAAGTAGAGGTTACAGTAGCAGTAGTAGCAGTACCTAGCGTTACTGAGCCAACTAGGAAATCGCAGCGGAAGCAATAGATTGTCAAATTTTATTTGCGATGCTGCAGGAAATGAAGACCTTTGAGCAAATTCAAGCAAGAGGACAGGATCCAGAGAGGGATGGTTCCAGAGATGTTGACAATGGCTGAGAATGCATGACCATGCAAATGATGGTTGCTAGTTTTTTGACCTGGTTATGAATTTCTGTGAGGAGATCGTATTTTCGTATTCGTTCTTGTAAGAAGAGAAGAACTTAAGAGAAGGAGAGACTCCTTGGAGGCTGAGCGGCTCCTGGTCTGATGTCATCATGTAAAACTCTGACAATTAAGTCCCTGCGGCACAAGGGAGAACGAATAGTTAATAAGGGAATCGTTACGTTAAATCGGCTTGTGATAGGACTCTCATGGGTGTGCTTAAAGCCTTCAAAAGTGATCCAATTTAATGGAATGATATTACTATCCTCAGTCTTCAGGATGATCGTATGACAAGTACTGCCTTCGTCACGTAGAAATTCCCTCCAAGGATTTGTTGAATTCACTACATTTGAAGGAGCAAAGAGTGTCGGACTGCTTCATATACAAGGTTTCCCTGCGGCCTTGGCTTAAATGATTGTGTCAGCAGTTCTATTGGTACTACCTTGCTATTGTAAAATCTAAAGAAGGAATGATTATGTGAGAATCTATGGAATGAGCTACGAGGAGGTGCCAATGCGCATCAAGGCGGGCAAGAAGCCAGCCGGGGACATTGTGCGTAGGTTGTCTAGTCTTTATAAAAATCACATGATGGAGGAAAGTTAGGATTAAGAATAGGAGACCTGCTCGTAGGCTTTTCTGTATTACATATATTTTAAATTAAAAGTATTTTTTACTTTTGGGTTGGGACATTTTGGGTTAGGTTTTGAAAGTCCCAGAAAAATTACACTCTAAGGAGATAAAGTTCTTCATACATCACCCGCAATATTATTATTATCAATACAATGTATTGGTAGGGCGTTACTTGCTTTATGAAGAAAACAGAGGCCAAATGTCTTTCCTGGCAGACTTGCTTCTCGAAGGAGGGTTCCGAGACAGCACGATGCCTTTTCAAAGTCCTGCTGAAGATGAGATCCTACTACGCAGCACAACTAGGCTATGCTACAAAGGACAAGGGAGTCAGATACACCAGCTCCGCAAAGTTTACCAGCACCGACACAGAGTCAGTCGTCTGGTTTTCTTCTCATTATGCTTGATTCTTGTAAACTTAGGTGATGCCCATGAGGCATGTCTCATCGATCCTGAAAACCATTTCTATGAATTTACAATCAAACCTGTTGGTAGTCGTAGATTTTGTGAGCCTCCATTTCTTTATCATTCAAATGAGGATACTTTGCTTAACGTCACAACTTGTGATAACTCCGCTCAGGGGGTATTTGTGAAGAATATGAAATGGTGTATCACCTTAGCGGCTCGCAAACATTCAAAAGAGTTTCCTCAACTTAAACATTGTGAATGTACATTGAATGAAGCAGTACTTACAACTTTAATAAAACGTGGGCGTTATGCTCATTTGACCACAGGGATTGAACCGTCTGATTTGCCCACATTACTTTCGAGGCATGTAACATCGGATGGTGTGGCAATCCCCAGATCATTGTCAATGATGCAGACTCGACAAGCTGGTGCTATTGTTGTAATTGTGGTAGCGTTTATATTTGGTTTATGTCTCTCTCTGGTTGCGCTTTCGATGTGCGCTAAACAAAGCATGCGATTTCCATTCGATGATATTTCTGCGGCAAGTATTGCTGCAAAGTTTGACAGACACTACGATCGAGCTGGATGCTTGGGAGGGTGCCTCAGCCCCACCATGGGATGGCGTGAGGCCGCAATTCTTTTAAGCGGTTCAGGTCGGCTGCCTCGGATGCTTTTATGTAGCAGAGTTCTCATGGTCTTGCTTGGTTTAGCACTCTTACCTCTCACAATTGCATCACGGGTTCCTACAACATACCCTGCCATCGCGCTTTTAATTGCACATGCAGTGCTAGCAATTTTATGGAATGCATTTGTGTCCTTGACAAGCTTAAGTGCATTCGATAGGGGTTCGAAGACTTGGACGCAAGCTAAACTTCAAGTCCTTGATAAACTCTTCTGCCCAGCTAATCATGCTGTGGTTATGCTCCTTATTGACTTTTTAATCTTTGTGCTTGGATCAACTGCTGGATTTTCTGCTGGTGTTACTCAAGGCAATGCTGATGCAATCACTCTTGCTGCATCACTGCTTAGCATGTACATGTCCATCGTGACCCTTCTCGGACCATGTCTTGCATCCCACGCAACATGGATGGGAAAGGACTTGCAACATCTAACGCCTCAACTTGAAAGACTTCATTTAGATTACGAAGTAGAGCAACCCACACGTGAACTAGACATTGCGCAGAGTGAAGCGACCACGACAACGAATCCAGCTGATACCTCCGACGCTAAAGACATGCAGTTCACGGGAGAGCAGAACACAAACCAAGGGTTTACTGCAATTCCACTAACTCAACTTCATGCAAGCCCACCTGAACAGCCTTTAACGGATTCGGATGTAGCAGTTGCGAGCTTCAGATCTGGAACGGCAAAGCTCGCCAAAGGCCCTAGTTTGAGAAATGTCTTACAGTCTGATTCAACTTTCTATAAGCAGACAGTAGCACAAAATCTTCTTCGCGTCAAGGGCAAGTGGGCAATATTCGATCATGGGCTGCGCTTGCTTGGAGTTATCTTGGCCTTTGCTACAAGTGTGCTATTCTTCCTGACTGGTGTCCAGCCCCGGACCAGATTTAATGGTTTTCTGAGTCTTTGCATTGTCTTGCTTTTTACGGTACATATATGCTGGGCACTCAAGACTCGATATGGGCTCACTTGCTCAAAAGTATCGGGGAGTAGTTTGAGATCGAAGTTTAGACGTGGCTTGTCGTCGCCTCAGAATCAAGCGGAACTCCGCAAAGAGCAAACGAGACTTGAAGAAATGGTTAGCGCGCGAAGTTTACAACACCGACCGATTCTAAATTGGAGAAACCAGACGTTAGGTAAGATTTCTCTTAGCGTTGAAGGGCTTCTCCTTGCCCTTGCAGCTTTCGAGACCGTAGGATTGTGTAGCTTAGATCTAGGCTCCCAAGACAGAGCTCCGGATAGTCTGTTAATATCGATTCTGCTGGTACTTACTGCAACATTCACCTGTTCGTATGTTGCATGCTTTGGCTACGCTGGTGGTGAAGTCGAAGTTCCAAAGGATCGCATTGCAAATATTGTCGCGCGAATATCCGCCCACAAGCATATTAGCACACTTAATGGGTACGTCTTCCCTGTTGGAATGGCTCGGCGTCAGGGAATGCAGGTTCCTGGAGCAGCCAAGGCTACGAATGTAGACATGAATCCTCATTTGCTTCCACTTCCTGCTACGCATGAGCCTGCAATCTGCGTTGTTGAGGGTGACGTAGGTGTAAGCGCATTACGGAAGTCCTCACACCCTTCTAATTGCAGGGATTGGGCAAGTTTCAGTTCTGATAAATCTGCGAAAAGCTATACTAGCTCAGAATTCGTCGAATATAACAGCAATATCTCAGCAGCTGCCGTAGACATTTTTTGTCATGGTTTAGATGAAGCTTCTTCAATAGATCTTGATGAAACCATCATGATGGTGGAGGAGGACGAGGCTTCAAAGGGTGAAGGTCTTTCCCGCAACTAGTTTACTTTCTTATATTGTACAAGAGCAACAAGATTTAGCGTTCGTTGATGCGATTTGCCAATGTTCACCTCACTGAGATTTAGATAGATTGATCATATAGACCCAAATAAATACGTACCAATATGTTCTTATATTTAAAGGCGATTGAATCTTGCTTTAGCTGTATTCGATTACATGCGCGATATAAGCATTTTACTTGCTTGCCAAAGACAGTATTCGCCAAGAAAACGCTCACTACACATTTTTCAACTATTAATAAATTTTTGCCATGGACCTTCACATATAATTGAAGTGTGATGGCGAAGTGCTGAAAATATTATGTTCAAGTACGCTGGCTTATATGCAACTTCGATTCCGGCGTATTAGATGATTGTTTGGAAATCCATAAGATGGAGGAGATAAGGACAACAAAAGAAACAAAGGAGATGGAAGAAGGTAAACTATAGAGATGGTGAGAAACAACAATACAATACGCATTGTATAAGAATCTAGCATAAAAAGCATCGGTACTCGTAGATCCGGATGCGGGATAAATGAGTGTGGTGTCGTAAGCTCTTTTAATTTTATCATCGGACAACTCTCTCTGGATTTACATTCGTCTGCTCGTGTTAATTCGTTTGTGTGTTTACGTGCAGCGGAAGCGCGTCTTTGTCTAAGGGAATAGATGAGAGTATATGTGTAAGAAGTGTGTCAATCAATCAACAGAAGCACATATAAGAGTGAATGAAGATTGCCTCATGATTGAGAGTGAGGGAGTTATTTTTTTTTCTGCGTTTTTTGTTTTTTGGGAGGTGATTAGATTCGTCGCCTTGAAACATATAAAAAGTGGCGTGTGTGATTTGGAATTTGATTCGAGGATTCTCTGTCCCGCTGTCTGCATGGGCAACGGGGGAGACCCAGAATAGGTGTCGGGTCCGCCTCGTGGTGCGACATGAAAAGATAATCAGGTTCAGGAATCTATCTCACAATCGGCACCAGGCAGATGCAGTTCAGAAGGCTGCTCAAGCAACGCTTCGACATTTCATAAGGGTATGAGTTTAGGGTTGACTGAGAAATATGTGGATTGGTGTACATGCCCATAATGGCAATGCGCAGCTTAGATCCAGTTGGTCTGGCCCATGAGACCAACTTCCTTCACAACCCACTTGACCTCAGCGAGCTCCTCGTCGTACTCAAGGGTGAGACCCATGATGTAGAAGACTCCGACAATGCGGTCGTCGCTACCCTCGACAACCTCGCCCTTAAGGTTGTACAGACAATCAATCTGCTGTACCATGAACTGGACAAAGATCATGGGTCCCATCTTGTCAACGACCTTGGCGGCAGCAATGTTGATGTCTCCAATGGAGAGAATGTGCTCGTCCATCTTGCGTCCATTACGGATGCGCTCCTGGACAGCTGCCTTGAGGGCGGCTCCTGCACCTTCCGAGCAGTATGACTCAATGGTGGGAATGTCACCACGAAGGAAGGCACCGATGACAGCAGGGGCGATCTGGTACTGCATCTCATCAGTGAAGGTCTCCATGGTGAACTCAGGGTCGAGCTTGCGGAACTCGCGGATAGCCTCGCCCATTTCGGTCTCGCCGAAAACAGAGTCATACACAGAGTACATGCGGTAGACTAGCGGGTTCTGGCTAGTCTCAAGGGTCTCACGGACATCGGAGGCAGCGTCGCGTGCCTTGCGTGCGACATCAGTGTCAGCAATGCCGAGGATGGACCGGAAGATGGGAGCCTCACGAAGGGTATCGTTGAACTTCTCCCAGGTGCCCTTTTCTTCCTCAACGAAGACCATGGCGGTAGTGTTAGCCTGCTGTCCAAGCTTCTCAATCTCCTTGCGAAGGTCACGGATTTCGCCGTTGATCTTCTTGAAGGTAGCCATATCGGACTCAGCCATGGCGGCGTCACGGGCCTCCTCAAGCTGTCCAATGCGGGCGCTGCGCTCCATGATCTGCTTCTCGAGGTAAGAGGGCTCTGCGGCATGAGCCTTAGCCTCGTCCACGAAGTCGTGGGCCTCATGTTCAGGGGACTTGACGATCTTGGCGTTCTCAGGCTTCTCCCAAACGGTCTTGCCCTCGTTGTTGTAGTAGTAGACATCTCCAGAGTCCTTATCCACTGCCTCAAACCACTCAGGGACCTCATCGGAGGCCTTCTGGCGCGGCTTGTGCTCCTTGATGCCGAAGACGGCCTTGAACGCCTCATCCCAGGACCTCTCATCGCTGCCGAAGGACTCCGGCAACTTGGAAAGAGCGCTCTTCCGCACCGAACTGAAGCGGTCAGAGAGACCTCCAAAGAGCCCACCCTTGCTCTCCTGCTGCTGATCCTCACCCTTGGTCTCTTCCTTGGTGTCGCTAGCAGTCTTGCCGGCGTTTTCGGCATCGGCGCTGGCGTTCTTGGCAGCGCTTTCGGCGTCGACATTGGCCTTCTTGGATCCACCGAGGCCGAGCTCCTTGCGAAGGTCGGTGAAAAACTCACCCATGGTCTGTCCTGCCTCCTTGACACCCTCCTCAGCCTTCTCTGCACCCTCCTTGACGGTCTCCTTAGCATCGTGGGAAGCCTGCTCGACGGTCTTGTCGCCAACCTTCTGCTGCTTGAGCTCGTCGAGGGTCTTCTTCACGTTGGGGTCGTTCTCGATCTCCTCACGCATCTTGGCAAAGAATCCCTTGTCCTCAGACTCGGTCTTGGTCTTCTTGGACTCGTCGCTGCCGCTGGAGAGGCCGCGGGTCCACTGCGCATGGTTCACGGCCATGCCGCGGAGGCCGTTCTCAGAGAGGACCTTTGCGCCAACGACGCGGGACCTCTGCTGGGCCGCAAGGCGCCGAGCGGCGGCGG
Source organism: Schizochytrium sp. TIO01 (assembly GCA_004764695.1). Lineage (NCBI taxonomy): Eukaryota > Bigyra > Thraustochytrida > Thraustochytriidae > Schizochytrium > Schizochytrium sp. TIO01. The sequence goes on along the minus strand of SMSO01000037.1, from coordinate 1,942,336 downwards.
TAGAGACGCGAGCTGCTCCGTGCATGATGGCTGGTATCAATTAGCTTAACTGGCCTTGGTGTTTAGTTTTCGGGTTTGGGATGGATCGACTTTGGCTTCAAGGTCGATCGCGATCTATGAAAGCAAAGGCTCCAAGGTGCAGGCAGATAAAGTTGCTGGTGCGTGGAGAAATAGGTTTTCGCGTACCTTCCTTGATGCTTCCCTTGCGGGGGCTCGTCGAAGGCGCAGAAGAGGCTGCTCGAGGCTGCCAGCGTTGATGCTTTGCAGTGCCATCAAAGGCTGCGCCTGGTCTCTCCTGCTTTTCCATCGCTTTCAATTACTTTACTTTACATTGCTTTACCTCGCATGCGCTACTTTGTTCTTCTTTCCCCCGCTATACTCCACTAACTGCAACTTTATACTCCACTTTGGGCTCTGCTATAACCTACTTTGTGCCTTTTTTATTTCATTGGTCACTTTCTTGGCCTTCAGTTCATCCTCTCTTCACTCTTCTTCTTTTTCCTCTCATTTCTCTCCCTTCCCGAAGTGGCGTCTTAAAATACGCACCCCAATGCTATACTTGTATTCACCTGTGGGGTGCACGTATTTTATTAGCTGCCAAAAGCCTTGGGTCTTAATAGCGCATAGCGGGCACTTAGCAAAGAGGGTGTCTTTAAATGAGGGGCGCTGATTCCTTCGCGACGAACGTGGAGATGGAGATCTCAAGATCGACATTCGTTTTGCATTTGATGGGTTCGAGTGAGGGCCGAAGTGAAGACAAAATTGAGCTTTCCAGTCGAGGTCAACCTAAGGGCCTCTGCCTCGACACGCCGAGAGGTTTTCTCCTTCGCAGCAGGCGTGAGCGGAGGAGACCTGCAGGAGTTTTTCTCCAAGGAAAACAAGAAAGTAAGACAGCTCAGGAAAACAAAAAAAAAGCAAAAAAGCAAAAAAGCAGAAAAAAAAGAAAAGAAAAGAAAAGAAAGAAAAGAAAGGAGAAAAAAAGAAAAGAAAACACTTCAATTTAATAATTTAAAAAAAAAAATATATATATATATGTTAAAATTAGTCATCGTTTATAATTGTTTTTAACACTAAGCCCACTACTAATAGCTGCCTATGTGCCTCTAGAGCTAACTAATGAGATCATACGATAAGGAGTAAAGAAATAGAAAACTAGGAATGTAAAATCTACTTCATGATCATGCCACAAATGTTGCTCTCACTGCGTTGTTCCTGCTCTTGCTTCAGGCAGCGATTGATTGAAGTCAATGAACGATTCACGAATCTGGTCTCCAAAAAAAGCTGGTCAGTTTTCGAGGTCCTTGCTGTCTGAGTGCACGAAGTCTGACAGTGAACTTGCATTCAAGTTGTGCGCTCAGGCACTTACTTACTTGCTTGCTTGCTTGCTTGCTTGCTTGGACCACGAAACTCACCTCCGCGGCACGTTCTAGCGTCATTCAATTGATCAAATGGGTCAATCAAACTCCTCTATGGCAGCGCACAGTTTTCTTCAATTTGCGTTGCTTTGGACAGGAGATCGGTTTGATTTAAGCATCGATTGACTTCGTTTTGGGCGAGCTTTGGCAGCTTTTTATGGCCCTGTTTCACGGCTTCCGAATTAGTTTCCGATGCAGCAACAGATTGCAATTCCAAGATGCCATGCAAGGCAGTGCAAGGCGAAGTGCAACGCGTGCGCGGAGACCAACCCGATTGGCGAAGCTCCGCGAGATGATCCATCTTGCAGGGTTCTGCGGTTGTTTGCATGCAAACCATCGTGAAAGGCCAGAACAAGAACTACTAAACTGACTGACAGAATGACTTCGCACACGTCTTAAATTGCACGCACTGCGGCGTATTTTATTTGCACGCTGTCTTTTATTGCCCTCTCTCCACAGCGCAAGGGAAAAGGACGTGCGTCGAATACCGACCACGCGCATTGTCACAGTTCTGACCACGGGCCGCGGGTTTGGACAGCAGAACCGGAAAGGAATTGACACACTGGGTCTTGTGACAGAAGCAGTCGTCACGAGTGGTTGCGAGGAGGCTCTTCTTGCTCATGAAAACATGGGCACCTGGTGGAAACAGCAGGTGCTACAAGCCAAGGCTCTGCTCGCGCCCTCTCGAAGCCGGTCTCTGCGAGGCTAAGACCACCTTTCAAGATCCTCTTGTAGCTCGGCAAGAGCGCCTTGGCATTGGTTTCCGCCTGGTTTCTGCGAAGTAGTCGAGCTGGAATAAAATACACTTGGAAATTAAAATACGCCGCGGGGTCCGTATTGATAATATGGAGGGGGTGCGATTAAAATACGCGGCCAAGTACTGGCGCGAAGGCGCTGGGGAGAATGAAGGGCCTCGAGAACTTGAGTCTGCAGAATCGCAACAACTCGACCCACTCCGGACGCTGCGAGCGCTCGGAACGTGGTCAGTCTCTCTGTGAACTCGGCAACCAAGCCCCGAATCTAGCGGGGTCACTTTATCGCGCGCGCTCCTGCTCGTTGAACCACACGCGAGCGATCTGCGTCAAGATGGGCGAAGACATTGCACGCAAGGAGGCCAAGAAGGCCAAGAAGGACAAGAAGGACAAGAAGGTCAAGTCCGATCCGGAGGCGGAAGAGGACGTAGCAGAGCGGAAAAAGGCCAAGAAAGCTAAGAAGGACAAGAAGGAGAAGAAGGACAAAAAGCGGTCCCGCGACGAGGTTGAAGCCGAGGATGCCGTGAACTCCAAGAAGGCCAAGAAAGACAAGAAGAGCAAGAGCTCAGGATCCTCATCTTCGGTGCCCGAGGCCAAGGTTTCCAAGGCTGAGGCTGAAAAGTTTCGTGAGGAGAAACGGATCACAATTGAGGGCGATGTGGACCCCCTGCCGTACACGAGCTTTGAGGTGGCTAAGGCCTGCTTCTCAGAGGTCGCTCTGCCGACGATGAATGCCTGCTGTAAGGGATTTAAGACACCGTCGCCGATTCAGGCTCAGGCATGGCCCATCGTGCTTGCCGGTCGCGACATGGTCGGTATCGCTCAGACTGGTAGTGGAAAGACCCTCGCCTTCCTCCTCCCGGGTATCTGCCGTATGCTCCAAGGCGAATTCGGAAAGGGTGCCGCAGCTCGTCCCCGTGCCCTTGTCCTCGCGCCCACCCGTGAGCTCGCAATGCAGAGTGCCAAGGTCGCTGAACAGGCCTGCGCTGCGTGTGACAATCTTTCGGCGCTTGTGGTCTTCGGAGGCCAGCCCAAGTGGGAGCAGCGCAAGAAGATCGAGAACTTGAACACTCTCGATATCCTCGTTGCCACCCCTGGACGCCTTATCGACTTCGTGAACGATCAGGTGATCGACCTCTCAAACGTGCACTACCTTGTTCTTGATGAGGCCGACCGCATGCTTGACATGGGATTCGAGAAGGACGTGCGCCGCATCATCGGCGAGTGCGTAGCTGCTGAGGATGGACGCCAGACTGTTATGTTCTCGGCAACCTGGCCTACCGAGATCCGTAACCTTGCCGCAAGCTTCATGAGCAACCCGATTCGCGTCACTGTTGGCAGTGACCAGCTGTCCGCATCAACCTCCGTCACACAGATCGTTGAGGTCGTTGAGCCGTACGAGAAGGAGCGCAAGCTTCTCAACCTGCTCAAGAAGATCCACACTGGAAAGAACCGTATCGTTATCTTTGGACTCTACAAGAAGGAGGCCGCAAACTTGGAGAACACTCTCATCCGTAACGGATACAAGGTTATGGGTGTTCATGGAGATAAGCTCCAGAGCGCGCGCGAGGAGGCAGTTCGCAAGTTCGACTCCGGAGAGTACCCTATTCTGGTCGCTACTGATGTCGCTTCGCGCGGACTCGATATCAAGGGTGTCGAGTACGTCATTAACGTCACCTTCCCGCTCACTGTCGAGGACTACGTCCACCGCATCGGTCGTACTGGACGTGCCGGTGCCAAGGGTACTGCATACACTTTTTTCACACAACACGACAAGCACCTTGCTGGCGCTTTGCAGAACGTTCTTCGCGAAGCTGGCGAGGAGGTTCCTGCATCGCTCGCAAAGTTCGGCAACTCCGTCAAGAAGAAGGAGCACAAACTCTACGGATCCCACTTTAAGGATCAGGATGGCCCCATGAAGGAGGCTAGCCACGTCACCTTTAGCGACGACGATGAGTAAACAAACAGCTGTGTACCTGCAGTAGAATTACTTTTCGAGATAAGCAATACCTGACTAGCATTTCCGCATACGCTACTTCCCGTCAGAATATTTCATTCACACACATACTATCAAACGCGTCTACACCATGTATAGTTGGTCCGCCAAAACCTCTATGGTCCGCTATTGATGTTCGCTTTCATGTTGCTGGTTGCTATTGTTGTTGTTGTTGTTGTTGTTGTTATTGAAACTTTTGGCCTCTTTTCTTCGTTTGAGTTGTCAGATGTACTCTCTGTAGCACCTCTGCCCAACACCCACCCCAAACATGCTTACACATAAACCTTTCCGCGCACTCGAGCAACGCTTCGATCATATATGGGTCGAGCAATGACCCCATATATTCTCCTGCCACTTTTTTTGACAGATGAATTTGAAAAGATTTTTTGAATCAACCTATTTTCTCTTCTCCTCTTCCTTCATCAATAAGGGATGCATGGTTTCAGAAAACCACTACTTCGAGTCACGTTACCAAACTGTCTACAAACTTTATTATTGAGATATCGAGACGTGTACCTTCTCCTCTCCAAAGCAAATGATGATGCAAACAAGAATGCTGTCTTCATTCGCATTTGTCTTAAAAGAACATATAGTTTTTTTTTAAGATGAAAGATAATTCCTAGGTTTAATATCGAAGGCTCGAGTGAGTCCCAAAATACAAGCTCTAAAACTAAGCTTTCTTCAAACAACAATTTGTCTTGGACGCGTGTCAACACCGCTCCCCCCTAAAATGTGAATTTATTCCTAATATAACGAATAACTAAATGGCAAATGCATTTTCCAGAGAAAACAGATTTGGCAATTTATAATTTGCAATTTGCAAACCAAGAACGTTTTGCTATTTTAATGGATAAGGAACGTAACAAACTTGAGTTTGAAAAAGTCATAAAACAAAAAATCAGTATACAAAGAAGACTCCAATTTATGTCGTGCGCAGCCCTGATCCATATTTAAATGAATCACGCCTAGTGCCAAGGGTGCGTCTGACGTTCCAAACTAAGGTCGTCCGCAGAAAATAAAATAGCACGCAGTGAGCGTTTGCAAGCACTTAAGAGCGTTGTACAAACTGTTCCCAAGCGAGCTCTACAGCCTCGTGTCTGAGAAAGGCCTGAACAGGTGGTTTGCCTTCTCTCCTTGCCAAGATGCCACCAACTTGGCAAGCACTACCGCTTCGACCAGAGTCTACATCTATAACTTCCACCCAAACGATGGGCATTTGTGTCTCTGGGTCCAGCTCAATCACATCGCAGTACATACCAACAGCCAACCTAAGCGAGACAAGGCTATCCTGGTCAACCTGCGCTGCTAAAATCTGATTTCGAGCAATCTCGGCGTGCCGTTTGGCCCTCTTACGGACAATATTCCAAGGACCCTCACGATCAACCTCAGCCTGGTCTGGGATAGAAATCTCAGCCTCAGGAGCCACGAAGTCTGCTTCAACACCAGGAAGAAACTCTTGCAGAACATCGGACACAGCAATGGCGTCGAAGGGCATGCTGCCAGCCACGACAACGTTTGCAAGGCCGCCCTTGTTAAGATCCCGTGCAAGCTTTCTAGAGAAGTTATAACGCTGCCACATACGGACGCCCTCCCAGAGTGCTAGACCTACGAATACCGAGACAGCTCCTGCAAGAGCTTCGCGACTACCTCGCTGCCATGCCTGCGCCCAAAACCCTCCATCGTCGCGACTAGAAATGTCCTGCGAGGATGACGAATTGCTGCTCAAGCGCCATGATTTAGGTAAGGCCATTGCTCCAAGAGTTCACCTTCGCAGCGTCCACTTGTATCGATATAAACCTGAGCTTTGCTTGTGTGAGTCACACCGATGTTTTTGGTTCCTTTGAGAAATGTGATAGTCAACGTCTAAGCCGTTTTGCTAAATACAATCTTCTGATGTTAATCAAGAGGATCTATCAGATCGCAGCCACACAATGTTCGCCTTGTTAGAGGCTATTGAATGGTGACAAAGTGTCACGGAAATAGCTATCCAGCGTTGGATCACCTTGGCGGTGATGACGGTCCCCTTGAAGCTCCGTCCTCGGTTGAAAGAACGAGACGGAGGGATGACGACGAAAGGCAAACGACTTGAGAGCGATGTTGCTTAGCGGTGAGTACGCTCGTGTGTGGCGCGTGGCGAGAAGAAGACCACGCAGGAACGGGGAGTGGGGGGAAACAGGCACCCTGCTGGGCGAAGTGAACTGTGAAGAGTATTGCAGGCGGACGGCAGTTCCAAGCTTGAGGCGGACAACCCTTCTTTCTTTCTTTGCATCCTTTATTTTTTATAATCAACGAATTATTCTTTTGCCTATTCCGTTTCCTTCAATATTTAAAATTAAAAGTTGTAAATAATTTATAATAATTAGAATAATTGTAATAATAGATGTCTGAGGTATGTTTCATGAGGTACATTCCAGGCAAGGCATCCAAATGTTTTAAGGCTTGGGTGCTGTTGCATCGAATTTTGTCTGTGTTTGTGAAAAAATAGATTGCGAGTGTTACCAACTTATAAGAATTTTTATTAGAAGCGCCTTAAGCGGGCGTGAACAAGATAAAGAGGTCGCAATAGCAAGGAAAACGACCATCCTTTGAGCGTGTGGTCTAGATGGAGCGCGTTACTGGTCTTCATTTGTTTAATGCAAAAACGATGAAAATATGATGTTGGATTTGTGATGCATAAAACTATTGTTTGTTAAAGTTGGTTTGCCTGCCTCCTTGCTCTTGTAAAGTGTGAAAAGTTCTTGGGAAGTAAAGGCGATGTGGAGTTCTGCGATTCCAATGGGTTCAATTCGACTTGGTATGGATGTCAATCTTATAAATGAAGATTGCAATATTTGATAACAAAACACAAATGCTAAGCCATATCGGCCAACGACAAATTAATCCTAACACATTTGATGAAAAGGCGATTAATATTAAATTGAAAATCTTAGGGAATGCTATGTGATACCTTTCAAGGTTAGTTTGGGTTTAATTATTCATTGGCACCATCCTCGACTCTGAGATTTGTATTTGATCAAAGAAAACTCACTATGGGCTCACAAAGAGATCATGTAGAGCGTGAAAGCAGACATTGAAGAGTTCTTTAATTCTATAGTTGACACTTAAGAACTAATGAAGCTGTTGTACGCTTAAGATGCTATTTTCATAAGCTACTGCGCGATCATTGCTGTGATTCTGCAAGGCTGGAGCGGCAAATTTACTAAATAAGCATGGTCGAGGTGTTTCAATTTGTAGGACAAATAACTTGGTCTTTGATAAAGAGACAACAGAGAGCGCCCGTTGCTTACGTTAGAGCTTAAGACTGGGACCAAATTATCGTCTGGGGTGGGAAGCAGGCTCGACGGTAGTAAGCTAAGCTGGGGACCCAATAGAAATTACACAGGGTGATCAGGTTGAAGTGGCGTCTAAAATGGTAAATAGTGTTTGGGTGGCGCTTGTCTTGTTTTCAGAAGCTTTAACAGAAAATTTGCACACATGCGAAGTAAACCACAATGCATCATTTCGTGCTATCCACGTATTTGAGGGTGTCTCCCACCACGTAATTGCTCTTTTTAGGTTTCTCAACATTAGCCTTGTTAAGCTTGTTCAATTTTTGGAAAGCTTTCATTTCGCTTCAGCTCGGGACTACGAAACCACCGTATGAAATAGCTTGTGACATTGAAGGAGGCGGAGCACGAGACTCGAGACCTCACTGAGTTCCCTGTGGGAAAAACGCGCGACACCTACAGGGCGTCCAACTTGGACATGCCACGAAACAGAGGTTTGCGAAACCCAAAATATATGGACAGAGAAAGGGCTCTTCAGAAGGCTCTTAAGAGAACCTTTGAAATCCAAGCAATCGACGCCTGTACAACATCACCTCCAAGTTCGTTGTTTCATCACTAGAATTCCCCAAAAATTGAGCACCTTTGAAAATCAACGCACTTTAGCAAATGAATGTGGAGCTAGCGCTACTTTACAGTTGTCTAGCTTATTGTCTGACTCACTTTTCAGTCTTCTCACTTGGACAAAGAAGGAAAAAAAAAAAAAAGGATACCTCGCCGAGTCCCATACTCTATCATCTAATAGTATTTATTGTAATTGGTTCTTGTGGGAAGCAATGCTGCCCCAGTTCCCAGGAAGAAGAATAGCGAGAAGAAGAAAACACAGGCGTTGATCCGGTGATTGACCAATTGCAAGCGAGCAAGCAAGTGGGCGATTGCCGGCAAGCGACAAATTAAGGATGTAGCTTAAAGTCCCCAATTTTACATTCTGGTGACAACCTCGTCCATCCTCTTTGCAATTTACCGCCTGGCTGTATGTTGTTGTTCATAAGTCAACTCCAAACCCGAATCAAGATTTCAAGCTCTGTCAGCATACACGCAAACTTTAGCCATCTTGCTGGCTTGCAAGTCTCTCATCCCAGAATCAACTGCGAGTTTTTATCTAGCTTTCTGGAATTCGGACGCTGGACCTAAACTAACTTTGCTCATTGTTTTACAATATAGCACAAAATAGACCTACTCGCACTAATAAGAAATAGTAGTGCGCTAGGCAGGAGGTAGAACCCAGTCAAGGTATTATTACGAAGAACTAGGAAGAAGCAAAATCTCTTGCGTTAAATTCTCTTACCCTGAGACCCGGGAGAAATCGATCAGCGCTCAGATCTCCATTTTATTGCCTGAGTAACTGAATAGGACTGTGCAAATACACTGGATTGGGGAAAACAGGGATCGTTCATTCTCCATCCTTAGCGGTCAGCATTGGGAGTGCACGATTTAGACTCTGGGACCGCGTAACCTCCACCGACCAGGCTTGTGTATGCATACATTTTCAGTGATCGCTGAGATTAGTGAACAAAGCAAGCGGACAAGTTTAAACTAAAACAAGTATTCAAGCTTTTCATACAAGCTATCAGGAAACTTAAAAGTTCAACCAAATCAGAGACTTATTGGAAAACACATCAGAAGATAAACATTGTGCCGAGCAAAGCTCAAATAAGTCTAGCAGTTTAAAGTTGAAAAGTGTGTAAGAGTGGACAAGGCTATAAAAGAGAATACCTAACTGCCAGAACTGGTTGTTGAGTCCTGCCTCATAATACTGATTCTGTCATTTGTCCGCCTTAGTTGTACACAAAAGAGATTTCAAGTTCGTGTGCAAGCACAATCCTTATAGTATCCAGTTCTACAATCAAAGGCGAGGCGTGCATACTGCAACAAGGATATCACGAGATGGAAATTTCAAGACCTCGAGCACATTCCTCTTCTTCTTCCTCTTCCTCTACATCGTCATCTTCCTCGCACTTGCGAATGATTCAAAGGTCTTCGTCTAGTCCATTGCAGCGATTTGATTCTGCCACCCACTTTAGTATGAACAAACCAGCAAAATGTGTAGGCCCTAATCAAGGTAGTCTTCGTGATCTTCCTGCTGCTCGAGTAGAGCGGGAAATTCCACGCGAAGAAGAAGAGGGTGGTATTTACACCGAAGAAGACCATTCGACATCTCACGGATTAGAGATTCACAATCAAGAGCTCGTGTCAACTACGATGCGCTGTAAAGATCTAAGACGCCTTGTGGATATGCATGTTGGGGCTTGGGCCCGCGAGACTGTAGAGGAGACTGAGTTTGCCGACCACCTCGGTACCGGACTAAGTCGTCTCGCAGCTTTATGTGGGTCCAGTGTACGATCAACGGAATCTTCCTGTGACCCTTGGCATCTCACCTCCTGTTTGACTGACAAGGAAAATCGCGCACTTGCTTCGCTCATTGCAGAGCTTCTTGTGAGAGAGATGAAAGCTCAACAGCAGCAGCAGCAGCAGCAAACGCAACAACAATCACATAAATCATCGCATCAGCAATATGAGCAACCACAGACTCAGAATGGTAGTGATTTGCAAGCTTATCCTAAAATACCAAGAAGCGAAAGTGTCCCTCGTAGAACCCTCTCTCCTCTTCGAGCACCGTCTCCGCTCAAGGTCGCTACTCCACAAGTAATTAGCTCAAGACCACGCAGTCATACAATCAGCGGTCCAGTTCTTCACCCCAAACCCCCTGCTGTGAGACGTGTTGTAAGCAATCGCCATGGAACTGGAACTGGCGCTGTCAAAGCAGAGTCTCAACACAATGCTCAAGAAGTTTACATGAATGTTACCCGTGGTCGAGCCTCCCGAATTTCAACCTTTCCTCACCGAGTCTCCCTTCCTCCTACAGATTCTTTCTGGACTCATCTGGCGTCTCAAGGTCTGCATCCGTTGACCGAAGAGGTCGCCGCTCTCGTAAAGCAACACCTACAGCAATCCCCGCCGCGCTTTATCTCTAATTCCATCACAACTGCGTAAACTCCTTCTCGATTTTATTGAGTACCCAGTTCCTGTTAGGTACTGATTGTTACTACTCAAGCAGAATTGTGCATTTCAAAGCTAATTGTAAAGGATGACTCGGGACAACAAACCTAGACCTTGATGCGTCTATTTTTTTATATTACAGTAGCAAATGTAGACCTCGTTCGTTCAAGATAGTCATATTGTCATTCAAGGTCAACTTCCCAACTTTAAAGAATTCGTTAAGGCCTTTCCCCAAATATAGTTCCCCTGGTTTAGGCGAGCAGCAGATAGTATAATTCAAGAAAAAAAGTCAATACTATAATCAAGCAGTGCACATATGCAAGCAAGCCTGCCCCAAAGTAACACCTTAAAGAAGATATCTTGCTTTCTGCCGCCAGCTCATCCACCGCGATGCCTCGCCGCAGCTGACCATTTAATCCTTCCTCTCCACTATCAACAATATTCTTACACCTCCTCAATCTCAACCTTTTCAAACCCTTCTTAATACCATCTCACACCATTTACAAATATCCCATTTATTCTTCTACTCCATCACCAAAACGAAGTTTCTCCTAATCCATCATTCTGTTTCCGCACCCACAACTAAGGCCCCTACTCCTACGCCACACCCTATCCACCTTCTAGCCCTGCCCTCTAGCCGTTACGCCCCTTTCTTTATTCCCTGCATTCCCCCATACGTTCCAATCACCAGTGTGCGTTCTCCTTTTCTCAAGCATCCCAAAAGAACGGCACCACAAGGTTCATTCCCCGCGTTACCGATCCAAAAGTTCCATGCTATTGGAAGATGGGTCTGTGCGCCAGTGAAAAGAGGGGGCGGGGGTGCGATACCGTGCGGGTTAGGGTACGGTATTGTAAAGAGGCCCAAAGCGAATGGCAAAGAACGGGTGGCGATAAATAGGCCAGAAAGGGAGACTGGTCGCCGATGGAGCGGCAGCAGAATACTTGCGATCTCTCTTCTCTTGCAGCGGCGGAGTTGTCTGAAGAACTAGGCAAGATGGTACGTGCGCTTGATGGACGACAGGCAGGAGGACATAAGCAAGCGGTTGGCGTTGCTCTCGCGCTTCTGTAGAGGTACCCTGCGCACCTGAGGCGGATGCCAGGAGGCATGATGGCGATGGAGTCATGACCATGGTGTAGCCTTGGAGTAGCTGGCCTCTTTGCAGGGCAAGAGATAAGAAGCAGCAAGGAGATTGGCGGGTTAGAGAATCAGGAGTGCGCAAGCGTCAGCTAAGGAGAATCATCAGCGTTCGAAGTGAACTCAGAGTCCAAGTGTTGCAGGGATCATCTGAGGATATGGCGAACTTTAGTGGGGAGCTTAATTGCCTATCATTTGAAGAAGCTTGATAGATGTGGAGCTGCGCTTGAGATTAAGAATCAATGTTTTGCAAGAAACGTTGAGTTGCTTGATCAGCTCTTGGTGATCGTGACTGGCCGCTTCCTTGTTGCAGGAAACTTTGAGTTGTGAAGGTCCAATTGGGTTGTGGTAGTGGTAATTGATAGATGACTGACTTTTGTTTTAATGTTGTGTCTGTTTTGATAACAATGACGCTGGATATTGTCGATGGTATAGGCAGAGGAGCCCGTAGAACTCTCGCTCGAGGAGCAGGCCGAGCTCAAGAAGAAGCGCACGTTTAAGAAGTTTTCTTACCGTGGCATCGACCTTGACAAGCTTCTCGACCTCACCCATGAGGAGCTCATGAAGATGGTCAAGTCCCGCGCTCGCCGGCGGTTCAACCGCGGCCTCAAGCGCAAGCCTATGGCCCTCATTAAGAAGTTGCGCAAGGCAAAGAAGGAGACTGGCCCCATGGAGAAGCCCGAGCTCGTCAAGACCCACCTTCGCAACATGATCATCGTCCCCGAGATGATTGGCAGCATGGTTGGCGTGTACAACGGCAAGACCTTCACCACCGTCGAGATCAAGCCGGAGATGATTGGCCACTACTTGGGTGAGTTCTCTATTACCTACAAGCCCATTTCACACGGTCGCCCCGGTATCGGTGCGAACAACTCCTCGCGCTTCATTCCTCTCTAAATCGAAGGGATATTTTGTAAGGCCGACTTTACACCAATATTGCTTCTGCTTGACTCTTTCTGTTTCCCCTCCTTTTCTTATTCTTGCTTACAATTTGCTCTTGGCGTCGTCAAGAGGGAGTCTTGATTCTCTTTCTTCTGCGCAGCTTACTCAAAAAGATGGGTGGGCCGTCCAAATCACTATTTAGATACTAAAAGCATAAAGTTTCGCTGCCTGATATCATCCTTATTGAAGGCCCTTGAGTTGAGGTGCGCACATCTTTTGCCATACAAATGGCTGTAATAGTGCTTCTTCGGTTCAGTTTTGCTGATTTAGAAATAGCAAATGTTGTTTTCACTTTGTTCCAAACTTGTTGTCATTGTTGTCATTGTTATGCATTATTTGACTTGACTCGGGAAGAGAGGCTCTATTGCTCACGATTTATAGGTAACTAACTACTTTTAGCCGGTCACTATGTAAGCATGTCATAAATAGGAGTTGGTTTTTATTCACAGAGATTAGTTGATGAGTGAAGTTAAGGAGTATTAATTGCAAAGTCTCCACATTTTATTTCTATTCTCAAGTCCATGCTGACTTGTGATGAAAACTTAGCTTAGTTGTTGTTTATTCCTCTACGATGGTTTAAGACGAGTGCTTTGACGCAACGCAGTTCCATATAACCTTCTTGAGCAATCGAATGTAAAGCAATTGAGTTTAGCTTGTTTGGACTAATTTTGAGATTCTTTGGTAAATGATGGTCTCTTCTTCACACGAGCAGAAAACTAGGAACGATTTGAGATGAATAATTGACTCCATTTTACAGAAACATTAAAGGAAAGGCTATGACTAGAGACAAGGTCTCCACTCGCAAAGGAGTCAAGACAATGCATTTGGATTGATTGTTGAATCCATTTCGATGATTTTCTTCGTTCACCTACTAGCAGCGCAGGGGAAGATATTGTGGCAAAGTATTTGTATTTCGAGATCAGGCTTTTGCGGAGGAAGTTTTATTTTGAACGACCGTACCATATTTTAAAAAGGTGAAAGACAAAAGAAGCTACACGAAGAGACAATCCCTGTTCTACTAGAAAGTTACCAAAGGGGGCATGATGTACACACAAGACAAGAGACAGGGTAGATGTTCAGGACAGTAGTGCCTGATGCTGCCTTCAGGAAAATTAATAATGGCATCGCCAAGTCATTACAAAAAAATAAAAACCACGGACTCAACCATATCAATAGCGATTACAGGGTGACCTTGACACGCTGTAAGAAAGCAGCCAGGCAGGCAGGTACGCATGCATGTATGCATGCATCTTATGCAGAGTTACATAGAGGCTTGATTGAGGCCTTGTAGGACTCGCAAAAGGCATTTGCATCATTTAATTGGTTTTGAAGCGACGAGTTCAAGTCTGCAATAATTGCAGCAATGTTCTCCTTGTATGACAAAAAGGCATCAATTGCGGAATTCAGATCGTCTCCGAGAGCACCAATGTCCTTCGAGTGTCTGTCTGCTTCGCTCTTAACACGTGCTCGAAGTTCTTCAACAGTTGCTTCGGCATCACGCAATGGGAGTTCAATTTCTTCAGCTTCAAGTTGTAAACGGTGGATATCCTCCTCCACGGCCTCGGTTTCTGAGGCGCGTTGGTTGAGTTCCTCCTCCATACTTGCCTTATCTTGTTGTAGGTTTGCCTCGGCCTGACGAAGATGATGCTCGAACTCACGTATCTCGCTGCGAATTGCTTCCTGAGCCTCATCGTTCTCCTCAACCTTCGCCTGCAGCTCCATGTTACTCGTGCGGATTTGGTGAGTACGTTTGATCGAGTCTTCACGAAGGTTCTGGAGCGCAGATGTCATTTCATCGACATCAACACGATCTCCTTGGTCACCGTTTTCCGTCAAAGACATGAGAACGTTGCGACGAGTATCGAGGCGGAGTTGGATGTTTGCTCCCTGACGTTGCTGGCCTGCTTCCATTGTCTGTGTCAATTTGAGGGACTTCGCAATGGCGTTGTACTCCTCCAGGAGACTTTCAATGTGCTTTGTGCGTTTGGTGATGGAAAGCTCAGTTTCCCAGGTTTCCTTTTGGATCTCATCACGCTGTTCGAGCACCGTATTGCAAGATGCCTCCAGAGACCTTTTTCCTGCGTCATGCGCTCTGCATCCGCTGGATTAAGTTCCTGCTCGTCAAGAATGATCTGCACCTTCGCCTTGGCCTGTTCAGCCTGCGCTAGCTCCGCTTCCTTCGCTCGGACCTCCGCTTCTCTTTCCCGTACCTTCGCAACCATGATCTCCTTATTTTCTAAGAATTGTCTGATGAGTTTATCCCATTTGAGTTTATCACTCGTGAAGTCCCTCTTGCGTTGTTCCAGCTCTGGAATGAGGCTCTGTTTCTGTGTCTCCGTCTCCAACTCGTCTTTGAGCTCAGCCTGCTTGCGCTCCAAATCTTCGATTTCTTCTTCAATTGCGACATCACGCTCTCGGAACTTGTTCCCGAGTTCTGTGTCAAGTTCTTCATAGCGGTTATCATCGCCATTGAGGAAGCACCAGTATGCTTTGCGGATGTAAGTGAAAAAGATGCGGTCGATTTCGCCCTCATCGTCACCATCTTCGTCGTCCTGGAGACCTGCAAGCTCATCGTATTCTACAAGCTCCACGAGCCACAACAGAGAAGCCAGAAGTGAGGGCCACGTGTGCGGGCTTCCGACAGCTGCAAGGGAGGTCTTGCTGATATTGAACGGATACCTCAAGCCTTTCATCATTGTAGTGACTTCGTCTGCGAACTTGCCTGCGAACTTGCGGTTGGAGTCGACCTGTCTGAAGAGGAAAAGTACGATGTGCTCAAAGTCCTTTCCGGTGGGCCGGTGCAGAATCTTGGGAGAAATGGCTTGGTCGTAGTTATGCTCCGAGAGAAATCTGATCACTGTTTCGATACATTGGGCTCGAAAGGCCTTGTCTGTGAGAGGACGAGGGTCGCTTTTGAGGGCAGAGCTACCACCGCCGCCCATGACGGCGATACTCTTGCGTCGGGAGGCCACGGAGACGGATGACTGTCGCCTTGAGTTCGAGGAAGACGTCTGGGACTGCGCATTCGACTGCATGGACAGAGAAGAGCCCATAGAGGGCATCATTGACATCCGCTTGTGCGACTTGGCTTTCTTAGCGGCTGTACCCATGCCACCACCAAGTGAGTGGCGCGGAAGAGTGCCGGGTCCCAAGGACATGCGAGTCTTCTTGGCAACTCCAACACCGGACAAGCCAGAGCCCATGCCACCGCCGAGGCTGCCGCGGGCGGCATTGAGCCGTGAGTTGGAGACACGCCCAAGGGGCGGCCTACGAGGTTGACTCTGCATAGACCCCGAAAATCGCTATACAGACACGAAGCTCTTTGCGCACTGCGTTGCCGCTGGCTTAAGTTGAGGTCCACTCGGGTTTGTTACCTTTGTTCCGCTCGTAATCGCTAGTTTTTGTCTCGACGATTTATCGTTCCTAAGTACTAATGCCTCCTTTATCTTTAGCGCTATGTGTTGTGGAATCGCGGCGCTCTACTGCTATTGTTAATTCTATATATGGGCTACGGGGCCACCTTACTGGTTTTTCCATCGGCGGTTTTACATGATGACAAACGAATAAAGGAACAGGTGTATTCCATTGTGGCGATAAGGGAGGGAGGTGCGAACAACAAGGACACAGCGCACAGTTTGAAGAGACGAAAATGGTCCACCTCTCAGGATGTAATAAAAGTCAATTACAAAGGACCACTACTTTAAGTATGGGGCGAGAAGTCATTTACGTATTCGTTCTTTCACTATAGTTGTCACTCAGGCAGTCTGTTGGTAGTATTAAGCGTCAAGTTTTAGAAACATCGCTTGGCATGAGTTGTGTGCTCGGTGGAAGGTCATAGCTGGGGCAGTTTTGGTTTTGGTTTGTATCTATTGTTTTAATTAAAAAGATTACATTAAATAATAAATAATAGTAATTGCGGGATAACTCGTAAGGGGCAGGTGAGTCCAAGACCAATTAAAGTATTTCGTTTGCTGATAATTCTCAATGGTGTTTCGCCTTGAACATGCATTTCAAGCAAGAAGCTTTGGTTCAAAAATTGTCTGGCCAAATCGAAACGATTTGTGAGACTTTTAGTGTTATTATTATTCTTTTCTTTTTTTAAAAAGTTCAATATGTACTTGTAGGTAAAGAATTTTGAGTACAACCATCAAAGCTCGGATTCGTTTCTCTTTGCAATCATTTCTGCAGAGCAAAATTTCGAAAAGCCCACTTTAAAATTTTCATAAATTTATCAGAGTTGAAAGTATATAAAAGCGATAGAAGTAATGGATATGAATTCCCTACTGTACGTGGCGCAAATAGCTTGATTGTGGTACATTATGCGTATTATGTGCACTTCAAACAACAGTATACATGGTTCCTGTTGATGGGATGTTTTTCAGGATTGATATTAATTTTCTTGTCAAGGTCTTCTTCTTCTTCTTCTTCTTCTTGTTCTTCTTGTTCTTGTTGGAAAGAAACAAAGCTTCGTCTTTACGGCGATGTTTTCTTTTCTTCTTCAGGCTTCGATTTTAACCCTTGACGACTTGCTGAAGAGACAGGAGATTTGATTAAAGATGGTAAAACCCCTGAAGTTTTAGGCTCCGCGTTTTCAGTTGTATTTTGAAATTCTTGTTCTTTAGCATCATTGACGCTTTTCAAGGTTGTACTTGCGCCGGCGCGATCACCCAAAGGAGGTTGCAAATCCATATCCCGATCCATATCACTCGACATTGTTGCAGCAAGTGTTGAAAGATCATGTAAAGGCAAAGGTTGCCCTGACGGGTATTGGATTTTATTCGCGTCCACAAAGCTCTGTAGATCAGCCTGCAAGTCAACTGTGGAGAGAGCTTGCTGCGAGAGTGCAGCAAGAGCCTCAAGCTTCTCAGCGAGACGCCGGTGCCAAAACTTAAGGTTGTCGTTGAGAGAAATTAAAAACGAGAATTGATGGCGTTCGAGGCGATCATAAATATGCATCACGCGAGCTGCTTCGTTTCGATAGAAGCGTTGAAAGTCCGCAAGTTTGTCATCCGCAGCCAATTTATTTGCCTCTTCAGCTTCTAATTTACGCTTTGCTGCACTGATCTTGCGCTGCTTGCGATCTTTTCCTGCCTCTTGGGTCAATAAATTGCGATGATACTCTTTTTGTTCACATTCGTCAAGGGCGTGGCGAGCTTCCTCAACCTTTTCATTTGCGCGTGCTACAGCTGCACGCACAGTATTTCCCTTTCGTCTGAGGTTTGTGCGGATTTCGTAAATTTCCCTAAGATAGCCCTGGCAAGTATCTGCCATTTTTCGTAATGAATTGATCATGGTCATATCTGAAGATTCAACACATTCAAGTGCAGAAACAACTTGCGCTTCCCAAGATTTGTGTACTTTGGCGATGGCAACAAACAAAGTGTTGACCTCATGAGATACAAATTCAGCATTTTCATAGGTATCTTTGCCAACAACAGGGCTAGAACCCTGGACGGATAACTGCACGTTCTGGCCGAGGACATGTGTTAAGGCTGACGACGGCTCACCAACCCCGAGTGTCTTAGTATCAAGTTCACTTGCAGTTGCCCAGTGCTCCATTTCCTGCTTAACGACACCATCAGATACGGATTCTTCGAGCGGCTTTGACATTGACGACAGACTGCTATGTGACAACGAAGAAGACGAAGACAATGGAACGAATTGTCGAAGACGGTGACCAATCTTCGCCACCGACCGCCGCGGGTGCAGAAAGCTATCCAAGTTCATTGGGTTTGAAGATGCAGAAGACTTGGTAGAGCTTGAACGCTTGACAGCAGTGTCACTTGAACGGGAAGACCGAGCTGAGCCACCGGGATTGGGAGTGCCAGAACCGGGAGTCGAAACTGCACCAAGGCCGTCCACGTCTACAAATGCCTCTGGATTAGAAGCGTCAGCTGTTCCGTCCGCCATAAACGCAGAAGCTTGACCGGCCGTTGCAAGCTGCTTCTGCTTTTTGATCTGCTCACGTTTACTCAAACTAAGCATTGGGTGTAGCTTGACTTCATCTAAGGCACTGTTTAATACAGTCTTACTCACAGTTAAGCGTTCTGGGATAACCTCCAATAAGGCTTCGCAAATGAGCTTTGAGTGGAGAATTACAGTCTCAACCTCGTCGCAACATACTGGGCGCTCGCGCTGCTCTGGCGTATCCGCTGCAACAGGACGTGTTAGGAAAGAGTGTCTTGGAGACGTGAACATTTTCGCCAATTGGACAGCGGCACTGGTTGCGCTTAATGATTGCTTGAGGCTTGATGCCATCATGGTGGCACCTCCAAGAGAGCGAATTGATTCCCGAACTGCACGATCTGTGCGACTTGCAGAATACATAGAAGCAGACAAGCTTCGAATTGGGCCTTCGCTACCTGAGATGCGACCCTCTTCTCCTCCTGTTGAGCTACTTGCATAGCCTTGGCTTGCACTCTCAGCTTCGCGAGAAAACCTTGTGGTGGAATCGAAAAATCCATTCGTGTCCATCGCGGCGAGGTCTAAAACAGCATCATTATCGCCTTCAAACACGATTGGTTCATAGGTAGTCTCAAGCGCACGTGACTTTCGTTGCATGAATGGTGACGCCTGAGCATACTTTAACGCGACATTTTGCACAGATTCTACAAACGTTTGTAGGTATTGCAGGCAGGATGAAAGAGAGTCAATATAGCCGCTCTGCATTGATACTAGCAACTGGGAGAAACAAGTCTCGTAAACCTGACGTGAGCCCTCAAATCGCGTCTTTGCTTCCTCAAAGTCCTTTTTAGCCTTTTCGCGTCGATTGCGCAACTCGAAAAGCTTCGCTTGTTTGCGTTCCTTTTCAAGACGGCTTCTAAAAGAAGAGTTACGCAACTCGTCCTCAAAAGAGGTTGTATCATGCTCGAGTTGGTTCCACTGATGCAGTGTGGAAGAGTATCGATCACGAGCATTTTGAAGAGTACTAACAGCACGATCTTTGCTTTTTGCATACTCGAGAAGATCATTGTGCAAGGTTCTCTTTGAGGTGCGCGCATCCATGGACAGTTTGCTGATAGATGACTCTAAAGTAGTCAACTCATCCATCTCGTTGCACATGCTCAAAAATGTGCGCAGAAATAAATCATCAAATGGGTCGACCTCGCGTCGCCGCTCTAGCATGTTTAGAGGAACAACGCCAAGCTGTGCACATAGCTTATCA
The DNA here is from genome assembly GCA_004764695.1 of Schizochytrium sp. TIO01. Classification (NCBI taxonomy): domain Eukaryota; class Bigyra; order Thraustochytrida; family Thraustochytriidae; genus Schizochytrium; species Schizochytrium sp. TIO01. The sequence goes on along the minus strand of SMSO01000037.1, from coordinate 1,922,608 downwards.
AGATCATGCGTAGCTTTCTTTTGACTTTTCGACAAACCCTCGGTATGCTTCTGCATAGACTTCAGACGAATTTTAATTTCATTGAATCGTAGCATGAGCGGGCCCAAGCTTGTACGCATATACACCGCAAAAAGACGTCCTTCCAAGGTTACCGAATCCACAGAGTCGAAGCGCGCAGTACGCCGCACGAGGGCATCCTCACCCACAGTTTTCCCAGGAGAAGTTGATGGCCGATCTTCCGATGACCCCGCGGTTGATGGCACGTTAACGCCAATAATGTTTGACCCAGGCGTCCTTACTCCATCTGTCTGGGGACTCATGAGCTGCTGCTGATTATCAGCGGTACTAGGAATCATTCCTGCCATAGAAGGGTGTCGTGAAAAGTGGTCGAGTGCATCGTCCAGATAGCGTTTGGTGCGTTCATCCAATTCCTTGTGCTTCCGCAAATCCTCTTGAGGATCAACTTGTTGAACTGCAACAGCATGGTCTATAATAGTCGAGCGTGTGCCTTCAATTGATGCTCGAAGACCTTCAACGAAAGCGTTTAGGTGGCGCACAGTAACGGAAACCCGTTCTATCTCAATAGATCGAAACTTTGCAAAGGCATCATCCATCCAACGGCGATATTCCTCAGTTACATCTCCGAGCGCGGAGTGCTTCTTGTTTCGATCGAGAGAAAGGTTGGTTTCTTCCTCTGCCACATCTTGGAGCTTCTTAGCAAGACGCTCTTGTTTCTTAAGTGCATGAGCAACACGATCTCCATCAGTGTTTTTCAGAACACGCTTTACTGCGCTCCGCAGCTTTGCACGTTGTTGTGTCATGCTATGATCCTCCGACACAGTACGCTCCAAGTTTGTATTATTGGTACCATTAAGATCAAGTGCACTCATACTGTTTCCGCTTGCCGAAGCCCCGATACCAGGAGCTGTCCCAATAGATGAGAAACCGGTACTAGGAGAGGCGAGTAATGAACTATCAGGCGATTGTAATCCAACTACATGTTCTTGCAGTTCACGTGCCTCTTGCGCAGTTCGAGCCAGATCCTGTAGAATTTTGTCTTTATCAGCAGCCTTAGCTGCAAGTTGTTGGTCAGCCTTTTGAGCATTCTGAGTCGCAGTTCGTACACGTTCTGCCATATCATCATGACCATGACCCAGCTTTGTGGAAATATCGGTCAGTCGCTTGCGAGTGCGCTCTGACATACGAACTACAATTTTCTCGAGCATCTCCGCATCAGACGAGATCGTTCCAGAAATAATAATTAAACAATCCTTGACTGTCACGAGAGCTTCTTGGAGAGTACTCAACTTAGCATTCTTCTTTTGAAAACCACGACCAACCTCCAAACCGTCGACAGTCTCTCCGAACTTGCGTGCCAACGACCTCATCGCAGTTGCACGGTAACTACCAAACTCTACGTTAGTTCGGTAGAGATTAGAGGCATTACTCATCCATTCTCGCCATTCGGAAAAGACAGCCTCACGATCTGCATCTGTTTTATATTCGTGGGTTTCCAAAGTTGGTAAGGATTCTCTGAACGGATACTTCCATTCCATTTGCTCAGCATACGGGTCACTGGCGCTAGCCTTACTAGAACTTGAAGAGGTGCTATGCACTCCAGTTGAAGATGAACTTTTAGGTTCTTGTTGAACTGAGGATGAAGAGAGAGCTGATTCGGGTTTGCTCGAGCATTCATCTCGGTCGGCACCTGAACCAGTACTGACTGCGCCCTCTCCTGAAGTTTCCTTGGCTTCACTAGTACCACTGACTTGTTCGGGATTACTTGTAGTCGATGAAATAGTTGCATTAGACACCGCGGATTTGGGTTCTTCAGTTACTGTGCGTGAAGTCAAACTACTAGGATCATTCTCTGTGCTTTCTGGCGAGGTGCGCCATATTGGAGACAAGAGAGAGCCATGAAGTTGAGCAAATGATTGTTCTCTGCGACGTACCATCCAACGACGTAAAATTGACATGAGTTCCTTTAGTAGAAGCTTCACATTTTTAATCCGTGTGCGCTCATTGCGATGGAAAATTTGAAGGTTCAAGGAGTTGGCTTCGGTAAACGTAGTGAGTTCTCGAGTCAGGGAGGCCACATCTTGCGCAAACTGGAGACGTGCTGCTCGCAAAGTCCGTTTTGCAGCAACCTTTCGATCAACCATCCTTGCAAGTTCAGAAGAAGAAATGTGTTGCACACGCGGTGGCTCAGGAAGCCTCGAAACTGCCATCCCCACAGGCGAGACACTCGGTAGGGTGTCTCCAACTCGCGACTCTGTAGCTGAAGATTCCGTTGCAGTGTCGTCATTATCGTTATCTTCACGACTTGACTGAGATTGAATGATCGATCGAAGTGAGTCACTTGGATTCATGCCTCCTGCAAGACCTGCCATGTCAGATCTTCTGCGGTGACGCTGAGATCCGGCAATGAGACGTTGCTTACTCAAAACGCTTCCTGAGGCACGGCGATTGCTAGTGTGGCGGGGTAGACGAGCTGACTGTGAAAAAGCACCAGCCAATGCCATGTTAAGACCAACGTCGTCTGTAGGCGAGTTTTGCGAGAGTGACTTTGAATCAGAACCCATACCATGAGTACTGTTCCCTGCCGAGGACAGTTCTTTAGGAAACGATGTCTCTGTTCCATCAATTCGAAGTACCTCGGGAGGTTCTTGAGGCAGGGATCCTTCTAAGTCTCCAGATTGACTCATTTCATCCTCGTCGCGCATGTACTCTTCTCCACCCTGTCCTGCATCGTCATCATACCACTGCCTATCAAATAAATCATCTGCAGATGCAACAGAGTTTGCTGAGTAAACAGAGCCTTCAGAGCGCGCACCAGTGGGTAAAGAGTGATCCGAGCGAGGACTTCCCAAATTCACAAAACGAGATTGGAAAGATTGAGGAGAAGCGAGGTCATTATGCAAATCACTCATACCTACCCAACTATGGTGAGTTGCATCCATACTTCCTCCACTTGCTGGAGTCTGTCCACTGGTAATACTTTCACGGCGACTTGGGGTTCCGGGTGAGGTGTTACCCAATATAGCTTCCAGAGGTTCACCAACACCCGAACGCCGCTTCCCACGGCGCTTCTTACGCGTAGATGGGGTTGCACTGCGATAGTATTTAGACATTGCTGTTGCTTGGTGCATTCGCTTTTCTTCCAGATTTTGCCGCTGTAGCTGTTCTTGCATCTCTGTGAAGGCCTTTTCAATCTTAGTGTATTCCAAAAGAGCAATCTCCTTGTTCTTCTTTGACAGCTCCATGGCTGTCTTTCGTGAAGAAATGGCACTCATATGCTTTACTTCAGATTCCACCAAGATATCGTATGAGTTTCCAAGTGCTCGAATTACCTCCTTCAGAGAATAGCTCAAATTTATCGTGAGTTCTCCAGCCATATCTCGACATAACTTGGTATGTTGCTCAGACTCTTGCACTACACCTGGCCAAACCGTGCTTCTCATATAGGGGTTAGGCTCGAGTGATGGGTCGAGCGCCCGGGCACGCAATTTCCCCTCAGTGTCTTTAAAAGCCTTGTCCATAGTCCCTGCATACTCTTCCAAATGACGAATAAGATTATCGATCACGTTCGAAAGTTCTTTGACATCTTGCAGACCAGCACGAGCATAACGTTTCACAAGACTAAAACGAGCACGGAACAATCGTTCTTTGGTGAAGAAAGAAAGGTTAACGCTCTCTAGTACATGCGACACTTTATCAACATTACGCAAGAGGTGAGAACCGCGTCGCGCACGAATCAAACTAGGCACTGCACGGGGAGATGGTAGCCCGCGCCAATGCAAGGTATCTGGGAAAGTTCTACTGTTCATTTTAAAGTGAGCAGCACCCTCGTAGTCCTCTGCAGATGGAGGTGCTACATCATAATTGCTCCGATCGGCCTGGGATGTGTCATCTAGGAAGGAAGCTTTGATCGTATGTTTACTATAAGAGGGAGCGTTACCATCACCTTCATTGGCAGAGACAGGATCTACCATATTGACTGAGTTCGCCAATACAGAAGGTGGTGGAGTCGTTCGGGCTTGGCCAAGATGATCAATCCAAGCATCGAAGAGCATAATCTCAAAGTTGTGCTCTGCAGCAAAAACACGAGAGTCAAAAAAGGACTGCATCATCTGAGTACTGATAAACTCGTTCAGAAACTCCCGGCTTGTTGCGGAGTCCTTGTGGTCGCGCAAGAAAGATTCTCGATCAATAAGTTCATCTCCGTCTTCTTCAAGACCACCCATGTACCAGCGATAGTCGCCAATCAGGGAGACAAAGAACTCAAGGAAAATCTTTCGAACTGCATTGTTAAAATCTTGTGTTGAGGCTTCTAAAACAGGCAGAGTCTGTTTCGAGACATCCTCTTCAAGAAAATCAGTAACAATTCTTCCAGGACCGGCAGGGTCTAAACCCGAAGACAAATCTGAAGCGGCACTGGTATCGGAGTATCGCTGTGTTCGTCGGCGTCGACTATTGCGACGTTCACGCATACTGTATCCACCAATAGAACTGCGTTTGCTCTTTTCAATCGGTTTATCTGTGCCAGTGTTAATGTAAACAACCCCGCGAAGAGCATCCCATAGTTTCTTCAAACTTCGGCTTGGCATTATAGGGAGATCGCGATCACGAGGTAGTTCGACAGTATTCTCGTCAAGATCAACAAAAACCACAGAGTCGCGAATACTTGGATCACGAGGTACCTGAGAGCGATGAATTCCAATAATGATTGGAACTGGCGAGTGCACAAGCTCCATCATCTGAGGATTATTGGGGAGCACAGGAACCACGTTGCCTTGCCACTTGAGGGGCCAAAGAAGAGAAAGTAAACCAGTAATTGAGTTTGATAAAAGGTCCAGACGACTTGTCACTAGTAGCACAGAAAACTCGAGAATGAGAGCCGAGAATAAATTCAGTAGATTTTGTCCTCCAAGACTTTCAAATAAGGGTCGTAGAGGGACATTTAGCAATGGAAGACGGTTGAGTGGTGGTTTTGAGCATGTGAAGTAATATGGCATATCTTCATGCAGTTTGAAGCGAACTCGATATTTGCCTGGCGGTGGCTCTGGCACCTCCAATAGAACATGCTGTATACAACGTTCTAGGGGCACGGGAAGCGCATCCTTATCACGAACAAGCCGGAGTAATTCCCGGAGCACAGCCCCAAACAAAGTATAGAATGGGAAGGGGGATACAAAGGTGATACATTTTGGTTCGTATGGGTCCCATCGTGCTAGTTTCTCATTCGAGAAGCTGGTGAATCTGTCTTTCAAGGCCTGCATAGCTGCCATGCGAATCTCGCGGCAGTACTGTACTGCCAGTTCGTCTTCGGGACGTGATTTTCTCGTTTCAGTATCGTCTAGAGTAGAAGCGCCACCTATAGAAATTGAAGCCGAAGGTGTTGCAGTATCTGCTGTGCTCAATGAAGCAGGGCTCAATGGCGTAGGAGGAGGGGCGGGGAGAGGCTCATCTTCATTATTTTCGTAACATTCATGGACACCATCGTTGCTGTTATTTCCCTCACATCTGCTTATTGTCTCAGTATTCCCATCAAATACTTCACCGTTGTTGTAATCAAGGCTGCTATCGAAGTCCACATCACCTGCGAATTCATCTGCGGCTGATTTCGGAAGTGATGATGAGGAGGTCAAAGGTGAAATGTTGACTCGTGACTGTGTATCTAAAGACGTGACTAATTGACCTTGAGAGTCGTGAGTTGACGTCGCTTGATCTACACTAGATATTTCCGAGCCAGGAACTTGCAAAATCTCGTGGGCTTGCTCCGCCTGCTTGTCAACATAAGCTTCAACAAAAGCTTCCATGTCTGAAGGTGCCCCCCCAACTGCAGGTGAGGGTGTACAAGGGCTGAGGGTATCATTAGGTGAAGACATTGACGTTAGCGGAGAATGTGGCTGTTCCACGCCTTGAATAGTTTCTCCTTTTTCTGCATTGGTATTGTTTTCCTTAATTGTGCCAAGGATATTAGCATCGTCCAATGATACTAGACTTGGCACAGAGTCATTATCATCATCATTATTTTCAAGATCATCGTGTCGGATTTGATCCACTTCAGTTTCCGGACTGCTCGCGTCGGCATTATTAGCAGTCAGGGGAAACCTGTGCATCCTCATTGGCTTCTTCGGATTCAAATTCTGCAAGTGTGGCCTTCTCGTCCTCTTCCTTCTGCTTGGTAACGATTTTCGCAAGTGATTCAATATACTCAGGCTCCATAAGATTCTCCATAGGCCCACGGTAGTGTTGGATGTACCCATCTAAAAGGCGATTAAAGCGCATTTGTTGATCAGGCGAATCAGCAGCATCCTCGAGTTCACGAACAATACTGTCAAATTGTTGACAGAACTTAAACCACACCATTTCATCCTCTGCAGGGCAGTGACTCGCCAAATATTCAGTGAACGATCTCGTGATCCAATCGCTACGTGTCCGATCACGGCGAAGCACCTGATCAAGAGTTATATCAACTAGACGAGATTTAATCTTGGACGGGACAACATCATAAAATGACAGACAAGTAGCATGAGTCATTTTGTGCGATGCATCAGTCATGAGAAAGGAGTACTCCTGTACACGATTAAGTTCAGCATCTCTACCCACCCCTCCTTGTTTAATTGCCATGCCAATTGGATGGCAAAATTGGCAAAGTTGAGGATTAAGAGGAAGATCTGTGTAATCATAGGACGGGTATCGGTCTTTAATAGTGGCTGGCAACCCTGCACAAAAGTCCGGATCAAGAAGATCCAGCTTTGCAATGGGTCCCTTTTTCATCGCAGCTCGCCAATTAATTCCTGTAATTGTGAAATAGGTCGCTACCGTAGAGGGACGTTTACGCCCGGGTGCCTTGAGGACATGAAGACTAGATTCGGAAGAGGATCTAACGCGCCCAGCGTCAAAATCCGTTTTTATAGAAGGTGGTGGCTTGGGGCTTTCCGCTGGTACTGTATTACCGGCTGCACGTGGAAAGGGCTTAGCCTGTATAAAAGATTTGTTTTTAAAGTGCCTTTCTTGCATACCACTCAGTTGATCACGAGCAGCAAGGTCAAGCTCATCATCATTATCAGCAACATTAGCATTCATCATCATCTTCTTCTTCTTCTTCTTGGTCATCATCATCATAGGTTGTACGGATGCGAAGAGGGGGGTCCACTACCGCTGCCGCTGCCGCTGTAGCAATTAAATGAGCTTCTTGTAGTTCGCCATCCCCTTCATCATCATCATCAACCTCATTTAGGCCAATCTGACCAGATAAGTTGCTAGATTTCCCCTTACCAGCATGCCGTGAAGATGACATTAGGTTTTGCTTCAGAGCTTCATCAAACGGGCTTTCCAAGCTATTGAGGTTATTGTTAGAGTGGTCGAAAGGAGGTGAGTAAGGTGAAAAGGGCTCGTCCTCCCCGTCATGATGGTCCGAATCTTTAGAAAATCTCCTTCGACTATGTGATGCAAAATGAGGGTCCCTAGGCTCGTCAAAATCGTGATCCTGTAGCTCATTAGGGTCGTTGGAATCTGCAGAGCTAGAGTTCATGTGTCGTAATAAGTAGTCGCCGCGTAGTTCTCTCCGAGGGTGTTCAGGGTCCTCATATTCGTTCTCATACTCTTCATCATCATCATTGATGTCTTCTGCATCATCTTCTCTATCGCAGCCTGCGTGATGGAAGTAATCTTCTTGTCGAGAATCCCGACTATCACTTGAACGTTTGTCATCTTCTTCACCAGAAACATGGATTTTGTTTATGTGATCGCCCTCCTCGATATTATCAACTGCCCCGGCGTCAAACCTTGCATCTTCATCGTGTGGCGAATGATCACGAGGGCTATCTGATGGTGATTCTAGCTCGGATTCGGAGCTGCTCGTACTGAGGTTAGCAATAATTTCATCGGCCAGTTTGTCATGCGAGGCAAGGCCATTTGCATGATCATCGGGTTCACTTTCCATAAGTGTGCCGCTAGAGTGAAGTTTCTCCACATGCGCCAGGAGATCATCTCCCGAGGTCTTGCCATGCTTCAAAGAATCCATGCTCATCACTCCCGAATCCTCTCTGAGAGACACAGATATTATTAAAAAAAAAAGAAACAACAGAAACGTGCTCCAAATGGAAATTTATGTGAGGGAGGAAGGCAGGTTTGTTTGGTTTCACTTGTTGTTCTCTATAAACTTATGAATTGGGCAGACGATTTCGTACCCTTATCTGTTGAGCTATTGCGTGTTTGCTAATTTTTACGAAAGCCTACAGCGTTTTACCAATGGTACATGATACAATGGCCAGGTCCAAAGCGCGCGCTTTTGGGCGACGTATCCGTCAGCTAGAACTAAGCCCGATTGCTCCCAGCCTTGGCCCCGCCAAGACTCTTCTTCTCTCCTCAATCCTCCAGTCTACCAGCTGTGCTGCGAACAATCACAGGCAGACCGATCAAGTCACTAAGACTTTTGTTTTGGTTCCTATTGTTGTTGTTGTTGCTGCTGCTGCTGCTGCTGTTGCGCTTCTTGCTCTTCAATTACGCTTCCTTTCTGGCTTCAGTCAGCTTCTATTGCTGCTGTACCCTTCGGGCTAGCTCAAATTTCAGTCCCGGCCGAGAATAACAACCAGAGGAACCCACAAAAACCTCTTGCAAAGATGGCTCTAAAGAAAGTATCCACCTATCCCACGTGACGCGCCCACACGCCACGCAGTGCAATGAGCCTCACTGCACCTCAGCGCAATGCAATGCAATGCAATGACTCCTTTGCAGTGCCAAATCTAGCCAGGCAGGAATGAGAGAAACAAACAGAGAGCGCTTCTTTTCTCCCTTGCTTACTTACACGAGAAAGCTCTATCTCGTAGCAGTCAGTTCCTTCTACACAGAGTGCAATAGACACAGAAAAAAGCAGATCAAATCAGATCAGGGACGAGGGTACCGGGTCAGCCGAAGCTGGCCTTCGCTTGCGAGAGAGCGAGGTCGAGCGAACAGCCAGTAAGGAGGGCCACGCAAGGTGAAGCGTGCGAATGAACCAGTCGAGGCTCCGAACCCAGCCCCCCAACAAGAAAGAAAGAAAGAAAGAAAGAGAGAAAGAGAGAAAGAAAGAAAGAAAGAAAAGACGAAAAAGAAAAGAAAAGAAAGAAAGAAAAGAAAGAACCCCAACAAATTAAGAGTTTATCTCTCCTCAATCACTCTTATTACAATTCAAATCTCGCTATTCTTCCTTTCCTTCTCTAACAAAGAACAGACACAGCTATGGCAATATGGCGTAGGTATTGCGTTCTCTTTTCTACTGTTCTTTCTTTCTTTCTTTTACTTTTCTTTCTTTTCTCTGCTCCTGATTGAACCACCTCCTGAGGCCTCCTCGCTGCCTGCCTGCTCCGCTCGAGCCCGTATCAGCGCCACGGAGCTTCGCAATACCGCCTGGTCTCCGGCACACTCTCCACGAGCGTCTCCACGCCGGCCCTGGCCGCCGCTGGGCTCGCTGGCGGCCTCGGAATGCACGTTCAAAAGAGCGAAAACCCAGCTCAAACCAGACTAAAACAGAGAGAGAGAGATAGACCCTGCAAGGTTTGAATACCAGGATGCCACCTGGCCAGCCCTGGTCTCTCGCCCCTTCCCCGCGGCTTCGGAATCCACCCGAAGGGCCCTCGCAGTCGGCCGTGGAGTCAGGCCAGCCAGCTAGCTAGCTCTCTCGCAGCCAGCTGCGCCGCGACGGAGTGAGTTCGACTTTGATGGGCTCAACATTCGCTCTCTCTCTCTCACTCCTCAGCGCCTCTTTCACTTCGCTCCGCCTATATCCCACTTCCCGCTCCTATAACCCACTTCCCGCCCCTATAGCCCACTTGTGCCCGCGGATACTCCACTTGCGCGCGCCTATACTTCACTTGCGAGGCCCTCCATTGTCCACTTGTCACCCCCTCCCTCTTCTTCCTCTTCCTCTTCGCATTCCTTCCTCTCTCTGCACCGTGAGGTGGCGCTAGGACTGCCTATGCTAATCGCTAGGACCGCCGCCGCTTATTCGCATCGTTTGCATTTGTTATTTCTCTCTCTCTCGTGTAGTACATTAGTAATTCGATTCTTGAAGGATGACTTACTTACTTACCCTCAGGCCCTCGAGCTTTGTGCTGCGTGGCTCGTTCGATCCGTGGCCCGTGCATTGGGTTCTGGGCAGGAGGATGGGTGCTTGAGGCACGGGGGTTTTCAGGACCACCTCTGACTCGGTTTCGGGCGCCAGGAGCGACAGCGAGTGGAGATGCACACGATGGCGGAAGCGATCTCGAGGTCGTCGCTTCGTAAGAGCTCTCGGGAGACGCGCTTGAGCTGTCCACTTGTGCCGGGTATAGGCTATAGTACGCGGTGCTATACTTCACTTGTGCGGCTATAGCCTATAGTAGCCGGGCCAGGTCTACTCAGCAATGTCGGGAGGGAGCGGTTTTGGTAGTGCAAGAGCGGCGCAAGTGGGTTATGCAGGGAGTAAAGTGAAACATTGGGGTATTCTTCACTTGTGGAGACGCCGCAAGTGGGTTATAGGTGCCGCTGAACAGGCGCCTGGGTCCCGCGCTGACACCAGGGAGCCCTGCTCAAGGCGTGGCATGCGGCGTGTTCCTCATCAAACTCGGCCAGACAAGGTCGCCCGAGGGCTGTGGTTCTGGGCCTTTCTCTCTGTATCTCCTCGGCCCAGGAGACCTCTTCAGTGGTGCCTGCCACAGCCTTCAATCCGTTGTCCTGCCGAGATCGCAGCCCCTGCCGGAGAAACCCCTCTTCCCCACGACGCAAGGGTCACCCCCACCTCATCCTACCCATATTATTACATGGGTACTCCGACCTTACGTATTATTAGGTGCACCCCCAACCTCACCTTCGTTACCGCCGGTTTTTCCGAGCCCGGTTTTCATTCTTCCGGTTCGCGTCATCTTGAGTCAGAAGAGATTGTAATAAATAATACCTCCATCAAGAATCATCGAACGAACAATCGATCGATGTTGAATCAAATGAGGCTGGCTGGCTGGCACGGGTCTGGCAAACCCAGGAGATTCAGACGCTCTTGAGGAGGGCCGAGAAGACCTCGAGCAGCCACCGCAAGAAGTGACGGAGTTGTCCCACGCGCAGAAAAGCTGGGCTCACATCACAGTTCCAGGTGGCCCAAGGTGGGCAGTGTAATAGGGGACGCAGCGCATGACGCATGCTGGGCTCTCTTGATTTGCATACGCGCCACAGGGACTTAGGTTATGTGTTCTTTCCTCGCAAGAATGAATTCTGGGGCCTGGCATTGTTTCTCTGCAGGGCGAGAGAGACAAAACAGCTGCGGAAAGCTAGCTCTTGAGGAATGCAGGCACATGATACGTGGGTTGCCAGGACCGGGGGAAATCCCGCTTTGATTCTGATAGCGGCAACGTGGAGGAGGTCGATTCGAAAGAGTACCTACAGCCAGAAAAAGAATGAGTTTTATCGGGAGCAGTCGATCGCCACATGTCTTTACTTGGTTTTTTTACGAGATTTAAAGGAATAGACTTCAATTTCAGAGAGGGGAGGCGGCATTGAAGGATTGAGGGAATTTGTGTGCCTGGCCATTGTGCCAGAGGTCATATAGATATACGCGAGAGTATGGGTGATTAGTCTTTCATGCCATGGCTAGTGAATTCTGATCACATTGTGGATTGCGAACTGTGAATTGCGATCCCAATGTGATGAGAGTGATGTACACAATTTAGTCTTAGCATTCTTCTGATACGATACTATGTTCCTCATCCTTGAGAAGCTTGCATGTTACAGAGTTTAGCAGTTCTAAATTTGTGCTGGTCCCAAATGTGCAACTTATACTCTTCGTGCTAAAATGATAGTGACAGGGGAGCCTTGCTAGGTTCAAAACTTGGCTACTAGGTTGATGATTCGCAACTTATGTGGTGGTTATTGTGTGAGTTGAACTTCGCAGTGTATGGACTAAGACTGTCTGCTATAATAGTTACTTATTGGTGATCACATACACTACTAGATCAGGATACAAACACTAGTGTTCATATCAAGACAACCGGGCTGAGAACTTGTGCATGACTTATAATGGGTATAAGATTTCCAACTTGCAAGTGTTTCATACTTTTAGCAAAGAGCTAACTAGTATGTCAAGACCAAGACAAATAATTAGTTCTACGTAGACATTCAGAGTAAATAATGACTTCAAAGCTGCCAGGGTGCACTGTTTTGGTCCACACAAACTTCGGCAGTCGCTGTTACTTTGGGTAGATGGGTGTTCGATCGTAGAATTGTAAATATACTTGATTCCCATCGACTTACAGAAGTAAATTCTGAAAATCATAATCGAGAACGCTACTGGTACTAACTATCAAGCCGCCTTCGAAAAAGGCCACCTCTCAGACGAACTTTTCAACCGTTTAGGAGTGTCACCAACCTCTTCCCCAAAGTAAACGTCCAAAGGCCCTTGAGATTACTCAAAAGGCAGGAAACCATTTGAGTGAAAACACTATGCACTATGATGCACATTCTTTCACAAAAATCACTTTTATCTAATATCTTTACCTGTTTTCATTTCTATTCTTTCACACAACTTGAGGTGAGAAGAGAATCATTGCCACCTCTGACTAGATAGATCGTCACCAGATGCATTTTTGCAAGAATTGGTGTCACCGGCACACCAACAGCTGTGAGCTGTCGAAGTTTGCTTTTTCAGTTAACCTGATCTGGTAGGTCGGCCTAGAGCGTTTGTTTAGTTTTCTCAAAAGAATTATAGTCCTATATTCTGATCTGGCTACCAGCTATCCTCAAGTCTGCCAGCTGTTGCAGAAAATGCTCACCATCTACCAGATGAAAGACAGGATTCTTTGATTTTCGCTGTGCAATTGTAGACCTCAAACGGGGCTTTTCATTCGAGTTTCTGCTGCACTTTAGCATAGTAGGCGCCTTACCATTAACTTGCAGAAACTTACCAAAACCTTTAACAATTCCGTGCACAACACCGGTGATAGTGACTTTTTTCTCTCGGGCTGTTAGATTGCCTGCAAAACTTGCTTGCATTTCAATTTGCTCCCCACTGGCTGCAGCCTGAGCTACCTTGCCCACCGATGGGGGCGATTTACGTTGCCGCTGCTTCTCCATCTCCAGTGGCAGCAGCATCACCATCAGTTTGATGATCCACGTACGTTGAAAATTTTAAAGAAGTGGGGATCAGTAGTACCAAAGAGAACAACGATAAACAGAAAATCTACTCACTAGCAACGAACAATAAGGTTCTTAACAAAGGTCGATAACGAAATCTTTTAATCAGAGAGTACTTTAACATGGTGTGCACATAGTGTATACTGTAGAAGCCGCACACGAGCACACACACTGACAGGCCCACACACACCTAGTCTTGCAAGCGACGCACCACCCTCTCCCCAGGTACTAGCATCTCGATCCTTGAGGGCTCAAATACGCATACTAGTATGCGTACTTTATAGGAGCTCGGAGTGTGCTCAAGGGGATAATAGCATATTCGTATGCGTATTTAAATAGTTTTGGACACGGAGATTGCGAGATGATAAGGAATATCGGAGAGAGGGCAAGAGACAGTAGCGGTGCGCAGCAATCATGGATTGCGCGGCGGAAGCCGTACAGCGTTGAGGCCGAGGCGCGGCGAGATCGAGACCCCATTGCCTTGCGTAGGCCTGCTAAGGAGTTTCCTCGCAGGCGCCACAGTCGGGCCCCGTCTCGAGCTTGGCTGCGACGCATCTGTCTATTCGTTCATCGTTGGAGCCCGCTGGACAAGTACTACTATATTCCGTATCTGGTGACTTCGCGATAGCCGCACGTCCAGGTCTCTCAGCAGGGGCAGCCGCGCTGCAGCAACGTCGTGCCGGCCTTCCCGAGGCGATATCGCCAGATCAGACTGTGTCTAGCAAATCCCGGCTGCGCCCTTATCTCCAATCCGCGCTGGCTGCAGCGCTTGCTAGCACCAACTGCCTCGCTCTCTCGCTTCTAGTCCCTAGTATTAAATCGCCTGCTTTCCCCCCATATTTTTGACGTACAATAATTAAGAAAAGTTCTGAAGGTGATTGTACCCGTGTAAAATCACGTAAAGAGCGGCGTGCAAAGGTGGAGTGCGTTTTGAAGACCTGTAGTATTTGGCTGCTTGATCTGCTGATTGGCTGATTGTTTCATTGTTTTTGTGATTGACAACGGTGTATTGAAGATGCTTCGACCAGCAGCACTTTCAGGAGCCGACCAAGGCATCTCACCTGTGCCTGAAATGGAACCGAGTTTCCTTAACAATAATGGTAACGACAAGTTCGAGGGGAAACTTCACCGGAAGAGCTCCAAGTCGATGAATACAGAGCACCTCAGCAGAGGCCGATTCCTAGTCTTTGCCACCATCGCCACGTTGACCTTCCTGGTGTGGGCCATTGCCACGATCAATTTGCTATTCACATCACCCATCGCGAGGTTTGCACTCGATGATGTGCAGTTGAGTCAGGTCCTTGAGGAGCGCCAAGCCCGAACAGCAAAATGCATTGACGAGCTTATGTTCCGTCGTGCCAATCTGGATGTACGCTCCCGGTACACACATATTCCGGAGTGCACCCCCGTTCAGTGGCTGGCTCATCCTGACCACCGCTGGCAAGATCCCAAGTTTCTCGTTGTTGTCATGGGCACACCAGAGGCCGTCCCGCAGCTTGACGAGTGGCTCGGCTATGAATGGCTTCACGTTATTATCGTCACGGACCCCAGCAACAGCTTTCAGCTGAGCGCTCGCCACGAAAAACTGGCTCGCTATGTTGTGGAGCTTGAGGCAAATAGTCCGTTTTTAAACTCTCTTCAGGGCCAACGACGCCGCTGGACGGCTGTGGCAAGGGCTCTTCAGCCTTTGCGCATGCGAAATTACAAGTACACCTGGTTTCCTGATTCCAATGTGCGTATGGACGTTCAATCGGTGCAGCGTATGCTCCACCTTGCTGTGTTCTACGATGTGCGTGCCGGGCATCCCGCTGTCGGTAAAAGTCTTGGCTCGCGTATCTCTGCATCAGCTGACGCAAAAGCCGCAAGTAGCGAGAACAAGATGATTTGGTCAGGCAATGCTGTCGAGTGGGTTGATGGTATTGGCGCTGTGGCACCCTTTTTCCGAAGCGACGCGGTTGGCGGCGTACTTACGCTGCTTAGTAACTCGCTAATGTGGACGACCACTTGTGGACCTGAAATTGTACTTTCTGAATACCTTGCCCTTGCAGGCGCACGAACCGCAATGATCCCAATGGTGTCTTACGACTATCATGTAATGGAAAATCAAGAGAAGATGAGCGCCTGTATGAGAGTCCACGGTAAAGTGAGGTCTGTGGCAACAATGGAAGCGTACCGCCAGCAGATTGCTGGAAGTTGCTCCTGGTGCTTATCCAAATCCTCCAAGTCTGAAGTTAGTGCAGAGACCATTGAGCAACTTCCTATGGACCCGAGTTTGCCCCCGCGCTGGCGCTCTCCCCGCTTCCTTCGCGAAGCACGCTTTCGTGTTCTTATTATTGTTGTGGCTGATGATAATGCTCGCTTCGATCAATGGAGTGGCTATGAGCAATTTGATGTAGCTCTTGTGTACACAGGCTCTTCCGCTGCCGTATTTCGCCGCTTCTCTAAGGACGCCGACTTTGCCTACCGCCTTCGCGGCCAAAAGTTTTCTATTGCCCGCCGCCTCTTGATGGAGCTTGAGGGCTGGGCAGAGGCATACGAATACGTTTGGTTTCCTGATGGTGATATTGATATGGGACCCATTGACGTTCAGCAGCTCGTTAATGTTGCCTCTCGTCTTGACGTGCCTCTGGCTCACCCGGCTATGGTCGAGTCCTCCAACAACCTCGGTGTTCACAAACTTGACACCAAGTACTTCCACGAGTACGCGCATGAGCAGCGCCGTGGTATGACTGTGCATTTTGTAAACCGTGTGCTTATGGCAGCCCCGCTTGTCCGTGTTGACGCTGTCGAGTATCTTTTGCCTACATTTGTTGGTGATGGAACATTTTTGGATATGCTTTGGCCGCAATTGCTGCGTTTTCCACTTATTGCAGTGGTTGATGCGGCGCCATACCGCCAGACTCCACAACTTGAGATTCCGCATAGCACTGAAATCCCAGCTCAGCTTCAGCTTTATGGCTGTGTCCAGAACTATGCGCTCAAGACTGGAGATAAGATTACGCGCTTCCAATTCCAGATGCTTGTTCGCCGCAATGAGGACAAGGACTGGTGCGTTATCGAGCCATACAAGCACTGGTTCGATGCTCTCCGCAAACCTAATGAGGATGGTATTGTTGAAGAGCACACCCTTGCTTGGGAAGACAAGGTCCTCCAAGAGCTTCGCGTTGACCCGACTTTGCAGCCGCTTTGGTGGAGCGAGACCCGTCTTGAAAAGGTTCGAGGCAAGAATCTCATCATTATTGTTGCAGGTGACACCAGCTTACACCGTGCTTGGGCAAAGAACCCCAGTTATGACCTCTGTGTTGTTTACTTCGGCGAACATGAACAAATCTTCAACATGTACAAGCGCGAATCAACTTACGCTTTCAATGTAAAGGGCATGAAATGGCAGCTTGTGCGTTATGCCTTGAACCATCTTGATTGGAAGCAGTACGAGTACATTTGGCTTCCGGATGATGATATCACCATGGATCCTGAGTTTGTAGTTAAGATGTTCGATTTGGCTGTGCTCTACGACGTTCGTCTTGGACAGCCTGCTGTGTATGAGTTCGGTGCACATTATCAGGATCACGTAGTACGTGGAAACTGGTCCATCCATTGGGTTAACTTTATTGAGATCATGGTTCCCTTCCTTCGTGTTGATGCTCTCGAGTTCGTATTTCCATTATGGGACATCGATTACGTGGAGTCTGGATACGGTCTTGACAGTCTTTGGCCTCAGTTCTTGCGCAGGAAACTATATGGAATTATTGATGCTACTCCTTGTAACCACACTGGAGGAAAGATCCTTGGAGGCCGCCCGGCATCGTTCTATAGCCGTCTGAAGATGGACCCTCTCACTGAGCTTGCCAAGACCATGCTGCCGTATGATTGCTTTGAACTTTGGAATGTTACAGAAATTCTTGGCCACGTGACCGTGGAAGAGCACAATGCTGCTTTTCCTGAACTGCAATTAGTCACTGTACCCAATGATATTGATGGTGCTGATGCAAACTATGTTCATAGCAACAATGGCAGGTCTGGAAACGGTTTGATCCCGGTTCGCAAAAACGGTCAGAGGATGGTCAAACTCCCATCCCTTAAACGCTTCGGCAATGGAGCTGTGCGATTCTCAGGCAGCAATAACAAAGCATACCTGTTACCATCCAACAAAGCGGCCAGACCTTAAACGATAGATTTGGGTCTGACAGTCCAGATTTGGGCTTTGCACTCAAAGATTACACGTTGCTTTTTCATGGCTTCTGCATCATTTTTTTCCTTTCTTCCCTAAGAACAAGACAATGGAAACCGCGAAGGCCTCACTCTGCACTGAACACACACTGTGAAAACAAGCGTTCACAAGAAGAATATATTCTTTTGTTGTTACTTCTTAAATCGCCCCGCTGTGGTTCTTCATTCTCATTAACAATGCCGACAACAACGAGGATGAGAACAGCTAAAATAAACTTATCATGCGAACCTCTAAAAGAGATTTTTTACTTCTAACCTGTTATTACTGAACCCAACTGTTGGAAATTCTCTTGATATCTACCTTGACTTATTAAAATAACGCGAATGTAGTTTTAAAGATAGAAATGAAATGATACATCTGGTAGAGTTTTTTTTGCTTGCATCGATCGTTAAAAATAAGATGCTAACATTTAAAAGAGAATATTTAGTACCTGACAGAGAAAAGGCCGGCAAGACATCGATAAAGTACTACAAATTAGGTGGCGGCCGAATTCTCAGACCACAATAATTTCAACATTCTCGATGATATGGCCAGTCATATCTAGGAAAACTGCTGAATAGTTAAGATATAGGACAAGTACAACAGAGTCATGAAAATTGCAGTGAAGGAAAAAAAAAGCATGTGTGAATGGAGGAAAAATAGGGTGGCTACTACTAAAAGTTAGGATTTGCTCACTCGCGTCGAAGCTCGCGGTTGAAGGTGCAAAGCTCCTTGGCGAAGGTATCGTTAGAGCGAAGCACCACGTTGAAAAGGGCTGGGTTGGAGAGCGCGGGGCCCAGTTTAGTAAATAAGGAATCATAGGCCTCACGAATCCGAGGTTCCCGGGCAGCTGATTGCTGAGAGAGGAACTGCTGACGCTGACGCTCGAACTCTGCAGGCGCGCAGAAGATAAGAGGCATGATTGGTTTTGCCATAGACCATTGGTTCGGAAGCTCTGAAGATCCACTGGAGAAGAGCTGGTCCATCACCACAGCAAGAAGACTGCTGAAGAGGTTGGGGTGGGCACGCTCGTGCTCTTGGAACAAAAGTGCAGCCCGATGGTACTCTTCGAGTGACGTAGTATCACCACGCGAACGGTGCTCAGGGTTCAAAACAGCCCGGACCCGGCGAAGCGGATCTACATCAGCATCAGAAGAGTTTGCGTCGTCCGAATTCGGACCATGCACAGCAGCAGCAGCGCGGCAGCGGAAGATAGCAATTGCTTCGACAGCGCTTGCAGCCGGAGAACTGAGTTGCGCGTTACCAGAAACGATGGCCTCACCGAGGCAGCACATGATCCGTGCAAAGAGTGAAGATGACAAGTCTACCAGAGAGATGACGAACTTCTCGGCGAGCTGATTCAATAAACTGATAAGAGCCTTCGACATCTTCGGGAAGGACATGGTGTGCTTAGGGGAAGAGGAAAGCGCAAGCTCCAAAGTTGCACGCCGAGCATCAAGAAGGCAGGTATCACCAAATAGCTGGAATGTACCCAGAGGAGCATAGCGCCCGTTAAGCATTCTGCTAAGCGTAATGAGACAAACGCGAGAGCACTTTTGTTGTGCTTCTTCCAGATCCACGGTTACGCCGGGGCCAACAGCACCGGGACCAACGTCAATGACTGTGCCATTCATATTTTCAGCCTTCTTCTTTTCGCCATCAGTGCTACTGTGCAAAAACTCTTCACCCATAGCCAGAACGGCTTCATGCAACGCTTGCATAGAAAGCGGGTCGTTGTTGGCACTGTTACTAATTTCTGGTCCAAGTGCCTGGGAAAGCGTTTCCATGACGGGATTGTTCATGTTATCGACAAGCTTGGACTTGATGGCCTCGCGCTTCTCATGACGCGCGCGTTGCTCCTCGCGTGTACGCTCCAGAGCCTGCAGTTGTGGTTGGCAGAAGGCCACGAGCACAAGAGCTGCTTCACGGAAGAGGATAAGTCCACCGGCAGACAACGAAGGGAATACAATGCGAGAGCCTCGGTTGTGAACAAGCTCAGACAAGAGTTTGAGCAAAGGCACCATAACATCAAAGGAGTAGTTGAAGACGCGTGCAATTACAGCGAGCAACTTGATGCGGTTCGGGTAGAACCACGAGAAGATCAATTCAAACTCACGTGCAGCAGTAGCTGAGGAAATGACACCACGCAAATCACGTAAGAGACCAATGATGGGACCTCGCAATGTAGAGCTACGGAGTTCATCAGGGTTGGACTTAACAATGCGCAAGAGGCCATCAGCAACATCCGTCATTGGCATCATAAAGGACACAAAGCGTTCTTCAACTTGATCGTGCGAGGTGTAGATATTTGCATTTACGTCAAACATATTCTCTGGCACCTGGCTAGAGTTCTGTGAAGACGGGTAACGTGTCTGCGTGTACAAAAGCTTAGACAATGTAGCCATAAGAAAAGTACGGGCACGGCCATGCTTCGGCTCGCGCAAAAGAGGAAAGCGCTCAGCAGATGGGTTCTGCAAGAGATCTTGGATAACCTCACTCTCAAGTAAAAGGCGACCACTGCTCATCAGGCGAGGAGTGTGAACTTTACCGGTGTGCACAATAGTAACACCCATCGAGAGCTGGTAGAGCACGCTCAGCGCACGCTGCACAAGCATGACAGGGGCGGAGGACTCATCCATCTGTGCGCTGCGCTCGTTAACATGCTGAGCAAACTGCAAAAGCCCAAAGATACGCCGCATTGCTACATCTAAAAGAGCGCGGTCACCACCTTGGATACCTACACGCGCCGCAATGCTATTCTGCATGGCCGATGCACGTTGACTTGCTTCGTCATTAATCGCGCGCTCCTTCTTAGCAAGCTCAGCAGCGCTAAGTTCGTCCACCAAAAGTGGTTGTTTAGAGGCGCCATTGTTGCTACCGCCGCTGTTATTGTTGTTGTCCGCATTACCATCAGACATACCCGTGTCTGCATCAGGACGGTCAGCAATAGCACGTGTGCTGCTTCCGCCGCTGCTTCCGGAGGACCCGCCCTGGTTTAGACGGTCAAGAGATGGAGAAGGGGCCGGGAGCGGACGGAGCTGGATCATCGAGCGGACGTCGTTGCCTTGCATGCCCATCGAACCATAGTTGCCTGCCGGACCCCCTCCATTAGGTACCATCGCACCACGTCGCAAAAATGCAAAGTTCATAAATCCAGAGTAGTCTTCGACAAGTTCAACCGATCGATCACGTGCTGGACGCTCTGCCTCATCCTCACGCGCGCGGGACTCAATGTACAGTGTCTGGAAGCAGCGGAAGAAGTATAGCGTGGCAAGCTCGAGGCGCCAGCCAGCGTTGCTACCAAAGCCAAAAATGAGGGCGGCGGGGGACTCACCACGCGAAGCAATGAGATCTTCGGTGCGCTGGGAATCTGTGACCATTTTAAAAACCAAGGCAGCAAGTTCTGCGTTGAGCTCTTCAAGCCTCTCGATGGCTCGTGCTGACACGCGAGTCACGTGCCCACCCACAATTGCACCTACAACGTAAGTCAAGAATGCCAAGCGTGCTTGGGAGTCTGCAAGTCGTGCCTTCGCAGCTAGAAGATTCTGTCCTTGGGGGTTTGACAGAAGTGCGTTCACCGCCTGAGCACGCTCATTCACAGCGTTAAGAAAAAGTTCTGCAACGCCAGACGCCGATACCCCATAGCGAAAGCGTGCCAGTGTGGACAATGGCGTCAATTGCTCTAGTAGCATCCCCTCGTCATCTAGAGGGTTATCCTCAATCCAGCCAGAGCCACGTCCAAAGCTTCCAAAGCCTTGGTTGTGCATGCCCAGAAGTTCAGAGGCTGACGAACCTCCATCATCCAGCTCTTCGAGCGCTGCCGCACTGCACATATCCGCCCGAGTCGAGACAAATGCGTGGACTACGCGAGGCACGTATTGATCTAGGCCGCGGAGATATGCAGGTTGGCTTGAGCCATCACGGTTTAGGCCTTCGCGAATGCGCAAATAAGGTGTGGGTAGGACCAATGCGCTCCAGAGGCGCACAAGGTAGTGCATCGATCTCGTAGACACGGTGCGCCATGCAGCCAAAGTGCCTTCAGTAAAGGAGGCCAATGCCTCTAGCCAGACCTGGTACTGGGGAGGCTTGGCGAGTTCGACGAGCTGGAAGTGGCTCTTCATGCGCGACAGAAGTCGGCAGAGGTGGTGCAAGCATGGCTCGCTATGGCTGAGACCTGTTTTCTCCTGCATGAGCTGGGTGGATCCCTCTAGGAGGGCCACGAGGAACTCATGGCGACTGCTCTCGTCAAAAACGGAGCGGCGTGTCGATGCGAGAAGAGCCACGCACTGCAGGGCCATACTAGCGGGGCCATCTTCGTCAGGGTCGATTTCGCTCTCGTTTTGTACTTGCCACTGTGCGTTGTAAATGCGGAAGAGGAGGCGAAGGGCGCCTGCGTTTGCAATGTCTTTGGTCCATTCGATAGGGATGTAGAGGCAGGCCACCACGTCGTCACTTTCGCTGTAGCCTGTGCCGACAAAGTCATAGCCGAGGCAGGTTTGCAGGGTCTTAAGCGCCTCTTTGAGCACAGGTCGGTCTCTTGATGGGTCTTGAGAGTTGAAGGCCCTGTTCATGGTTTGCAGAGAAAGCATGAATGCTCGGGAAAGGCCGTCCTGCTCACGGAAGGCCTGGGCAGCTTGGCGGCCCTCGGGATCAAGACGTCCTGATGGTTCTGTGCGTCCGAGCTCGAATTCTGTAATGAGGTCTGTCAAAATGCGCAGGCCCAGCACTGCGTGTTGAACACCGGCTTGCAGAAACTGAACAATCTCGTTCATGAGCCCGCGTAGCTCAGGATCTGAAACCCAGCCGAGTTTTGTGAGCCGGCAGAGCACCTGGATAGTAGCCTTCGTGACAAAGTCATTGGGGTCTGTCGATGCATGGGCAAGCCGTTGCAGTAAAAATCGTTGGAGCTGGATCCTCTGCGACGAAGTCACATTACGCCAGTCTTTGGTCAAGATGAGCAGCAGTCCCTTCGACGCGTACAACAATGCAAATGGTGAGCTGGAGTTCTCCAACGTGTATTCAAGTTGCGGAAGGTACTGCGCTGACGACTGCAACCGCAGCAGCCATCTTTGTGCCTCCAGCCGCTCAATCAGCGAAGATTGCTGTCCACTATACAGCAGACTGCACAGGTTCTCTAGCTTGGTCAGTTCCGACGCGTCCATTGTGTTGTGTCAGCCAGAGAAATCAACCTCTCCAAAAGATAGATGAGATAATTGATTCCAGATAGAGGAACCTTGCGAGGGTTTCCAGATCTACAGTCTCTTGAGCACCAGGTAAGTGCAAGATTCAAGTTTTATTGACCCTCACAAGTCAGCAAATCTAACAAGGAACGCCACGAAAACAACAACCGCAGAAAATGGGTTTCCCACGGAATATGAAAACGCCCAGAGCTGCGTCAAAATTCACTATTCCAAAATCGCGAATGCGACGCCTCCGTCCCAATCTACAGCCTGTGTGGATGATAACTTAAGCTTGGAGGTTGCAAGATATTCTTCAAGAGCGATGTCGCTCCCGCAGCCGCCAGATAGTCAATACAATAGGAACCCCTAGCGAGCGGTCTCCTCGCGGCGGTTTGCCTCGGGTAGACTCGCGTGTGCTTGGGGGTTTACGTCTGGGGTCCTCTCTGGGTAAACGTGGTCCAAGTTTCCACCCAAAGCTGTGCGTGCGATTTACAGCGCTTCGTGGCCCTTCCCTCGCCGCAAACCACGCCTCCTTCGGCGGATTTCACGCCGGATTTCACGCCGGATTCGGCGAGCGTCGATCAATCAATCCCTTCCGAACCCGCTCTCGCCCGAGCTGACACTAGGGCTGCTTCCTGACCTTCCGGTACCTCTAGCAGTGCCTCCCGGCCTTTCTTTGTCTTTCCTCCTGCTGCGGCTTCCCGCGGCCCTTCGTGCGGTCGGCGCCTCTGCCGTCTCGATGGATCCGTGGTTTGTTTCTTTCTTTCTTTCTTTTCTTTCTTTCCTTCTTTCTTTCTTTCTTTCTTCTTCTTTTATCTCCTTCTTCTCTCTCAGCTTCTTTTTCTTCTCCCCCTCCTCCTTCTTCGCCTTTCTACCTGCTTCTTACCAAATTCCCTACCCCGGGCCTGCGCGTCTGTCTGCTCATTCAATTCCCCTTCTTCCCTTCGCCTCCGCCTCTGCCTCTTCAAAACCTCTCTCCGGCCGCCTCTGCTTCTGCCTATCTTGGCCCAAACATCTCTGTTCCTCGAGGTCCCACGCCTTTCGCTCTCCTTCTCTATCTATTCGCTATCTCTCTCTATCTCTCTATCTCTCTATCTATTCGCTATCTATCTATTCGCTATCTATCTATCTCTCTATATATCTATATATCCAAATATCTATTTCATAATAATAAATAATTTAGAACGTTTCCTTCTTTAGAGGCGACACAGAAACTTTGCTTATTTTAACAACCCTTACCTTTATGAGGATCAGTTTGTTTTTGTTGATCTGTCTCTCTCTCTATCCATCTATCTATCTATGTATCTATCTATCTACGCATCTCTTTATTCTTTCCTGCTTCTTCCTTAGTATCTTTGCTCCTCGCTATCTTCTGTTCTTTCGTTCTAATTTTCTCCGCGGCTCGCTGTTCCATTGCGTTCTTCCTGCTCACTCTCTTTTCGCCACTCTCGCCAGGCCTAGCGTTTAGCGTAACTGAAGCTAACCGTAGGGGTGGCTACCGCTGCCTAGCAGCCGCCTCTCCTCGGCAATGCATCTCTTGTAATTGCGATTGAGGATGTAATTGCGACTGTGCCTCGAGGGCACATTTCGAGGGGAAATGGAGCTGAGGATGGGGGTCGAGAGATGCAGGCTCCACGGAAGATGCAGATATGCTGGAGCTTCGATTTATGGGCACAGGATAAGCTGGAGAAACAAGCACCTCATTCGATTTCGATCGCTCGTGAAAAATCTAGGGCGTTACAGCTACTACTGGTAGGGAAGGTAGGAAACTTCTAAGGCATCTTGAAATGATCATATCACAAGTCGTTCAAGTTAATTTTGTCAAAGAAGAAGGCCTGAAGAACTTGAAGAACTTGAAGAATAACTTGAGCTTGGGCTGGGTTTGTGAATCAGTTGAAGATCTCGAGTTTGATGTACTACGTATCTGTTGGTATTTCAGTTTTTGCGCAGTGCCCCAGGTACCACTCCCTTCTGAAAGAACACAACGAAGAGCGCAGGTCTTTCTCGATCTTCGGATAAGCCTCGCTACTATACCATAAGACCCTGTCAGCGATCTCTCTTACTATGTAGTAGTAAGTGCACTTACTTTACTTACTCTACTTTTCCCCTTAAGTATCATAGGATAGTTATATTTGTTATGATGTACCTATAAATTTATATGTATAATTTATCCGAAGTTTTTTTTGTTTTTTTTTTTAATTCTAAATTTTTTATTTTTGGATAATCATAAATTGAATAATCTTGTAACGAATTTAATTTAAAAAGAATTTTAAAATTGAAAATTGACTCGTAGATTGAGAAATCAAATGCTTGAAAACGTCAAGATCGTTTCCATGTATTATGCTACATAAGTAAATGGAAACATAAAGAAACGATAATAATTAAAGAGCAATTGAAGCCAGCTAAGGTAGATAAGTACCTTGACTAGCTATTTGGAAGGACACAAGCGCTCGATCGTCCATCGATCAAACAAACCATCATGGCGAGTTTATCATATTTCTCAGGTCGAGTTTGCAGGGCGGATAGATTCCTATAAAACCAAAAGGTTGATGTGCTTGTTTGGCAAATATAAAAGCTGTTTCGAGAGCGCCATTTGCACTTGTTTGCTTATGATGTACTGTTCAAAGGTGAATCTGGTCAGTTATGTGAAGCTCAGGGAGGCTTCGTAATCTGTGGGGCTTTGTTTTTGGCCTTTTGCTTTGAGTGAAACGGCGACCAATGGACTGATCGTGGGTGTTACTACTTTACCCAGTCAAACAAGGTACTCTTATCTATATCTTCTTTCGTAACCCCCGATAGCTCTTTGAAAAACAGGCAAGAACGCATCACAACCCTTTGCTATTTTGAAATCCCAGCTGATAGTGTAGCTTTTGGGCATCGAACTTGTTTATTATGAACGAATCTTCTTGACATGTGCAAAACAACTCCCTGCAGACTGAGAATAAACAGTTTCGATTAACTATGAACGAACTTGCCCAAGTTTATGTTCACATGGTGAAAAAATTATAAAGCGTCAAACCGGATTTAGTTCAGAAAATGGGCGATATTTTTTACAAATTACAGTATCTATGCACAGAAAATTTTGAGCCCATAATCTTTTTCAAGACATCAACAGTTCCACATATAAAACCCGCCTTAACTACATGCCGCGATCGAATGAGAATATAGATGACCTCACCATGATCAATGAACAAGTAAGTGTAAAGTTGCTCAAACAAAATTTATCTATTCGTTTCTAATTCTGTATATTTTTGTCGAGAATAGATTGAGTATCTTGCTTGTGTGCCGTAGTGCGATAAAAGCGCGCTATCGCTGCCAGAGAAGGGTTATTATTATACTTGATTGACCTTCCACGCGCACATCTGAAGTAGATCTTGAGTTCCTCTACACAAAAAAATAACTAGAGAAATCGAAAAATATAATTTTAATACTGTAGATCATCTTGAAGACAATTGGACTAACATGCAGCGCATCTATAACAGGGGGGTTAGTGTACATCGTTCATTTGTTAAAGTTGTTTGAAAGTTCTTTAAAAAATGAAAAACTTCCCGTGCCTTTCAAGTCTCCCATGCAGACTCGGTGCAGGCAAACTCAGCCAAAGCTGTATCACAATGTAAACAACTCCAATCTTTTCATAGACCAATAAGACATAATTGCCATAACATGTGACTTAAAGTTGCATATGTCATGCATGTATCGGACAAGATATGAAGGCATAGATCCCACGCTCAGACCAAGCTTCATATAAAACTTTAATTTAAATTATCAGGGTTCAGAGTATAGACATAGAAGCACCTTTCCACAACCAACCCCCCAAAAGTTCTAATTCAGTATTACGAAATGATGTAAAATGATGTTGGCCTATGTATTTTCCTCGTTTTCTTCGAGGTATACGAGCTGACCTTATGATATTTGATGGTTAGTTTCTTTCTAAATGCTTTCCTCAGGCCAATGCCCCTACTTATCGTAACATGGCTTTCTTTCAAGATGTCTCCTAAGTCTTCCCTCAAATTAACGCATTTTCAAGTTCTGATAATATCTAGCTAGGCTAACAATGTTATAATAGTACCTACCTATTTAGTCTTTGTTAGTGTTTTTGACAATGAACAAATCAAAATATCCAATCTTGAGCGCTAGACATCCTCAGCTTCTGCAGAGTCATCCCGGCTCTGGAGTCGCTTTCTGCTAGTTTATCTTGCTACATCCGCTATGAGTGCGGTTTTTGAGGCTGGGTTCCTCAGCCGGGTGGCCTTCTCGGCTTTCTTTGCACTCTTCTCCGTGGACATCTGGCTACATGGGCCTGCCCAGGGGGTTGCTAAACATGTCGCGCTTGCCATATCCGCCCTTGCTGCGCTTGCTGGACGCTATGAGCTTTATATTCTGGCTCAGCTTGCGTGGCTTGTTGCTCTAGCTGTCTCTGAGGCCTCCGCAATAGCCTCCAAAGCAGAATCAACCAAGCCTGCCTCCAAGCCCGTCTCCAAATCCGTTCCAGATAAGTCCAAGGTAACCCTTGAGAAAGACGTTCTTCCCAAGGCAGGCCTCGAGCGTATTGAACATTCTTTAAAGCAGTTTGCAAAGAACCTTGATGCAGACCACACCTGCGATGGGAAACCATGGCAGCTCGAACAGGATAGAGACGGAATCAAGGTCTTTAGCGCAGAATTTCCAGGTCAGTCCACAAAACGATGGAAAGTTACCTGCACTTGTAGAGCTGAATCTCTTCAAGAGCTGGAAGCGGAGCTTATGGACTTTGACCGCCGTGTTGGTGCCAAGGGGTGGGACACAGCTCTAAAGGAGGGAAGTATTGTTAAATCTTTTGGGGAGCACTTCACGATTGCTCGTATGGTGACTAATGCGGCAGCAGGTGGAGCGATTTCCTCACGGGAGTTCTTTGATTTACGTGTCAAATACCATGGTTCTACGCAGCATCATCTTGCTCCAGACAATGGTTCAATTTCGGCAACTGTAGGATTGGACCCTAAGAAAGACAAAACATGGCTCGCTAATGTGCTCAAGCCAGATAAGACATACGTGCTAGGAACCTCCCATCCGGGCGGAGGTATGAGGATTACATCCCTTGGCGACAATACGTTCAAGTATGAAATGGTCAACAATATGAACCTTAACGGTTGGATTCCCACGTCTGTGATTAATTCTGCCACATCATCAGCACTTTTGGAATCGCACCAGGCAATGCTTGCGCATCTGCGAAAGAAATTCGCATAAACTAGTCCGTTGTAACCTCTTTCTTAGCTTCCCCTATTTCATTTATCATTGCATAGCTTTCTCTGTCAAAGTAATCATGGCGCAAAGAAAAGCGCCAAGAGCACATGCTGTTCAAATAGTTTATAGGCAAGGGAATCTGTTGCTATCAGAATTGAACTTTCAAGATTGAATCATAATTCAATGACTACACCAAGTTTTTAATGCTGAAGGGTACTTTCCCGAACAGTATTAGCAAGAGAGGCCATTAGCAGCAGGAGAAAAGGCAGAAAGAGAAACTACAAAGTGAAAAAGTAAACATTCGGCGTACACTTTGTTATGGAGGTGGATGCCAACTGTACGTAAACTCTGCATGGACTGCAGTCACAAAACCTCCTCCAGAACCGATTCATATTAGATTAGTTCCAACCCTTCGAAAGAATTGTATTTTCGACTTTCGATGTAGGCATAATCCTTGAAGTTGTAGTAGAGCATTGTTTTTTGTGTGTTTTGTGTTTTTGTTCAATTTTCTTTATTACCTTTTTTGATATCAGTGTTTTAAGTTGTTAAGTTTGGACTGCCAGAACAGTTTGAAATAATACGAATGGCAAGCAAAGTCTAGAGCTTGAATCAGGTCTAGAATGTAAGTGTAGATAGAGGGCTGAGAGTAAGAGTCCCTCTTTATTCTGTCAGGAACCTACCAAAAGAAATTAGCTTGATCCTCTACAACAGCAATGGCGCAACCGTTCGATGAATCTGTATGTAACCATCGGTATCGATGTAGATCTGATAAGTCTTGACTGCCATCTCAGAAGATTTTCGGTCAGATTGCGTTCTGAGAGGAAAAACAGGTCTTGATTTCCATGCTCTAGCGTAAAGAATACACCACATGTAGGGGAAATTCGACCATACAATGTGCTTACTCGCAAACGATACGGCGGAATTTATTCTTGATTCATTGCATTGGCATAAAGGGAATTTAGCTTAGGTCCACAACAAGTTGAAAAGACCAGTGTCTGCAAGGTAACTAGCCGTGTTGTGGTGTTTAGCCTGGTGGCAGGCAAAATCGTTGTAGTCACCACATTGCTTCATCGGGAATACACGGCCAAGAACCTCGCGGTGAAGGAGAGTAAGGAAGGGAGACTGGTCCTGCTCGCCAAGAGGAATACGGTGGAAGTTCTCGCAAGGAAGCGGGTACCACGGGTGCGGGTTGGTCTTGATGGTGATATCAAGATAGACAGGTCCAGTGGCGGCAAGGACGGGCTTGCCAAACTGCTTCACGAGGATCTCAAAGGCGTGCTTCCAGAAGGGATCACCCTGCGGTGAGCTCATAAGACTGTTCTGAACAAGCTCGTTGTACTGGTACGGACTCTCCACGAGACTGACACGGTCTTGCGGCAGGTGGTCCCAAAAGTTCACAAGAGGCTCATAATCCAAATCGGCGTAGACACCGCCAAAGGCATACATGATAAAATAGCGCGAGGCGTCAGCACGCTGGATGTTGAATTTGTAGCCATCATAGTACGGCAAAAACCAGCTGAACTGCTCCTCAATAAGCTGGCGTTGGGTCTCATCCGTCCAGAGAATGTGCTTGTACTCAGGCTCGGGAAAGAGGGTCTTCCAGCGCTTGGACCATAGCTCGTACTTAGGGTTCGTGATATGGGTGTCCTTCCACTGCTGGTGAATGATCTTGGGCAACTCCTGCTTGAAGTCCTCAGGAACATCCTGCCGAGGCGGAAAACTGCGCACGGTGTGCAAAGAGCGGCGTGCCACGACACATGGGTCTTCGCTGTGCATTGCATCAAAAATGAGGGCGAAAATTCCGTAAGCCACCAAAAGGCCGAGAAGCGCGAGCAACAGCTTGCACCACTTATTCTTCAGGCATGTCTGAAACTTGTCCTTGCTAGACAGCGGTGCCGAGTTCAAGCTGGCCGGAGTTTCCACAGAGAAGTCATCAGGCACAAGGCCTTTCACATCGCCACTGTTCTGCGCGCTGTTGCCACGACGGCGCACAACGTTCGAGCTAGACCCAGCCTGGCCTGCCATCAAATTACCGAGTCTCGTAGCCGTCGAAGACCGACGGCGCTGGTTCGGGTCTGCGCCTCCAATATCCATCGTAGTGATATTTAGAAGCTACGGGGTCAAGATTTTCTGGACGAGTTGTTGTTGTTGTTGTTGTTGTCGTGGCTGTTTCAATTGCCGCTTTGTTTGTCAAGATTTGCTGCACAAGCAATATTTGATGATTGATCCGCTAATCTAAATTGCACTACGCAAATATCACAACTCCAGGAACGTTGATCAACTGCAGTTGAGTCCAATCCACAGGCAGAGTCTTTTTCTGTTGGAAATGACAGTTTGAGTGCAGCGGGTGCGGGTTTTCGCGAAAGTTTAGCACGCAAGAAGGCTGTGGTGTTTCACGCGACTAGATATAGATAGATGACGGAGCGTTGGACTCCGTGCACACTACCTCGTCGATGAGCTGGTCGCAGCGGCGTTCTGCCTTGCGCTTTCCTTGCAGCGGGTGCCTCTGTGGAGGTACTTTCGGTCGCTGCGTGTGGTCTGGTCCCGTACGCTCCGGAGTTCGCGCCGCCGGGGAGGGATGCGCTGCGTTTGAGGATTGGCTCTGTAGCTTTTTCTCTTTTCTGGTTTTCTCTTTTTACTCTCTTTGCATTTATAAATTCCCCTCTTACCGTAGCAGGTACCTACTACCTGAAAAGTGCTTCTTCCCTCCTTTCTCGTGCTTCAGGCACTATCCAAGTCTCTGTGCCCGTCTCTGCGCGGGTCGCAGGAGTCACAGAGCCTTTCGAGCGATTAGAGGCGCTCGTGGGGCAGGTCGAACAGTCTCTGTAGCCCTGCGATGGCTTGGAGATCAGGGATTGCGCCAGAGCCCGAAATCTTCTTTCACATGGAAACGTCCCCTGTGCCCCCATGCCTGTCCCATATTCCCCTATCATCGACTTCTATTTTGAGACATTTCTTGCAACTATTGAGGTACACCGGGGGAGTATTTGGGTGAAGAGAAATGGTGACGTGGTTTTTGATCCATGCCAATGTGTGTTCTCTTTGGCAAATGCACATTGAGAGAGAAATGAACAACGGAGACCAAACACCCATTTCGAAGCACACAAATTGGATTGCTTTCGTTTCCTCGGCAGCGCTAAGCGGACATGGTGTGCACGAGTCACCTCTCACAAGTGAGGAGCGCAATGTGTGCAGCGTTGGCTGTGTTGATGGAGGTATGATGCCCGTCATTGATTGCTGTCGTTTGCTTTTGGAGGGTGTTTGCTTTCGTTTTCTCTGTTCTACAAAACTTAGTTAGTGCCACACTTTCTTTCTCTAAGGTGCAGAGAGCACATGATCAATTCCATAGTAGGTTGATTGCACATACCTTCGTAAAGGAGATAAAGCCGAAGGAGAGAGTAGAAAGAAGGAGAGAGAGATACCTACATTGACTGAAGCTGAGTGATTAATGAATTGTGCGTGGGAGTTGAGCGAAGCAATCACATTTATTTTCGATTTAGGCTTTGAAAAGAAAAAAAAGGCTAGACAAAATGCCTAGTCAAAGCGCTAGGTACCATGGTAGTGATGAAACTTTAGGCGGAAAGAGGGGTGCACGAGACTGCGGCGCTAATTTGCGCCGAATTTATAAGGACCGTTGATGATGCACACCTGTGCAAATTGCACAAGTCTAGCGTGGCAAAGTTCGCGAGTAGGTGCTTGTTTGGGTTTGGGGAATAGGCTTGGCGACACCATTGACGCGCGAGGGCAACGATTCATGTATATGTATATACTTGTGTGGCAAACTGTATGAGAGCTTGCCTCACCTCAAGGTGACGGTTTGGGAAGCTCTAGAAGAGAAGAGGGAAGAGCAGCATATTTGTGAACTCCAAACCTGTGCTAATTGAGGAGTAGTGGCGGATTTTCGTAAAATCGAGGTTCGCGGGGTAGCTCTTGAGGCAGCTCACTGACGAAAATTTAGGCGCGTGCAATTTAAATTCTGCGGTTATAGTGCGAGCCCGCTTTACATACAACTGTAATAAAATGAGCCATGTAGCAACGAAAAGCTCTCCCCAGCAGCTGAGCCGAGAGGTTTTGCGTTGGTTGCAAGGCCTTGACCTAGCCTATGCAGTTAAAAATGTGCGCAGGGACTTTTCAAATGGATTTCTTGTGGCTGAAATGTTTTCGCGATACTTTCCAAAACTGATTAACATGCACTCCTACGATAATGGCCTTCGGGTCGCAGCTCGCGAGGATAATTGGCACCAACTTGAATTAGTTTTTGACAAAGTTGGCTTCAGAGTCGATAATCAAGAAAAACTAATCGAGAGTGTCATGGTAAGCGCTCCAGGGGCTTCTGTCCAGCTTGTGAATGCAGCATATACATTTCTGACAGCACGCGAAATTTGTACCGACACTGCTCCAAGTGTCGTGACAGCAGCATCATTACGGAATCGAGCCCGTGAGCGCGAACGCAAGAGCAAAAGATTTTCAGAAATAAGCGATTCAAGAACGGAAGAAAGCAAGGTGTCCTCTCCAATGTCTAAGTCAGGTGCCTCACCTAGGGGACCTACAGACGGTTCAGACCATAGCTCTGCAAGAGCACCTGCACTTAGTGGTCGATCAACCGCTTCTGTATCAAAGGGCCCATCGAAGCTGTTACGTGGAGAAAACCGCCCCCTTGCCAAAGTTGCTAGTCAAGTGCAGGTAAAAGCAGGTGCTGTGAACATTCGATCTGTAGAGTCTGACATTATGTCATTGCGGGCGGCTAAGCGCCAAAGTCATATTGAACCTCTAGGATCTGGAGGATCTGTTGCAGTACATGATGCACTCATTGACGAATCTAAGACCCTGGAAGGCTCAACTGCTGAATCCAAATCCGGTGCCACGAGTTCTTCCTCCAGGTCACCCATGGCTGTTCTTGAAGAAGCTGTAGCTGCGACCCTGGGGCCAAAGTCCGGTTTTTCCATCCCAAATTTGCTAGCAGACCTTGACTGCCTCGTACCAGGGAGTGTTGCAAACCCAATGTTGTCTGATGAAGAACTTAATCACTTTGTCGATTCTCTACATGCACAATCAGAAATTCTCATGGCATGTGTGCTTGAGCATCTTGAGCAATGGGTTCAGATTGCCCCTAGACTTGCCACAGTACTTATCTACCGAGACAATCGCGTAGCTGGGCAGATTCTAGCTGATGTTGGAGGTTTGCTTGCAGATGAGGACTCCTGTGCAGCTCGCGCGGTCTTTTTCGATAGCATTCTTCCCGCTTTGGAGGTGATCATGAACAATGGAATGCCTCAACAAAGGGCTACCGCCATGGCGATTTACGCAGCATACTGTCCACCACATGATTTGATCGCTCAGTATGACTCGCTCCGTACACTGCAAAAGCGGATTCGCAAACAAAAGACTCTCTTGTCATGTGTTGTTACCTTTATGAACCTTGCTGAGCGGGACCTTTCGTTCACTTCAAGTGATACAGTATGTTATTTCCTCGTTGACCTCGCTGTCGAAAACTTATCGCATTGTAGTCCAAGTGTTCGGGCTTGTGCTCTTGCCATTCTGGCAGGTATTTTGGAGCGTGTCGACACAGTGGATGATATTGCAACTCCCGACCTGTTGCACCAAACGGCAGCACTAGCTTCTGATTCGTGGTGGGAAGTACGTATTCAACTCGCAAGGCTCGCAGTTGCTGCGAATGATTCTTTATTGCTTCATGAAGCTTTGAAAGAGCACGGGACATTTGGAGAGTCTGCATGTAAATTTCTGTGTTGCATGCTTGCGCCTTTGCTTCATGAAAGAGAGTCTCTTATCCCTCTGTTTATTTGCTGCGCAGCAAACATGAGTTTTGAAGGGCGCCATGAGATGTTGGGTTCTGTTGAACCTGAGTCATATGGTGTATTTATCAATTCCACAAATTCAGTCACGCAAGCTGCCAAAGAACATGTAGCTGTGGCGCGGTCCTGGGACCCAGCTCTAATTCTCAATTCACTAATGAATTCCAACGACGGATATTCATTCAACAAGGTCCTTGAGTCTGGGGAAGCAGATGTTGTTCACCACTTACTCCTATCATTTTTACAGACAGAGGAAGCTCAAGATGAGGATCAGGTGAGGTTTGTGTGGAAGGAAATGTTTCAGACAATCTCTGGACCTCTAATTCGAGCTATTGGAGATGCCAAAAACAGTGCAGATCAAATGCAGCCTCTTGTGTCTCTAGTCTTGGACTTTTGTAATTCTACAGCCGGACTGAATGTATTTGCTCATCCATTGTGGCCTGAGGTGTTGCGAAAACTTTACATACTTGATGAAGAGTCAGACGAAACCAGAGAAGGAGCCCAACTCCTGCAGACAGAAGTTGTCTTGGGCATGAATGAGAATGAACATATTGCTAAGCAAGAAGTACGCATTAGTCTTCAGGTACTCTCGGAGGATGTTCCTGATCTTGCCAAATGCGATTTCATTAAAGCCATTCTTGCCACCAAAAATTCTCATAAATAAATTTAAATAGAATTACGTGTACCTTCTAAAGCTCCCCACTAAATTACTCTTGCTTGTGCACTTTGCACGTCAAATCATTAATCCAATTCCAGGGACATATTCAAGTGTCTGTTGCATTTGGCCAACTCTTTCTTGCATATAGAATGTCAAGGTGAAAATAGAATGAGATAACCTTTGTTGTATGTACTTCAAGTTGCAAAATCCAATGGTTTGAATATAATCAATACGTTTACTTAATTTTAAAAAGGGCTTGATGTCTCTTTCATCATGAATGTAGTTTCTACATAAGCTTGTGTAAGACTTTTATCGTTCTGAATGATGCAGCAAAATTGAATCATGTAGTGCCTTTCTTACTTAACTTAGCCCAGGACCTGCGATATTCGTCTTATTGCTGAGGAGAAGCACGTTTTGTGTGAAGAACATGAAGCTGCATAAAGGAAAGTAGACCTTCCGAACCACCTTCACATCCGATGCCGCTACATTTTGCGCCTCCAAAGCCAACAGTCCCATCCATTTCAGCGTGAGTATTAATCCAGACGGTACCTGCATTGAGTCTGCTGGCAACCTTCTCGCCTTCATCCTCGTTTGAGGTCCAAACGCTTGCGCCAAGACCGTATTCAGTATCATTAGCACGATGGATAGCATCTTCAATGTCTGTGTAGGAAAGAACAGGAAGGACAGGCCCAAACTGCTCTTCATCTACAATACGCATGCCTTCTTTCACATTGCGCAACACGACTGGTTTGAACATGTAGCCCTTGGTATCATCCCTCGGAGGAGGCACTTCGCCAACAACCATCTCCGCACCATTGTCAAGGGCATCAACGAGCAGTTCTCGCACACGTTCGTATTGCATACCATTGTTGATTGGTCCAAAGAACATACCTTCTTCTAGCCCATTGCCGAAGGGTGCATTACGAGCATGCTCTGCAATTCCATTGACAACTTCATCAAAAATTGACTCTGGAACAAAAACTCTCTTGACGGCTACACAAACCTGACCACTGTTGATGAAGGCAGATTGAAAGAGGCTTGCAGCAGTAGATTTGGGGTCCGCATCTTCGAGGACAATCGCAGCATCATTACCACCGAGCTCAAGAGTTACACGCTTGAGGTGCTTGGCAGAATTCTCAAGAATTTTCTTTCCGGTAGATGTGCTACCTGTGAAGGAAATCTTATCGATGCCAGGGTGGGCGACCATCCATTCGCCCAGATCACGCTGCTCGCTGGTTACTACATTGAGAACACCAGGAGGCAAAACTTCATTGTAAAGACGTGCCAGCTCCAACGTACTCAGAGGGGTGTTTTCACTCGGTTTTAAGACAATCGTGCAGCCTGCGAGCAGCGCAAGAGGCACCTTGAAGTGGAAGAGGACCAAGGGAAAGTTCCAAGGAACAATGCAGCCCACAACACCGAGAGGGCGATAAGTCTTTTGAACTTTTGCCTGTTCAGAGTCATTGAGGGTCTTGTTAGGATTTTCCATCTTAAATGCGCTTTGGAACCAGATTTGGCTTGCCATAATTTCAAACTCGGCCTGGGGAAGACCTTTGCCCTGCTCGAGTACAAGGAGCTTCGACAGGCTTTCCTTGTTCTTGTCTAGAATGGCCGACATTTTTTGGAGAACCTCCTTACGCTCCTCGAAGGTCTTGGCAGACCAGGCAGGGAGCGCTTTACGAGCACCTTCAACCGCCAGATCAAGGTCTTCCTTAGAGCATGTCGGGGCCTCGGCTACAACGGAGCCATCGTACGGGTTGTACACGGTAAACGGCTGGTCCGAGCCTTCATGCGATTTTCCATCGATGGTCATATTAAATCTTCCGCTGGCTGCCGTGGTGACACTCATGATTGCTGTTGCTGCTTTTGCTTCTTCTGCTCAAATCCCCTTGTTACCTCCCCTCTACTATCTTCCCTCTGCGTTCCAATTCTTCTGCTGCCTTTATCAATTCGCCCTTTCTCACGCTTTGCAAGTTCCGTGTTTGCTTGCTTGCTTGCTCAAGCACCTCGCTCGACTCAACTGCAACCAGGTCGTCCTCTCCGGGCGAGTTCTCTAATAGGGTTTCCCCTTCGAGCTGCTATTGCCAGTATGGATATCCCGCACTGCCGGACTGTCTTCGCTCCATTTCCTGCCCAAACCTTACTGTCGCCCTGGAACTCCTACCTGGATACCGTCGCGCATGTCACCTTAGAGAGCAGCACACTCTGGATACTGCTATCGCTCAGACAGCGCGGCGCACTTTCCCATCAATTCAATCAATGCTGTTCGCAGATCTTCAGCCTGTCGGAGACGGCTGGCATTCGGCTGGCTCATGCCATGCGCAAATTGTGGCGCAATCTCAAAAGGTTGGCGAGCAAGTCGCTTGCTTCAAGCTGCTCGAGGTCTCGACCGCCAGCACTCTGGGATTTATTCGTCTACATGTGAACGAACTTGACGAGCCAAGAAACACGCGCTGCGGAGCGCCACAGTCCAGAACTGAGCCTGGCTGAGCCTGTCATACTAGCGGTGCCGGAGCCTTCGTATTGAGACTCGGAGCGGCTTTCAGGTCCTTTATCCCGGGCTTTGAAGTTCACGTTTTGCAGAGCGATCATCAAGTCGAGGTTGGAATTGGTGCGCAACTTGCAACTTGAGGAGCTGGAGCTGCCTGTGCAGGTTTACGACATTTTATAAATCACCGGAAACGATGGCGAAGAAGCCACAGCCACTTGCCAGGGTTCAATTCGATGTTGTTTTAGAAGGGGTTGGCAGTAATCCGCTTCCAAATCGATCCCTCTGCGCCCTCTTTGCCATCTTCGTGAAGATCGTTCACAACACCCTTTTCGAGCTACCCATAGCACTCAGTCCGAACCTTTTGTCGCAAACCCGATGCAAATTCCTCTTCTACAGTTCTCTTAGATTTTAAACTACAAAATTTGCAAAACTTGCATTTCATAGTAGGTCTAAGACCCGATCGCGGATTAGTTAGACTAACCCGCGACTCAATGAAATGATTTTTTTTAAATCATGTCCTTGGATAGGTAGCGTAAAAGGATGCCTCTTGCGGCATGGACATCACGGTCTGCTACATGGTTGCACTTGGGATTAGGGCATTGGAAAATCTTGGATGCCCCGAGGTTATGGTGGAGGGTACCACACTCATTGCATGTTTTGGAAGTGTAACTTTCTTGGCAAAGAACAAGCTTGCACCACGGGAACATCTCAGCCTTATGAATGAGAGCCTGGCGGAACCCAAAATGGGACCAACGACACATCATTCGAATAGACTTCTTGGAGATCCGTCGCTCCATCCTCCTGCTCATCTTAGAGGTTTCGAATTTGGGCAGGAGAATAACACGATAATTTTCACAAAGCCAAAGCGCGAGCTTGCGGTGAATCTCAGTGATCTTGTTCTTGATCTTGAGTTGGGCGCGATAGAAGGCGCGCTTCAAGGGGGTGTTGAAATTGTCTTTATCACTGGATGCAGTTTTCTTTTTATCAATGCTGCTTTGGATCTTATCAACGCGGCGACAGAGATAGAATATGGTTCTAAAATCTTTCCCTGTGCCCCATTCAATGGCGCGGCCATCGGCGTCATACATCGTCTGAAACGAGCGAACACCCGGGTCTAGAGCAATGACACCATGGTGCGCCTTGGGTGCCTGGTCCATTGGACGCTTTTTTTCTTCTCGTAAGAAGCAGAAGTAGACATGCCCAAGGCGATTCATTTGCACACGCATGGCGTTCGAAATCTGGTCGGGGAACTCTTCTTTACGTGTTCGGAATTCTTTTAGAAAGTTGGAGGTCTTTGATTTCTTCAAATTCCAGGTACGTGCATTCACTTCGAAAATCTGTGATTCATCACGCTTGGTCCGAAACTTATAAAAAGATTGCTCATGGACTTTCTTTTGTACAGCGAGTTCTTCGTTTTTGGCTCGTCCCGAGTTAATAGCCTTGAAGAAATCCAGAATCCCGGAATCACGGATAGCCTGTGGGACCTCGAGAACCCATTTAGGAGCAGCATTCTTTTCTTTATATCGGACGGCCTTCAGTTCTCCACCAAGTGCCCCATGTGTTTTTGGATTCCCATCTTCATCTACCAAAACCTGCTTCGTCTTACGATCCTTTTTGATGCACGCTTCTTGATGCAATCTGATGGCTTCTTTCTCGCCCTTCGCCATGTCTCGGTGAAACGCAACGCCAATATTGTAGGCTCTTCTAGTGACACCAAACCATTTAAGCAACTGTGTACGTTGATCTTTAGTAGGATATACCCTAACCTTTCTGGTACGGACAAGGTTATATTCTTTCTTGATGGTCTTGCGCGCCTTCGTGCGAGCTCGCTTCTTCCTCGCTGCGTCGTCGCCGTCTATTTTGCGCTGCTCGTTTTCCGTGATGCGATGCCACAAAGACGGTGATGATTCCGAGGAGGTCTTTGGTGAAGGTGTCTGAGTCTCCGGCATGTGCATCTTGGCCGTGTACCACGAGTTTGACATTTTATCTTTCGAAAAGGTGTTCCAAGAGGTCGACTGCGATTCGCGCAAGTTGGTCGCGGTGCATGACCACAACTTGGCCGATTCCGCCGCGGTCACAGGCGTCCAGTAGGGAGCACAGACCTTGGCGTTTGAAATTGACCCCGCTACCGATGTCTTTGTAGACGGCGGAAGCATCTGGGTAGGCGCGCTGGAGATCGCCAACCTGGCGTTCGAGGTCCTCCTTTTGCTTGACTGAGGACACTCTGGCGTAGATAACGGTACATCCAGAGCTGCGTTGCTCGCGGCCGGTGGAACCGCAATCAAAGATGCGCTCAACATCGTCGCTGACATAGATGCGCTTGCCTCCGGGGAAGCGCGCGAAGCGCACGCGTCCGCCGTCGGCCCAGCCCCGAAGGGCGCTTGCTGAGACCCCAAACTTCCTATTGCAGAGTAGCCTGAGCTGTGAAGCGTGGAGAGGTAGTCTGACAAGGATGACGAACTCAGGAGAAAGAGAAAGAGGATGATATATGAGTTATTGGGGTTTCAGGTCTGGATACAGGCAGGAATGAATGTATGATGTCAGTCCGATACACAGGATGTGTCGGACATGAGGGCTTGGTTAGGTTAGGTTAGGTTAGGTTAGACAGTAGCTGTATATTACTTCAATACTCCCCCGCAAATCACGCGTCAGCACCTGAAGCATCAAGTAAGCGACTAGCGTGTTTCCAATGAGATGGTGAAAGAACTTTGCTGGTTTGTATTCGAGGTTTGCTCCACTTGCAGTGTTTGGAGCTTGTCGGTTCCTCGGCCTCCCCATTTTCTTATCTAACCTCTACTTCTTATTAATAATCTAACTAAACATAATATATGGTTAATATGAAACAATCACATCGAAATATAAGTTATCGAACTTTTACGTTTTTTGATCTTACTGTCTGATTAGTGTGTGCGATTCACTATTTTCATTTGTAAAACTTTCAAGAAAAAGATAAGAAAAGAAAGGGCGGGAAATACTTTGCGCATTGCAACAAAAACAAACCAAAAGTCAGAGTCCTACAAATCACAAAGTGCCTTTTATACCCGATAGGCTTTCTTCTTTTACTTGCTGGGTGATCAAAGTGCTCAGGTGTGAGGGCGTCGACTGATATTACTTGCGCCAAGCGAAGCTCGAAGCTGTTTTTTTAATCGATAGGTTTTGGGACAGTTTTTTAAACAAGAAAAAACACTTTTCTTTGAAACTCCCCGTAAACCCCAATCAGAGCGTCGTCTAAAGCAGGATAACCCAAGTTCAAAAAGAGTTTGCCTCTATTCTACTAAATATTAAGAATAAAATAAATAAAATAATAATAAATACTATTATTACTATTATTTTAATTTCAATTAATTATGAAATGGAGAAGCGAAGAGAGAGAAGAGAAGATACTTACTTGGTCTTCGTCCCAATAAAGAAGGCCTAATGCACTTGCAAATATATATACTCGTCTTCCAAGTTGCCCAATTCCTGAGTAGTTGCAACTCTTTTGAATGAGCCCTTGAAAAGATAGTGGCCTGCTTCATGTGCATTTGAGGCCATCTGAAGAACATTTTGTGTTCAGGGGGGAATGTGCGGCAGTCTCTGCAATTTGTAAAGGATGCTGGAAAGCCTTACTGCTCAAGATGCACGCCCTCCTTCTGGCAGCGGCAGGAAAGAAACGTGCTTTCTGATGTTATCTAGCATACCTCAAAATGTGCTTGGCGAATCTCGTTTTGAAAATAGGGGCGGAGGCTTGCGATTGTCTTTTGGTATCGATGGGGCGCACTATTACCTTTGCGCCAGCAAGGCAAGCCTTTAGAGAACCAGGCTTTCAATAGTAAATAAGCAGCATGAGCTAGCGAAGAGAGTTAAATGAGCAGCAGGGCTCTGTCTGAGCGCTGGTGTTGAAGAATTAGAGGAAGCACCCACATATCTGATCTCGCAGACTTATTCGACGAGGCTTTCTATTAAGTGCTAAGGTATGATGCTAAAGAACAAGCGCAAGAGAGCCTGCCAAACTGATTTCTTCTATACAAACATAATAGGTAAGCTCAGTTTTCACAATGAAATCTGCTTTGAGCGAGCAAGAACCACCTGACAAAATGTCGTTGCTGAGTACCATCCTGACAGTTTATCTCTTCACCAAGTTAGGAAAGTATGAAGTACCAGAAAGCTTACTCAAGTTTTAAGTGCTTGCATAGCATAGCCACCTGGGGCTAGAGATTGAGAGCTTGACCAGTGGTGGTGTTTTGGCAGCACAGAGAAGCTCAGTTAAGGTCATATCGCAGCATATATATTTTTTTACAAAGGGTAGTGGACAAATACTTCTCGTGAGAGCAGCAGACTTGCGAAAGTTATTATAGAAACATCATTCTTTTTGAAGGGGCCCGTTCCTGAATAAAAAAGATATGAAACTATGGAAACGCACCGTCTTGCATTCCTCGAAGATCTTGAGAGCCTGTTGGGATAGAACGTATGGGCGGCAATCCATTGGACCTCAAAGCCGAGGGCGATGCCCTTGTGCCCTCTCTCATTATCTGGTCCGAGAGAAAATTACTGGAACCGGACCTTGACACAGCTCGGAAAGCCACCTTACAAAAGGCTGTGGACGCACTTCATGACGCCTCTCATCTTTGATACATTAACCATACTAATAATTGTATGTTGTGGACAACGTTTACAAGATGATGGAGGAGGCCAAAAAGTATCACGATCAACTAGAACAGCTTCTTGCCGATTCGAAACCTTTGGATAAGTTTGAGCGTTTTAAGCAGAAAGAAAATATTATCGATGACGTGAATCAGGATGCCTTTTAAACTAAGAATGATAAAATCAAGGTGGTGCGCGATCTGAACAACATGTATGAAGCATATTTGGATAAGATGCTTGCAACCAATGAACGGGTGGGGAAGGACAGTGTCCAACCGCAACCCGAAGTCACGAACGGTGCCATATAGTGAATTTTCACGTAGAGTGAGTTCAAAAGAACTCAATGGGTCGTCTTCTTGGAAATTATGCAAACCAATGTTCCCTGACTTGTTTAGCAAGTTTTCATTACATAATAAATAGTTCAGTGTATGAGCGAAGAAGACTCCTCGCCCAGAATCTATCTTCTTCGTTCATTTAAAAAATGGCCAACTAACTATTTTTTATTTATTTTCAATTACAATTAGATATATATTTTTAAACAACTTTTTCAACATGAATATTTTTATTATTCTTTAAAAGCAGAAAACCCCGCCAATTGATAGGAAGAAATCACCTTATTTTTTAAAAGAATAACACGGCCAGTATAGCCAGACGGCAATGTTAAATCTGAAGAATATATTATTTTTAATATAAAAGAAACGAAAGAAAATTATCGGCATCAAAATTGACTTCTTGGGCTCTAAAATTCCTCCATCTAAACGTTATTACTGCTTTTATTTGAAGAAACTATTATTGTGGAAAGCTTACAAAGGCGATGCAAACTCAAGTTAGGACTTAGAGTTTGGCGTTGCGCTTGGTGCGAATGACATGCAGCTGCATGAAGGCCAGGAGACCCTCATCTCCACCTTCGAAACCCACACCACTGCATTTGGCACCTCCAAAGGCAATGCTGCCGTCAATCTCAGAGTGAGTGTTAACCCAGACAGTGCCAGCATGGAGCTGGTTAGCAATCTCCTCTCCCCTGTCAAGATCCTTAGTCCACACACTAGCGCCAAGTCCATACTCGGAGTCATTAGCCCGATCAACTGCCTCCTCGATGGTTTTGTAGGACATCACTGGAAGCACAGGGCCAAACTGCTCCTCATCAACAATGCGCATACCCTCCTTGACATTGCGGAGCACCACGGGCTTAATCATGAAGCCCTTAGAAGAGCCGCCACGCGCAGGGGGTACTTCACCGCAAACCATTTCTGCGCCGTTGTCGAGCGCGTCAATGAGAAGCTCGCGCACCTTGTCATACTGCATCGCGTTATTGAGAGGGCCGAACACGACATCTTTCTCAAGTCCGTTGCCGA
This sequence comes from Schizochytrium sp. TIO01, assembly GCA_004764695.1. Lineage (NCBI taxonomy): Eukaryota > Bigyra > Thraustochytrida > Thraustochytriidae > Schizochytrium > Schizochytrium sp. TIO01. Next base: position 1,879,909 of record SMSO01000037.1, on the reverse strand, counting down.
AGGGTGCATTTTTGGCGATCTCAGCAAGAGCCTGAAGAGTATCCTCGTAAATAGCCTCATCCACGTAGACACGCTTGGCAGCAATGCAGATTTGACCACTGTTACCGAAAGCTGCGCCAAAGAGGCCCTTGGCAGCCTTCTTGGGGTCTACATCCTTGAGCACAATGGCCGGATCGTTGCCGCCAAGCTCAAGAGTGACACGCTTGAGGGTTTTCGCTGCGGTCTCCATGATCTTCTTGCCAGTCGGGGTGCTTCCAGTGAACGAGATCTTGTCAATACCAGGGTGCTCAACCATCCATGCGCCAAGCTCTCCTTTCTCACTGGTCACAATAGATAAGACACCGGGGGGAAGAACCTCGTTGAACAAGCGAATAGCTTCAAGGCTGGCTAGTGGGGTGTGCTCGCTGGGCTTGACGATGACCGTGCATCCAGAAAGCAGGGCAGAGGAAATCTTGAAGTGAATAAGAGAAAGCGGGAAGTTCCAAGCCGTAATGCAGCCGACCACGCCCAAAGGTCTGTATACTTTGTGGATCTTCTTCTTCTCATCCTCTGCATGTAGTTTATTGGGGTTGTCCAGCCTCATGGCGGCCTTGAGCCACCCCTGGCTACCGAGGAGCTCACCTTTGGCTTGCGGGAGGCCTTTGCCTTGTTCTTTCACCAGGAGCTCAATCAGAGAATCCGCGTTATCCGCGAGAACCTGCGACATTTTGCCCAAATATTCTTTACGCTCCTCAAAGGTCTTGCTGGACCACGCTGGGAATGCCTTGCGCGCTTCCTTCACAGCTTCGTCGAGCTCCTCGCGAGAGCACGACGGAGCCTGGCCCACCACGGACTCATCGAACGGGTTGATCACATCGAAGGCCTTACTGCCCGCAACTTGCCTCCCTCCAATAATCATCGCGCGTCTGCCCTGCGCCGCCAAGTGTTTGCCAACCTGCTGCATTACTGCTTTGAAGTCTTCGTCACCGTCTACACTGCCGGCTCAAGCCGCCCTTTCCTGGCAACCGGAAGTACAAACAACAGTGGGATTGACGCCCGTACCTCACAGACTCACACTCTCTCAGAATATCCAAGTCCTACCCGTATCACGATGAGAAGGACGGAGACACTACTCACTAAGTATGCACACAGCTTCCTCTCGAGGCAACTGCGAGGCGATATCGGGATTGCTTCTGCAGCTGAAGACTTGTACGAAGCATTCTTCTTCGCCAGCTATAATGATTTATTAGCCATTTTGGTCTAAAAAGATGCCAGGTAGCAGTATCTACCAGATAGTAATGGGTGGTGCTACTAATTGGGTATGCTCATAGCACCTAGCGTAGTTTTATAGTTTAGGTTAGAAGGAACGAACATTAGTGCGAAAGACTGCTACAAGTGACTCAGGAAGTGCTACGAATGGACAGAGTGCTACTAACCACGTTTGAAGAGAGGTCGAGAGGCAACAGAATGTAGTGTTGTACAGCAAGTGAGAAAATCTAGTTGGATTAAAAACATGGCGGGCGAGAAAGTTCTGGTCGACACATTCCTTGAGAGAGAGCTTAGAAAATGAGAATTATTGAAAGCGCCTGTCCGAACCCTCGTCAATGACCCGCATTTACAAGAAAATCAGAAAGCATTTTTTTGAGATCAGTACAATGGTGCTAATGCACAAATGCACCTAACTGGCTTTGGAAACTTTCAGTGCATAGTTTAGGTTCGTATAAATTATAATTTGAAAATACGCAACATTAAAACGTTCGAAGCTAGGATGAGGAGAAATGGAAATAGATATTAGAAATTAGATATAAAAATGAGAGGATCCTAGATGAGGATAGTCCTTACGAAATTGCAGGACCCAATGGACAATTGCCGCAGAGGCAAGTCTAGTGAGACAGATCAAAATTGACAATTTAAAGAGCAGCTGCGCGGCGGGTCTTGATCACATGAAGCTGCATAAAAGCCGTGAGACCCTCAGGGCCGCCCTCGTGGCCCATGCCACTGCACTTGGCGCCACCAAAAGCAACGGTGCCATCGATCTCACCATGAGTGTTGACCCAGACAGTTCCAGCATTGAGTTGGGAAGCAACTTCCTCACCGGCCTCGGCGTTAGAGGTCCAGACACTGGCACCAAGGCCATACTCGGTATTGTTAGCACGTTCGATGGCTTCCTCAACAGTCTTGTAAGGCATGACTGGAAGTACAGGGCCAAACTGTTCCTCATCAACAATACGCACACCTTCCTTAACGTTACTGAGCACCGCAGGCTTGATCATGTATCCCTTAGTATCCTCACGCTTGGGGGGGACCTCACCGCAGTGCATCTTGGCACCGTTGTCAAGGGCATCAATGAGAAGCTCGCGCACACGGTCGTACTGCATGGCGTTGTTAATCGGTCCATAAATGATGTTCTTGTCAAGGCCATTGCCGAACGGGGCGTTCTTAGCTTGCTCTACGAGAGCCTGAAGGACGGCATCGTAGATAGATTCGTGCACAAAGCAACGCTTGATGGCAATGCAAACCTGGCCACTGTTATAGAAGGCAGCCTGAAAGATGCCAGCGGCAACCTGCTTAGGATCAGCGTCCTTGAGCACAATAGCCGGGTCATTACCACCAAGCTCGAGGGTGACGCGCTTAAGGGAGCGAGCAGCGTTCTCGAGGATGCGCTTACCCGTGGCAGTGCTTCCAGTGAAGGAGATCTTGTCGATACCCGGGTGGTTGACAAGCCATTCGCCAAGCTCCTTCTTCTCACTGGTGACGACAGAGAGAACACCAGGAGGGAGCACTTCGTTGTAGAGGCGGGCAAGCTCAAGGGTGCAAAGCGGGGTGTTCTCGGAGGGCTTAAGAATTAAGGTGCAACCAGCGAGAAGACCAAAAGAAACCTTAAAGTGCACAAGAGCGATAGGAAAGTTCCAGGCGGTGATGCAGCCAACCACGCCAAGTGGGCGGTATGTCTTTTGTACCTTGAGGTCACCATCGCCTTGAAGGTTGTTCGGGTTCTTCGTGTCAAGGGCATTCTGGATCCAGCCCTGGCTTGCCAAGACCTCGCCTTCAGCTTGGATACGTCCCTTGCCCTGCTCTTGGACAAGAAGCTCTACAAGGTAATCCTTGTTCTTGGCGAGCACATCGCCCATCTTAGCGAGGTACTTCTTGCGCTCATCAAAGCCCAAAGTAGACCACGACTTGAAGGCCTTACGAGCGGAGCTCACAGCCCTGTCGAGGTCTTCCTTTCCGCATGTGGGGGCCTTGGCGACCACGGAGCCATCGTACGGGTTAATGACATTAAAGGGCTCCTGGCTACCCTGGGCGGGCTTGCCATCGATATACATTGCGAATTGTCCGGCACCGGCGCTCATCTTGGCTTTAGATTCTCTTTAATTGAGTTTCACTTCCTCTCTTTTACAGCTTTGCTTGCCTCGGGTTCGAGTGTTCTCGCACTGCTTTCGTTGAGCTGCGCCTTGACGTTTTGGATTTGCTGCTGTCCGAGTTTGCACTTTGTCGTATTCTAAAGCATCTTGAAAACCAGATGTTCTTTTCTTCAGTCATTCCCTTTCCAGCAAGTTTTATTGCTTAGATGAATGCTAGACAGCAGAGTGGATCTTTCTAGCTTCCGAGTCCTACCCCCACTGCAACCATCCTGATAACCAGTTAGCTACTAGGCACGCTTCTCTGATCTCTGTCTTTATGTAGGTACTTACTGTCCAAGCCAAATCTTTCGGCGAGCACTTGAAGTCGTTCCCTCCCAACCCACTTTCACACAAACGAACGGATCGACTACGGGTCGACAAATCTTGCAAACCAGCTTCAGTTTTCTGTCCCTCAAAGTCGCGCAGAGCAGCCCAAACTTCAAGTTCGGAATCTTTCCTTCGCCACATTTTGCAGTTCTTCCGAGGTCCAAAACATCACGCACCATGTATCTATCCATCTATCTACCCATGTTTCTATCAACCACACGGCATTCGTGGCTCCTGGACCCTGCCAGTATGGTCCTGTCCAGGCCCCTGAAAACAAGCACTGTAAATCTCCTTCAAACTAACTGCCTGACTTTTGGAGCGTGCGAAGCCGTATCTTTCTCCGCTGGTCCGGGCGGACTGAGTTCTCGCAGGACCAAATTCCTCTCCCTGCCTAGCGTTTCAACTAGCTACCGCCCGCTACCGCCCACTGAGTGCTCCGCTAGTTCTCTTTGTTCTCTTTCCTGTGTTCCATCTTATCCTACCTTATCTTGTTCTCTTCTGTTCTGTTCTCTTCTGTTCCGTTCTCTTCTGTTCTCTTCTGTTCTATTCTCTTCTCCGCGCAGTTTGAAAAATCCTTCTGCAGACTACCTTTTTCGAGGCCATAAACCATTCCAGCTCCACAAACTTGGGCCGCAGCACGTCGAGGGCAGCTTCGGCGTGCGGCTTGCCCGGCTTTTGATTGATGCCGTGCTCGGCTGGGCACATGGCATGCGTGCCTACGGTCAAGGTAGGATCTCGCAAGATATTTATTCATTCATTCATTCATTCATTCATTCATTCGTTCATTCGTTCGTTCATTCATTCTCTGCGCGACTGACTTGGAGCTTGGAACTGGCGGCGATCGACAGCGTCTGAGACGCCTCCGTCGGCGAACCCGGGTACCTTTGCCACCGCGGCGCTCGCTGCGCTGTCTCAGGGCCTCGCTCGAGATCACGACCCTCACTGGCCTGCAATTCGAAACGCCGAGCGCTCGAAGTTGAAAGCTCGCAGCGGCGGCGTCTGAAGATTTACGAAACGGCTGGGCGAGCTTTCCCTTCTTCAGCAGGTCGTCGATTCGGGTAGACCTGGGCCAGCCAGCCTCAGCCAGGAGCATCTCGTTTCCAGGTTCTTCGACTTTGATCTCAAGTTCAGGTCTAAAAGCCCAGGTTCTTCAAGTTCAAGTTCAAGTTCAAGTTCAAGTTCAAGTTCAAGCTCAAGCTCAAGCTCAAGCTCTTCGAGTCCTTCTCTAAGTTTTGTGTTTTGTTTCGCCGATAGAAGCGTATCTTGCTGCACAATTCCTCCGTTTCTCCGTCGGTGGGGTCGTCCAGCTCAGGGACAGGTGGCTCCTGTCGCCTCGGTCCGCTACGCCATTTTGAACAGTGTAATTTATGATAGTCTCTGAGGATGCTATAGCAGTTGCTGGTGTCGTTCTCGCTGACCGAATCGTTTGTGCCTCGCTGCGGTGGCGTCGTCTGCGAACTGCTTTGCTTGTGCCAGGCAGCGTCTTGACCGGAGTATAACATACTTATAGCACTGGTACTACTTTGGTCGGTGGGGGCTAGGTATTGCGTGTGGAGAGGTAGATACCTTTCAGACTGACAGGAACGAATGTGTATGAAGACCTTTAGATTGCGAGAGAAAGCAATCACTCTCATACTCTTTAGCTTCGAGAGAACATCCTTATTTTGTCTAAGGCTTATTTAAAAGGTTGTACCATATTTTTGCAACAAATACGGAATCAATCTTCATGGTTGACGATAATTGAACTGTGCGCGCGTTTCTAAGTATTCAAGCTCAAGAGCTTTCCTCTCTGGAGAGCAAATACCAATGCTCAAAGGTGACTCTTTGATAAAATGCTTGCTATCTTGATACTCTTTATGACACAAATCTTAAGCTAGGAACAGCAAGGTAGTGAGCCTACTCTGCCTGCCAGGGATCTCACATCAAAAGACCATGTAAACAAGATGTAGTAGGAGCTCTTGGCAAGCTCATGCAAGCCCAGGGAGAACATTTATATATATGTACCTTAACTGCCCGATTGATGATAGCTAATATCTGAGCATGTTGGATAGATATGCTAGGACATGTGATAACAGCGACAAACACACTTGAGCATTCCAGCGAAAGAAGGGTAAATGTATGCTAGTCTATTCAACGTGCGTAAATAAGCCCACCTCTAAATTGGACTTTGAGGTTAGCAGAAGCTTAATTATAAGCTCAAAAATACAAGCCATTCTAAGGAGCTTATTATGGATTTAGGAATCTTGCAGGGCTACCTCGGGCCCAGCCTTTCGCAGACTGCATGTCCTAGGATGATCATACTTCTATGCCAGAGACATGTTAGATCTCAGCAGAGAAGGAAATCAAGATTGAATTCTGGAATGCCTGTTCTTATAATTGTTGGTTTTATTTGTGAGGATTGCTCGGGCGGCAATACCCATATAAGCACTCTGAAAGCTTTTGAATTTTGGAGTGCGTGTTCTCATAATCGCTGATCCTATGTGCAAGGATTGTTCGAGCAGCGTTCATTTAGTACTCAGAGGATATATTCGCTCTTGTGTACTACATCTCCTTATGACTTGCATTTTCCCATGAAGAGTTGCAATAGGTAGTATGTGATAGGCGGATATTTGTTGAACTTGCCCGCGATTGAATCTCAATGTTCCAGCTCGTCAGCTCCTTGCGTAGGCCATACACAGCAAACTACTATTGGAGAAATATCAGCCCAGGCGAGGTCTCCTACTTGTACATCAATTCGCAAATGTTGCTTCTTAAGATGCTAAACCTAAAGCATTTGCTGCGCAAACATTGCTAGCTAGCATCAAGAAAGAGATACGGAGGAAGAGGATATGGTCGGTCTTGCCAATTGATAGATTACCTCGTGGGCCATGCTCTTCCATTACAGTACCATCCAATTCGTAAAATATCACACCAGACGAAGTGGTCTACTTGTACATCATCCAAAAATGTTTCTTCCTAAGATTTAAAGCTTAATTTATTTGCTATGCAAGCATTGCTAGCTTGCATCAAGAACGAAATACGATAGTTAGTTCTGCCAGCTGATAAGTTACCTAGTGCGGCCATGCTCTTTAATTGCGGTTCTGCCGCTTAACTGCTTGTTGCTATTAGGTATTAAGTTATAATGAAAGCCTTGTCGCAAGTCGATAGTCATCTTAGGTTTCGGGCAGCCTACGAAGATCTTTGTTGCATTACATTCCTTATGCCGACCTTGAGGCTGCATGAAAACGAGCTTTGTGGTTAGATCCACTATGACGATGGCTGTCGCAATACGGAAAAGCCATTTCTCATTTGCATCATTCATTCGTCAATGCCTCCCTTTCTATCTCGAACCCTTGATAGATGAGCGGAATGTGAAAACATTATCATACTATTAAACCTCTTTCTCCCGATTGGGTAGGTCGTACCAGCAAACTTGAAATCTGCAGTCACATCTATTCTCGTCTAGCTCTTTGTTGATTATCCCTAAGTTTCCTATTCCTTGTACCGACCTGTTTACAACCTGGCGTTACAGTGACGTGGGACTAGTGATGATACATGCGTATGTCACTCCGATCCTCCATTTCATATGAATGTGCTACAAAGAGGGTTCCCTCAGGTTCATCACTCTATATTCAGCTATCCTAGTTACCAGCTTCGTGGCGTCATTTCTTTACGACATCTTGAAGTCAATAAAGAAACAGGACCTGCAAACAAAAGGCCAAGGACTTTCTGCACTTGTGATGGAAGCCTGACGTACCGATACGCTCAACACGACACGGGGCGTTGGCCTTGGCAATCCATTCAAATACAAGATATTTGTCCTGCCACATCAGTTCTATTACTAGGCACTTTAAAAGTTGAATCGCCCTATGTACCAGATTCATCGTATTGGTCCTATCATGGCCATTTCGCAAGCCTTAAGAGCTTTTAATACTACGCGCATAGTGGCACGTACCCTAATGTAAGATATTATTCACTGCTGGATAACTTGAGGTTCACTGGCAGGTTGTTGAACATGAGTCATTGACGCTCAGAAGGGTCTTACGCTGATTCTGCAACTTAAATGATCCCCTTCGTCAAAGTGAAAGAAGTTGTCAAGTACGTATAGCTGAGTGCGGAGGACGAGGGAAATATAAACCTGCGGGTAATTAGGTACAGCTTCTCCGAGATGCAGTCTTGAAGATTGGGTTGGGCAAGTTCAATCCAACCATGAGGTTTGCTTATGGAAGCTTTTTCGACTATTAATCGCTACGATGCTCCTCCATCCACTCCTCCAAACATTCCAAAGGCGTATGAGGAATGTCCAAACAAACATCAAAGATCAAAGTAACATTTATTTTTCAGTTTGACTGTTTTCGAGGGCCAAAAGCCTTCAATCAGGCCGTAGCACTTACAGTGCACCAGCTCAACGCCGTGCTCTAAGCCCAGGCCTCCCTGCCGATTTCGATGATTGAAGCGTGTTTCCTCAAAAGGACTTCAGATTGATTGATTTGGAGCGAAGGCTTGTTGTCTACATTAGCATAGGCCTAACATAGATTTATCATAATTCATATCTATAGATTTTTTTAATTAAAATAAAAAGCTCGGAAGGAATCAGTGGAGTGGTCGAAGAATACAGCCAGGGCCAAAGTATGGTCTCAACATAGCGACGGAATGTAAATGTGTATTTTCCGTAGCTCATGAAGAATGTCCGTTTAGCAGTCGCACTTGCTCGTAGCTAGCATGAATCTACATAACATGAAGGGCTGTGCATATGACTCCACAAAAGACCTTTCGTAGCATCTAACGCACTTAAATACCCGACCGCGAGTCATGCCTGTGAATAAATAGTAAAAACATCAATGCTTATTTTCAAGGGAAACCAAAAGAAACGGAATCAGAGAACTCCTCTCAGCACTGCTCTCTTGGTGGAAACTAGAAGCCTGTCGCAAAACATTCCCAACGCCGGTCACTTGTTTTTTGTTCTGAGATGTTGTACTGCCTTTCTCCAATGACGTGTGAGTAACTCCTTTAGGGACTCGTTCAAGTTCTTCACCTACTACTTCCTAGATAGGTAAGCATCTCGGTGCGTTTAACGTCCTGGCGATTGGTATCTAGGACTATCTATTCCTAAGAGTAAGCTACGAGGGTACGTTTATTTGGGTTGCGCACTTTTTTCACTTAGAGCTTTGCAGGGCGGCTCTCTGCGCACAAAAACGCGCAATGGCGCAAGCGAGCGCATTCCGCCAAAGAGCTCTCTCCGGTCCACGGCAGGACCGCGTTGCGCACATGCACAGCATGCAGACAGGCGATTCCTTGCAGTCTACGTATCGTTTTTTTTGGTTAACCTCAAGACGGGAGCGGGAGCGGTTCTAGGCAGCGCTCCGCGATGGCGCATCGCGATTTGTGAGCCACCTCGCAAAATCCGTGTTTTGCTGCTACGAAGAGAAGCTTTTTACAAATACCCGGGAGATGGCGATGGCGGTGTACTTCGCTGCCTGTCAGCTCTGCCGCGGCCGCCTCGAGTCTCGACGATCGCTCCAGTTAGCTTGTCACACACTGTTGCCGACTTTGCAAATTAGTGGTGGAAATAATGGTCAACAACGAGACTGATTACGGCAAAATTTAACCCCATAGAAAATGAACATAGAAACAAACTATCGTCGAATACAGGTCGAGCACGGGTGCGAACTGCAACAATTGTTTTTGGTTCCTCATATTCATCTCTCTGAATCCTAACAAAGGCCTATTGCTTGAACCTCTTCGGATTACGTTACATGAATCCTGAGATTTATTTGGGAGTTGTTGCTATTTGTAACTCGCACTTGCAGCAGCTCCGTTCGTGGACCATTCCGAGGACAGATTCTGCCAATAAGTCCGCCAACCGTCTCTCGGTGTGCTGGCCGCAACCTCGGCAACTCGCTCTGCGCGAGGGATCGCAATGAGCAAGCAAGCAAGTGGTCCGCTTCAAGATTCGCTGGCAACTGATATGATCGCCACACGCGTGGCGATTCCGCTGTCGAGAACGGAGCCCAGGCAGCCAAATTCATACCGAGACGTTGCTGCCGCAATTCAGTCCCTTTGGCACGTGAGGGTACAAGAATGTAGTGTTCAATTGAATTAATCATGGCAGTGTCTTTCCAAGGTCTGATCCACCCGGTTAGATTCAACTTGAAGACATCCTTCTAGGTCCTTGGCAACAAGCTGCCTTTCGTATATGCCTATTTTAATTAAATCAAATCAAACCCAATTGCTCGAATGGTGGTGCTACCTGCGTCTGGTATTATCCCCACCACAAACGAAGAGAGGTTTTTACACAAAAACCATCTTTTCATGATGGAAAAACATGCCAGAGAAATAGATAGATAGGTCATCGGTATCCGGTCGTCCGTCTATTGGTGTCGTTCGGCTCGTCGCAGGAAATGCCGGTCCCGGCCTCCGAGCGGGAAAGGGTATGCAACGTGAACGCTGCTCGCGGGGCTTTCTGTGTAGGTACGCTCGCATGCGACTTATCATAGCTACTGCCTCCTTTGTTGGCTGGGAATTATGCGACACAAATTTTGCTTCTGAATCGATATGAGGAGCGGAATTAATTTTTTAATTTTTTTAAACTAATTTTGATGATCAATGAGTCCATGAATGCAATATAATTTTTTATTGGGGCATTTGTTAGTAATTAAGATGATAGTAGAGAACAGCCTCAGGTAAAGCAGTTTGTTTGTATGTGTAAAAAGGCGATGATAGCAAGAAAATAGCTCCTTGTTACTGAGGGCGATCAAGGTTAGTTTGAGAGCTCAAGATGAGAATGAGAAGAAACAGCGTGGAATGGGCCTCTGAAGCGAGAGCATGAGTAATACATGGGGAAAGTCTGAGTGGCCCTCAGCTCTTTCAATAAAGTCGACGGCTTTTTCCAGACCTGCTAACGAGACGGCCTTAGCGTCATTTCATAATGTGGAGACGTTTTTTATTTCGTTACTACGCAGAATGAGCAGGAAAGGCCTCTTAAGAGGAAGGCAATAATGCTATTTCCGTTCTCTTTATTTTGCTATGGATCGTTCATTGGTGTTCTGAAAGGTATCATAGTATTGAGCTCGCTAGAACGATTTTTTTTTAAATTAAAAAGAAAAGAAATCATTCTATCTAGTGCTTAGAAAGATTTAAAAATAAATACCTAATAATAGATGTTGTACAAAGGGTCTCAATTCTGAAGACAAAGTCAAGCAAATCCGAAATAGAATTGATCGCTCAAGAACACGCGCTTGGTCTTCGTGCTCAAGCTGTACTAAGAAAAAGAGGTCAAAATGATGCTGTCTCGTGGTGCAAGCGTTCCTGTGAAGAAGGTTGGTGGCGCTGCTGCGAAGCGCGCCTTCTCTTCGCAGCTCGCCTCCAAGGGCTATGTAGGCTTTAACTGGGAAGACCCGCTCAACTTGGAGAGCTGCTTGACCGAGGAGGAGATTCAGATTCGCGATGCTGCTCGCGCATTTGCACAGCAGGAGATGCTCCCGGGTGTCATCAAGGCTACCCGCGAGGAGAAGTTTGACAAGAACCTCATGACAGAGCTCGGCAAGCTCGGATTCCTCGGACCCACTGTCCCCGAAGAGTATGGCGGTGCTGGCATTGGCTACGTTGGCTACGGTCTCATCGCTCGCGAAATTGAGGCAGTAGACAGTGGATACCGCTCGGCCATGTCTGTGCAGAGCTCTCTCGTCATGGGTCCCATCAATGACTGGGGCTCTGAAGAGCAGAAGAAGAAATACCTTCCGGAGCTCGCAACTGCGAACTTAATTGGTTGCTTCGGTCTCACCGAGCCCAACCACGGCTCGGACCCCAGCGGTATGGAGACCCGTGCTCGTAAGCAGGCGGACGGCTCCTACATTCTTAGCGGCTCCAAGAACTGGATCACCAACTCGCCCATCGCTGACCTTCTCATCATTTGGGCCAAGGACGACGAGGGTGATATCCGAGGCTTCATTCTCGAGCGCGACATGCCGGGTATCGACACCCCTGTCATCGAGGGAAAATTCTCGCTCCGGGCCTCCACCACGGGCCAAATCTTCCTTGATGACGTGAAGGTTCCTGCAGAAAACATGCTCCCGAACGTCAAGGGCCTCACTGGACCCTTTAGTTGCCTCAACAACGCGCGCTTCGGTATTGCATTTGGTAGCATGGGTGCTGCTCATGCGTGCTACGAGATCGCCCGTCAGTACACGCTTGACCGGAAGCAGTTTGGCTCTCCGCTTGCTGCCAACCAGATTCCGCAGCTCAAGCTCGCTGAGATGGCCACTGAGATCGCGCTCGGATCCCAGGCAGCCCTTCAGGTTGGACGTCTGAAGGAGCAGAAGAGGGTGGCACCGGAAATGATCTCACTCATTAAGCGCAACAACTGTGGCAAGGCCCTCGCTGTTGCTCGCACTGCCCGTGACATGCTTGGTGGCAATGGTATCTCTGACGAGTACCACGTCATTCGTCACGTCATGAACCTCGAGGCTGTCAACACATATGAGGGTACCCACGATATCCACGCGCTCATCCTTGGCCGTGCCATCACTGGTATTCCTTCCTTCGTGCCCAAGAAGCCTAAGGCATAAGAATCGGGCGTGCATCCTATGAGAGAGCGCATCAATTTGCCTCTTGCGTACATGTATGCAATTCGCGTTTATCACCCTCTACACACAACCGAATAAAACTTTGGTGGCATGGTTCATTGTTTGCGAACACGTTGAGCTTCCTGTCGCAACTGATGGTTCGTAAGATGCCTGCTCTAGCTTTTATATCTTTGGTTTGCAAACCTTTTGGGCAGGTGTAACCCAGGGTTTCAGCAAAGCTCTTTCCATAACATATTTGCATAGACAAAAAGACTGTTGTAACAGCATACAATATAAATGTAGAGATGGTGTTTCGGTCTATGCTTCGTATGATGGTTTACCAAATCACCTCTACAACTCTGTCAATATTGTTTGTGCTCGCGCACCGTTTTCACCACATTTTCTATCCCAATTTCATCTCATCTTTAATTTAGTAAAATTCAGGCTCTGACCACACACACAATTATTTTCCTTGAGTTTAACCGAAGTGAAAAGGTTTGCACGAGTAGCCTCCGACTGGTGAGAGTCCTGCACTCATGAAAACTCTTTTGTTTCAAACTCTAAACTCTAAAATTGAAGGCAGGTAGGACAACATGAAAGCAAACAGCATGGCAGCGAGGTTTTAATTTGTTTAACCTTTAAAAGAAAGATAGACTTTACGCACCTTCATCCAAGTATCTTATACAAATATCCGTTCAATCGTTTGAGTAGTCGCCATTCTGGACTATAGTACGTTTGATAATGGATGATGATGTATTTATACCCGCTATTGGCAAATATCCTATCGGTAAATAATAATATATTTTGTGGCAGCAGAAGACCACTTGAAGGCGTCGCAGGAATCTATAAATTCAAACGAGCCTTCAAATCTCTATTTGACTTCATCACTGTCCAGAAGACTCCATTACTCACTATGCTCAAAGTTGTGTTTTACAAGCAAAATCTTCAATCAGTAGTAAGTCGCATATGGTGCCATACCTACTAATACGGTAGTAGGTAGTAACAAATATCAAGTCTTGACTACATAACGCACTTTTCATGTTTGTTTCTTCACTGCTGCACCCGAGCTACATTCTGCCTCAAGTTGATTTATCGTGATGTTGATCTTCTTTCTTAAAGGGTGTCACTGTGAATTGATTTTTTGTTTGATGGCAACTTGTCTCAATCGGCTGCGACATCACCACCTGACTCCCGGTGATGATGTAATCGTCATGAGATGGTGCTATGGTTTATGCTGTACTACCTACCTATCTTATATATATATTTTTTTTTATTTTTTTTAAATTTAAAAATAATATATCTATTTAAGTGTCTAATTTGAAAAATAAAATAAAAAATACAGCGTAGCGGAAGTAGTAAACTACAGAAGACTCATGTTTACTCTCCTTAATACATCACGTGTCTACTCTCTAGAGTACGGATCAGCAGAACGCTGGTGTTTAATAACAATTTCTCTTTAGTTTTTCAGGTTTCACAACTTAAAAATCTTCTCCAAAACTAAAAGTTTTTCATAATTTCCACATTAAAAGCTGATGGAATGCGCTTTGCATTCCGAAGACGAGCACCGATGACAAACGAGCCCGCTCCACGCAATGCCATGGCCTCGGAACAATTCCATGCTGGGGATCACGGGCGGGGGAGAGACGCACTTCCTCTCCTGGAGCAGTTGCATTCGCTCGCCCCTTCGAGCACTGAGGGAAACTCGCCAAAGACTCGAGTCGAGTTCATCCTTCAATAGAGGTGTGCGCTGGCATTCTCTATTATAGCTCGTAGCTTTCTTTACCTGCGCCTATCGAGTTCTAGTCACACGAACAAACTATAAAACTGTAATCCTATAAACAGCAGACTCGCACTTACGTACTCAGTGAGTGAGTGAGTGAGTGAGTGAGTGACTCTTCAAGTCGCTCTTACCATTCTGCTCTGCCGATGACCCTCGGCCTGTTTGCGGATCCTCGTCCCGTGTGCGAATTGGCCCAAGCCTCCCTTGGCGAATTAATTTGCCAGCTTGAACGCCCTCGCTCGGCACGATCAGAGGCGGTCATCATTGTTGTTCTTGGGAGCACTGGCAATTTATTGTGCGGGTACCTGCGCGTTTATTTGGGTTACTGCTGATGTCTGATTAACCTGCAATTGCAAAACAAAGAGAAGCCCAGCACGGCAGAGAGCTCGGAATGTACCGTTGGAGACCAAAGGGGGTCTCTTCCTAGCGTCAGGAACGACTTGAAGCTCCCTCGAACTGGCCTTCAGCTCGTTTTAGTATCAGAAAACCCAAGCTTGACTGCAGCTTTTTTAATTCGACCGTCGCCTCGGGCGCTTGGTGACATGGCTCCTTCAATCCCATGATGCCCCTTAACTCCGGGACCCTTCAGTTTTACTCAGCATACTCGCCAGAGACTCTGTAACATGCTTATGGGGTACCAAGTAACTTCTCACGTTATATGTAATAGTGAATAGTACTATTTTTATTATTTCATTTAGAAATAAAATAATAAAAATTATTTATATTTTTTTAAATCCAATAAAGCTTACCAGTACTACCTAGTGTGGTTAGGAGGAGGATGCCACCCCATTGAAATGAATGAGTTATTAACTGATGAGTTAGAAAGGCTTTCAGAAGAAGAAAGCTTTCTTTCATGGGTTCATGTCGTTAACTTTGGATCAGTGAGGATGCCAGCACTTGCGAAAGTTCTTGAGCTCCTGCGCATTTCTTGTGTAAAGGGTGCGATATTTCGTTTGTGGGAACAGAGCGGCTGTGCTAAATGCAGATTAGGAAAGTTCGCTTTAGAGCACAACATCACAAAGGTTATTTAATTCATTCATTCCATTCATTCATTCATTCACGCAAATTTAGCAAATGGCGCCTGAATAAATGAGTAAACAAGTAAATAACGAAGCTACCTATGCGTTTTGTAAAACCCTGATAAATTTGGAGATTAAAGACATCGGAGCTGACTGATATCAAAATAAACTGTAATATCGATGCTAAACCCCCTGTCTGACATCATAGTTAAAGCCCCGAGTTCTGTGTTGCGCGGCTCTTTCTCATGCAGAAAAGAACAATCAGACGACAAGACGATCTAAGAGTGCGCTCTTTTCATTCCCTCCCACTTTGATAAAAAGTACTATTGTAGTACTAGTAAGCAGGTACGTCAGTACCTTCAATAAAAGTAATCATTTCTGTTATTGTTGTCATTATCAATACGTCATGATATCTTTAAAAAAAGAAAAAAAAAGAAAAGAAAAAAAGGTTATATTTTAATAAATGAAATACATATATCATCAGATCTTCAAAAGAGAGACATAATTTTAAATGGACTTAAGTATCCTGTGAAAGCTTACTTACAACGTTTGGCTTTTGGTTGTCAACTTCAATGAGTTAACTCGTTACGGAGCGCTAGTCATCTATCAAATAAGAGCCCTCGCCACGAGAAAGCAGTTTTAGCTCTCTCGGAACCCGGTACGAAGTTAGTTTATTATGAAAGTTATAGCAGCAAAACAACAAATCACCACCAGGCAGTAGGGCACCTACCTACTACGGTACCTACTTCAAGAGTGAGTGTGTTTCCCTCTTTCCTGCGAGCTGCCCACGTTCTAAATACCTCAGGCTACCCACCTACCTACTGCTGCGATCTCTTCATGCGTAGGTGCCTTCGGGCTTCACGAACCAAAGCTCTCAAAGTTGCCACGAAGGCCACAAAGACAACGCCTGCAATTCGTTTTGTTCGACATGGGTATGTAACATACATACTCAGACTCTTCAAGGTCTTCAATTACATTCTTTTGTTTTTTGTTTTTTGTTTTTGTTTTTGCATAATTTTTCAATTCATAGTTTGTTTAATTTTTAATAATACAAAAAAGTCCGTATTAAAAAAAATCACTGTGCTAGATAGCGATATTAGTGCTATAGTTTAGGATAGGTGGATTAACAGATATGTAGTTAGGAGTTCTTTAGGCGGTCCTAGTAGTACTTACACTGGGAGTAATTTATTTATTTATTCATAAGACAAACTCAGAAAAAGAAAGAAAGAGAGAGAGAGAGGGATGAGCAGTGAGCGCCCCGCGCGCAAACTCCGTTCACCACCTCGATCGAGCAAGGTCGGGCGGCGCTAGCGCTCGCAGGCGCGCTCTCGCGAAGTCCCTTTGTGACAAACAGTACGGAGTTACTCTGTCTGCGCCTTTGGTACAGGTAGCAGAAGCGGTACCACACGGCGACGACGCAAGCCCTCGTGGTTTGCCAGGTTTGACGTCATCCATCCATCGCAATCTCCTTCCCTGACGGACCCCGATCTTAAACGAGTCTGGCGCACCTTCCGCATAGGGAACAAGGCACGCCGAGGATCTGAGCACAGGGC
Organism: Schizochytrium sp. TIO01; assembly: GCA_004764695.1. Lineage (NCBI taxonomy): Eukaryota > Bigyra > Thraustochytrida > Thraustochytriidae > Schizochytrium > Schizochytrium sp. TIO01. Next base: position 1,863,304 of record SMSO01000037.1, on the reverse strand, counting down.
CAGGTCGGAGATAAAGTGACGAACGTGACGAAAACTGGTGCTCGAATCAGTTTCGTGGAAAATAAGAGTACCTGAGGCGTAGGATATACGTTCCTTTTATATATAAATTAGTTCAACTAAAAGAGCGGCAACATTAACATAATTATCATCGTCCAGGCCGACAACAACAACAATTTTAGAAGCAGCAGGAGCAGCAGGAGTAATTGATCTCAGAAGCTGCTGACGAGCGAATCTTTTCGTCACGTCGCCTTAAAATTTATAGTTGTTTATTTGGACATATCGTGCTGTTTGTGTGCGAACTAGTGTAGCAAGCAATCATGGGTGCGTACTTGGACAAACCAGTGACTACGAAGGAGTCCTTCGATGGGCAGTATGTCAGTATTGAAGGCGATGAAGAGCACATCTACGCTGTCTCAGAGATGCAGGGCTGGCGCAAGACCATGGAGGATGCACACATTACAAAGCCGGGTATCGCCGAAATTGATGGAGAACCTGTATCGATATTTGGAGTCTTTGACGGCCACGGTGGCAAAGAGGTTTCTGCCTTTGTTGCAAACCACTTCGCTGATGAGCTATTATCCCTCGAATCCTTCAGCAATGGAGACTTCAAGTCTGCTCTTGCTGAGGCCTTCCATCGCATGGATGACATGCTGCGTCTAGAAGAGAACTCTGCCGAGCTTGCCAAGCTTCGTGATCAGGATGATGCCGTGACCACTTCTGCAGAGAACCACAGTGATGGCAATGAAGATGATGAAGATGATAGCGAGGGTGGAGAAGCTAAAGATGGGGCTGGCGCTGCGGCTGCTGCTAGCACCCCGGCAACGCGTGAGAGTATTCAGGCTGATGTCAAACAACGTATGGATGCTGCCGAGCAAAAGGGTAGCCTTACTAAGGCCGAGGCCCTCGAACTCGTCATGAAGATGATGAAGCTCAAGTCAATGGATGAGCAGGAAGCTGGCCAACAAGAGGAGGAGGGATCTATTGTTGGCGCAAAGTACACGGATGCTGGATGCACCGCCGTCGTGTGTCTTTTGCACGGAGCAAAACTCTACGTCGCTAATGCTGGCGACTCGCGCGCTGTCTTGAGCTCAGGTGGTGTTGCCAAGGCTCTTTCTCTTGACCACAAGCCCACACAAGAGAAGGAGTTGAAGCGCATCCGCGATGCTGGTGGCTTTGTCAATGAGGTAGGCCGTGTGAACGGTAACCTCAATCTCTCTCGGAGTATTGGTGATCTCAAGTACAAGGTAGACCCAAAAATTTCGCCTGCGGCACAGATCATCACCTCTGAGCCTGATGTTAAAGTCTTTGACCTTTCCGACGAGGACGAGTTCATCTTCATTGCATGTGACGGCGTCTTCGACGTCATGACTAACCAACGTGTAGTAACCTTTATCAATGAACATCTTGCAAAGGGAGAAGAAGATCGTACGTCCGCGATTCTCGAGGAGATCTTCGAAGAGTGCATCTGCGACTCCCCTCAAACTGCTCAAGGAATTGGAGCTGATAATATGACTGCCTGTGTTGTTCTTCTTAAGCCCATCTCTTATTTTACCGATGGTGGTGCCAAAGCTCATCACCACCCATCTAAGACTAAGTCTAGTCGTCTCTTTCGTACACGGTCAAGGAACAAGACCTCATCTTAATTTCCCGCTTCGTGGCAACATGGCGTTGGTACCAGCAGACCTATCAAAACTACTTCATCATCAACATTCCCAAAATCAAGAGTCTTTTGTTTGTCAGCTCAGGGCAAAAAATGAAAAACAATCACCCGATAACCCCATTCCCCAAAGGATGCCGAAGGTGTAGCTATCATATTGTGCCCGCCAATCAAAGTCCATTGCTGTTTGCAGTTTGCATCTAACCTCCGTGATCATTCTCGTGTTTTCGTTTATCCCCTTTTTCTCACTTCAACTCTACCTTACCTTACTTTACTTTACTTACTTTACTTACTTTTTTACTTACATACTTTCGTACTGTCTAACCTGCTGCCCCATTCAGCATGCCCAGCCTCCCGAAGCAAATGTGCCCACCAAAGAACACCCCCCCCATCCTCAAAAAGTGTTTTTATCTCGATCACTAACCTTGGAAAATGCACGTCTACGATGCTGAGGTCTTTCTTGACACACCAAAATCGTTACAAATTCTCGTCTTGGTACAAGTTCAACATGTGAAAACCAGACCACATAGCCAATGTAATGCTCATAATGTCTGAGATAATTTGCCGCATAGATAGGACAGTCCAGGTAGAGTGCTGTTCTCAAGGTCTGCATCATCTTCTTCATCCTGGAGAGCAGGCTCGCAAAGTGGACAGTAACATCCGGCGCGCATCAGCGCCGAAGAAAGTTCGTCTTCTTTTCATGGAGAAACAAAGAGCAAGTAGTAGAAAAACAACTTCCCGCACAAGTTGTGGACAGCCTCAAACGGGGAGAATCTTTGTCAGAGTCAACGCAGAGCTCACTCTGAGCGAGTCTCCAAACTCCTTATGCTCAGGAACTAGATGCACACGACATGCAGCTAGAATAGACTCGCTAAGATAAACAACTTGATTGCTTTAATGAAAGAAGGTCAAAAAAGCATTGGGATAAAGAAGGAAAACATTTTACTTTATTTTTAATAGCAATGACTCATTTTATTTTATAAGAGAGTTTTGATAAAAGAAGGCATTCAATTTTATAGGGCGTACTACCTATTTTGTTGACTTTCCTTGCATACTCGATACAGGTTAGAATTCATCGCGTGGACGCCGCAAAGCTTCTCGGGACTCCGCTCCGGCCACGCCGGCGGAGGCCCCACTGAAAACGGCCCTGGAGGTACCTGGAACAGAGGTCTGACAGGTGAGCTGGACCTACGTAGCGGGCGGGATCTTGGACCTGAGCTGCAACGTTGCTTTGCTAATTGACCCGCCAAAGTGACCAGCTTAGCGTCAAGTTCCGCGGAGTCAACGAGTAGAAGGCGTTGAGTACCTGGACGCTGCTCAGCAATAGCTTTACATATAAATTGGGGTCGCAATATATTCACGCCTGAAGAGTTTTTGTAAAGGTGTCAGCAGCTGGAGATCAAGCCTAAAATTTTTGGAGGAGGTTCGACCGGAACTGGGTTCCTAAACGTGCCTGTACTTCAAAAAATACCTCACTGTGTACATCGTGCCAAGCTGAAAGACGTATCTTAACCAGACCCGTGTTTGCTCACGCTGCTTTTCAGCACTATGGAGAGCCAAATTGAGAAGCTCCTCACGGTTCTTATGAACAAGGTTGTTGACGGGATACCAGATGGCAAAGGGGGCTTTCTGGAGCGACCGCTCGACACTGAGGCAAAGCGCTTTGTGAATGACTGCGGAGGCGAACTTGACGCAGCTGTGGCAGCAGCTGCCCACTTTATTTTTGTTCGCAAACCCAGCTGGTCCGAATCTATGTGGAGAAGTGCACTCATCGTCGTGGTTGGGCAAGTTCCTCTTGTCGGATCAACTGCTGCAATATTTTACAATCAGTTTGAGTCTGTCTGGCGGCAATTACGATTTGTAGCCCTAGCAGCGACCATATACGGCCACGATGCTCGTGAGGACGCAACTCAATGTCAAATCATCCTGTGCCTTCTAGACGATAATATTCGTAAACGACAAGGTCCAGGAGCCATGGACAAAATTTACAAGAAAATTGGCAAATCTGGAGTACAGGTTGCAGCAACTATTATCGCACGGCAAGTTGTGGCCAGGGGTGGTGCTAGTTTTCTGATGAAAAGAGTTCTCGGAGGCCTGTTGCTCGGCGTTGTCCCGGAGGCTGTAGGGTTGCTTTATACTGCTTTCTTTACTGACACTTTTATGCCCAATAACGGGGAAAAGGCTCAAAGAGCGAAGCAGCTTAAAGAGCGCGCACGATCTCACTTTAAAAAGGATGAACGCCCGACCCTTACTATTGCATGGGTTTCCTTCTTGGTGTGGTTTATCCCAATTCTTAGTATCAACATTGCCAAGGTGTGGGTGACGTTTGATCGCCTCCTTATGCGTGCTCTCACTGTAGGGCCTGTACAAAGAACTCTCCTTTCCCATCCGGTAGTGGACTCCTATCTTTTCGGAACATTTGATGGATCAGAGACATGGTCGGCTTGGCTAATTCACCATATTCTCATGTCTTTGTTTGTATCTTTCAAGGCAGCCTTGCTGTTTGGCGTTGCTTCTCTCATTATTCTCCTCGTCAACCATATTGGTCGAAAACAGACTTGGATGGTATCTACAGCTGCACTTGGTGTCCGAGGTGGTCTGAATTTTCTCTCCGCTCGAGGTACATCAATCTCTTTTGCCCTCGCAATTCAACATCTTAACGGACCATCTCCATTTGATGGGCTTTACCATGCCCATCGTGCTTTTGTAGGTTTCTATTCAATAATCTCACGTGCGAAGCCAGAGCTGAAGCCATACAACCCATGGGTAGTCGGCTCGCTCTTATTGTGGATTGGATATCACTGCATCATTGTGCTTTACACTTACGGGGTGGCCTTTATATCGGCTTTAGCCCCACTACTTTTCGTAGGAGAACATTATGATTTGCAAATTGCACTCAGTGATAGCAGCGAGGCCTTTAATAATATTTCTGGCTCCGCGTTTGCTTTAGCACGCCTCAGTGATGCATTAAACGCGCTCACAACAATTGCTTTGCACATCCTGATTGAGGAGATTCGAAAACCCGACATTATCATGTCATTGGTAGGACCCAAAAAGGTCGTCGAAGGTATCCTTTATGCTGCTAAATCTCTTGGCCACGTTGTCTCAAGCCCAGACTCCGTCTTATTCTGGCTTGATAAGACAACGCCCCCTATCGATGTTTCGTGGGCATTGCTTTCTCTACAATATGGCGCTACCGGTCTGGGATTATTTTGGGGTATGGTTACACATTTCCATTGGCTGTCTTCATTTGAAGCTTTCCTCATCACTACAAACGTGCTACAGATTTTGCCTAAGGTTCTTTGGAATCGAGCGCTTCCGCCTCCACATGAGAGCCAAGTCTGGCATGAAGTTCTAGAAAGTCGCCATCGTCTGCTCTACTTGATCCCTGACATTGATTCAGGCCTTCGTTCCAAAGTGTATGATGCAATTACTTTCTTTGAACACTATGAGTTCGCTGTTCACAGATCGCAAGAATATGCGTCATCCTCTTTCGTCAAGGTCAAAGATTGGGTCCAAGCTAGTTTTACTAAGCGCGAGAAGCAAGAGTTCGAACGTCTTGGCTCTAATCCTGACCTTTTGGAAGATGAACACGGTCAACCCTTGGAGTTTGACGTGGGAATATATTATGATGAGAATGACACGTGGTTTGCTCGCATCAAAGGTATTTTATCCTTTTCTAGAAATAAAGCTGGAGAAAGGGAAACCATTCCTGTTGATACTGTTGTTGAGTCAGATGGCCTTGGACATCTTCAATTAAAGGACGGCGCCAGCGTTGATGCCGATGACTCTCGTGATCTTGTCCCTCAGCACTCGTGGAAACAATGGTTTCGCCTTAAATTTACAGCTGTTATGCCGTGGAAAGGTAGAGCTAATGCCCAAACCTCTAGTGTGGAGATTGAAGAGGTTGATGAGAATGATGGCACTTCTGCTTGCGCTAATGCAGGATCCATTGAAGATAGCAAAATTAAGACTTCTGAATCTCCTATTGTTGCTCGTGAGGATTCTCCAGTAGGTCCCACTGAAATGACTGATGATTCGCCAATCATTCCTCAAGAAGAGAAAAATGAACTTGATACTGCACCTGAATCAACTCAGCCTATCTCTGGAAAAGTGAACGGGCCTATGCCCGCAGAAGCCAGCTGCAACGATAGAGAAGATGCTAATGGCGAGACAATACATCAAGACGTTGCATCCGAGGTAGACAGCCACCAAGGCGATGAAGCCTCTGATTCCAAGTCTGAATCTCCTATTCCTAAGGCAGATTCTAACTTCAGCAACATAAAGGAAAACACCAGAAGTGATGTAGATAGTCTCCCAGAAAAGACATTGCCCAAGGAAACACACTCGACCATGCCACCAGAGCCTTTAGAACAAGACTTATCAAAAGATTCAACTGATGAACTGAGTTCATCTCAATTTCCAGCAGAGGTGCAACAAGATGACAGCTACTCATCATGGAGACCTTGGCGTTGGCGTCGTACCCAGCCCATTTCAGATGCTGCACACCCACAGGACTCGCAGGACTCTACCAGCCGAAATGAGGCTAGTCTAGCCACCCACAATGAAGAGGCTATTGAAGAAAACTTGGAGTCAGCAGATGGGCCAGACCTTGCAGCACAAACAGAAAGCGATGATGAGTTTTCATACGTCGATAGAAATGAGGTTGGTACTACCAACGGAAGCTCAAAACTACAGTGCAACCCTCTTTCTAAGGCTTCAGTAGACGATGTTGAAACTTTCTCGGACCAGACAAGCCATAATGTCTCGTCTGAAAGTGAGGACATTCCAAATAAACCAGGAGAATCTCAAGAACAACAAGGTGTGGAATCGAAAGTGAATGAAGATGAGGATGTCTCATGGGTACGCCGCTGGTGGCGTGGGAAGCCACCAGTAGCACCCGTATCAAAGTTAGACCACGACTCTAGTAACAAGGAACAGGTAGAACAGACTGAGTTTGCAAGTGATAGCAAAACTGTAAAGGGAGAACAGGATAATTGTGAAAAAGCCAAGTGATTTTATTGGAATAGGCCCAGTTGTCTCGGCAACTTTTTCTAATCAGTTAATAATAGCCAAATGAAGAACCAATGAAAGACATTTGTTGTATTTCTGATTCCAAGGAACATATGCATTTTCCTTCATCAAAGACGAGACATAAAAAATATATATATTGTTTCCTGGACTACGCCATTTGTTGATTTGTTGTCATAGAAATATCCTCCTTCTGGAGGTAACGATAACGATAGCTAAAGAAATAACGCAACTTGATTTCTCCATCATAGATGTTTTCCCAAAAGGATATAATATAGAGAAAAGTTTGTTGTTTGAATAGCGAAAGTAATGTAAACTGCTTCTGCACAAATCATATTACATCATGCATGAAATGAAAATTCAATACCCATTCGAGCCCACTATCGCGGACCGAAAAGTCCGTCCTGAAAAGAGTAGTTTTTGGTGATTTCCATGGTGCGAGCGGACTTATTCTACGAGAAAGTGTGATATGCGGCGAACTCCAACCATTTCAGTTGTGAACCCAAGACCATAGACCAGGCGTCGTAGTTGTTGCATTCTTGCATCAGAAACATACAGTGGTTTACCCCGACGCAAAAGGGGGTCTGCCTCTCCGTGCGAGTCTAGATAGACGGAACCGAATTCCATCATTCGCGTATTATTAATGACAACGTAAGCAGAACTGGTATACGCAGGGAGGAAAGCACATACTGTTTTGCACACCACGCCAGTACAATTGAGTGCATGGCGTGTCAAACGTCTTTGGATACCACCCGGCTGACAAGTCATGCTTAAGCAAAGAGTTTTTCCACAATGAAGACAAATCATTGCAGTATCCGTGCTAAGGGGCTGCGAGCACGTTTCACAAACTGGCAAATTCTGGGAGGTTGCACCTTCACAGAAGCGCAGGTACAAGTCTGTGTATAATTGAGGAAGTTGCAGGAGCCCAGGAAGCTCGAGACGACCGGAGCATATCAGAGATGGCTCTGCAAGGTGCTGAATAATTTCTTGCTTTCCTCTTTCGTTACTGCTTCCCATCATTTCATCTTTATCTTCATGCATATCAGAGAAGCCCCCCCGAGGACAAATAATTCCTTGGATAATCAGCTGTACCTTTTCTTGAATCATCTCCGCAGTAAGGCCAAGTTCAGCATTCTCTAAATCAAAAATACCGTCTTCGGCAGCTTGAATGTCCTCATGCACATATCGCCAAGAACGGCGCCCAGTGGAGCTCTGACCCTGGTACTCGACTGCAGCCATTGATATAATAAATGACTGAATCAATGAAACACACAACCTTCCTACTACCTTTTCCACTGGCATATCTCCAAGCTTTCCTGCTCGAGCGGCCAAGCTGGGAAATCCACTTGGCATCTTAAGCTTAAACGAGGATGCTTTACCCAACATTTGAGCTTTGACAAGTGTCTGCTCAGCCATTTTAATCATCGTAAACAAAGTTGAGGAAGAACTGTTTACCATCTCAGTTTCATGGGCGTGTTCATTTAGGGCTTGACCTAAAGATGTTCCATCTGCGTTTACAGCAAGAGCAACAATCACTTGTCCCATGGCTGCTGCTAGAGTTTCCTTGGCAAAGTCCATTTTGGGTCCCTTACCACCAAGGAGGAGCCAACTTCCAAATAGCTCAAAAGGCGAGGGAGTGTTTTCATCAAGGCCAAATCGCTCCATCTGAGCTTCGATAACCTCAATCACCTGCAGTCGCTCTGCATCGTCCTGTACACGTTGAACAGCTTCGTAGGTAGATCGAAGTAAATGAGCCAAGGTCTCGTAGGACTGCAAGGTGTTACTTGCGCCAGAATCATTCACAGCGCAGATCGCTAGGAGACAATTTTCCTGAAATAGCTGTCCAAGCCTTTTTGCATCCCTTGCATATGAAGGTTCAGCTGCACGAAGAATCCGTTGAAGATATCTCTCTACAAGTGCGGAAGGAACACTGTCTTCCTTATAAAACATTGGCAAAAGGTTGTTTGCCAAGCTTCGGCAAATAGGGCAACGAAACTCGTCTGCTTCTACATCGATCACATCGTTCGTGGTTGTGAGAGATTGTTTGTATGTTTCTAGGCAGTCAAAATGTACATGGTGTCCACAAGCACGAACTAAGGATGTATCACATGAGTGGCGAGGACCGCCAACAGGCTTCTGAAGGATGGGGGTTCCAAATAAATATTCTTGTTTGAGAGCTTCAGACACGGAACCAACGCCCGAGTAAGCTACAATTCCCATCGTACGACTCAATGATGCAGGTTCACGACAGAGAGCGCATTCCACATGCTGACCCTCAATTTGTGAAGTGTTCTCTACTTCGTCGGGCGTCGACAAACCAGCAGAGCTTGAGAGAAATGCTGCTTGGCGTTTCTTGAATTTAGCCATAATACGAGCTTGCCTGGCAGCCGAGGCGTTTAACGTAGGTGACAAGGAGGCAAGATCATTCTGGTCTAGTCCATTTTGCGATGTGGATGATTTCTTCTTCTTCTTCTTTGTGCGCTTTTTGGTAGCAGAAGAATTACTGCTTAAGTCATCTGCGCCAGTGTTTGTACTTCCTGCGTCTGATGTGTCAGGAGATGACAAGACTCCATTCACAGGTAGCCCAACAGTAAGACTCAAGCCAGGGCTTGCAGACTCGAGGGATTGAGCTGGTTCGGCTTTGCTGGGGCTAGTAGTACATGCAGATGGAGCAGTTCTAGCACGATTAAGCGCATTTGCAGCAACGGCTGCCGCGAATACAGCAGATCGCGGCGGTGTCGGAACTTGTGGGCTCGTTGCTCTCCGGTTCATGGCTAGGTCCGTTGAATTAGAGGTATTGGAGCTCATGAAATGGTCACTTAACGTTTGTAAGCCAGGTGCAAGTTTTTGCATGTGCTCAGTGATCTCCTGTACTAATAGCACTGCTAATTCATGTACGTCTCGACCCCATCGGCCCTGACTCTGTACGAGTTGCAAAAGCAGCATAAAGATGGAGACACCAACACTTTGTTCCTCGCGAGCACGAGGTGCAAGGCTACATAAGGGTTCGGGGAGATATCCCAAGGTTGACTTATCACAAAAGGATTCAACAGCCGATGGACCAAGTTGAGGTGTCCCATAAGTCTGTGTAGTGTTATTAGCCCGTCGTGTTGTAGCAATGGCTCCGCCTAAACTTCCGGTGTGAGACCCTGGTACGGGGATCGAGGAGGATGAAGGCGGAGAAGATGGTGACAGAGAGGGCGATGAAGACACTGAAGAAGGTGCAGCAAGAGGCCCAGATGGAGAAGGCCAAGACCACTCGGAGAGAGACCCACTGAGAGTTGGAGGCGAACCAACACAGGAATCACTTGCAACACGAGGAGCTAGTATCGGCGAGTTCTCTCCATCGACATCCTGTCGACTGGGAGATTTGGTTCGTTTCTCAGCAAGTGGCACGAGCTCACAGGCATTGAGGATCGGGTTGTGGTAAGGTAATCGAACACGGTGTTGGATGTGGTCAATGCGATGGTTGATAGACATAGACATGGCGCGCAAGTCAGTAGGGGCCGACATGCAACGCTGAAGGGCGGTGTTGGGCCACGTCCAGGCAATAGTTCCGTCACAGCTTCTAGATCGAGGTTTGTGCCCAACGTAAGATTTACCATTTGAGTCATTTGACGCATCTTGAAAATGGCCTACAAGTTCGCGTTCATATTCGGCAACCATATCAAGATCAGTACTTAGAAGGATGCCCTGATAGAGGAGACTCAGTGCTTCAAGAAGAATGCTTGGCCGGGCAAGTACAACATCAGAAACTTCCTCCCGTACACAAGCATGTAAAACTCGGAAGATGGTTCCATGAAGTTCCGCGCAGAATAAGAGATTGAACGGAACATGGGAAAAAGACTTGTAAATGGGCGCATCTAGCGGCAATGCCATAAGACGACAAACATATGCAGATGCAGATGCGGTGGTGCAGGACATGGACTGTGAGCGATCTCCTGAGCTCCGCGGACTGATTTCGTCATCAGTAATACTGTCAAGGCTAGAGCTAATATCACGGCGCTTGCGCTTTCTCTTATGAAAAAGGTCGAAGTTCTCTTCCATGACCTGTCGCTGTTCTGTTGTGAAGTGCGAATAGTACAAGTCTAGGTCGCTAGTCCAATAGGACTCTTTGAGTGAGTATGTACCTTCCGTGTCCTTAGCGCTAGGAGGATTGAAGTCTGCTACCTCGGCGAGAACATCCTCCAGACGCCCTCCCTCTTCGAGGACACGTAGGGGAATACATGCTTCAATTGCACTGAATGTGCGTTTACTTCCTGGACTTGAAGCAAGAGCATGGATGACCTGTTTGTGTAGGGTTTCTTTGGGTCGTTCGCCGAGACGGGTACGGTCATGGACAAGAACGCTTACAAGATGAAGCATACTCTCACACATCACTGCAAGCTGATCCTCATCAAGTTTCTCAGACTCGGCGCGACGCTGGCGGCGACTCTTGCGACGGGCAGAGTCGTTAAGTGTACCACTGGACTCCAACACAGACGTTGGGGTCCATGCATAGCTCAGGACCTCGTCGACTTCAAAGCGTTTGGCAACGAAACGGATGAAAGAGTCGCCATCCATGACGGAGGCGGAGTACTGTAGTGTGAAAAGGTCAAGGTCGTGTGCAAACCAAGACCACGACCGAGAAAGATAATGCTGCGGTTCCACTTCAACGAGGGCACCATTACGTATCCACGCTCTCGAGCGTACTTGCGCAAGCTTTGAAAAGACGCGGAGAGGGTGTTCTGCAACTAGACAAGCAAAGCCAGCAGGGGTAATGCTGGAGTTACTATCTTCGCCTTCGTGATGCTCTCGGGCGTCGATAGATTGTGCAATCAATATGTCTAGCATGTCACGACGGCCCATTAGACCGGATGGTGTGGGAGGAGCATGTCCTTGACCCTCTTGGAGAACCTTGCGCAAAGTTGTGCGTGGCTCCGTTTCTTCAATAGCTGCATGAAAAATGCCCGCCCAAAAACGGTGCAACGGGATATGGATTGAAGTCGTGTAGCTCCCTGACGAGACAAGGTGCGTGAGGCTCGCGACGACACCCGAGAAGGGGTCACCACCTTTAATATGCGCTGTACTCATGGTAATAAATCGTCGTGCAGTGAGGCCCTGACTCTCTAACCACTGAACAAGCGCCCTTGTGGTAGAGCGCAAGGCATTGAGTGCCGTGGGCTTGGCACCTGGATTGTCCCGCATCACTTGCTTGAATCCATCAATCAGGCGAAAGAAGGCACAAACCATTTCCATTTCCAACAAAAATGCACCCTCCCACGTTGCACGATTCTCGAACTCTAAGTGCACATCGACCTTGCGAGTCTGGGGATTTATTTCTTGTAGCATAGAAAACATGGTAAGAGCCTGTTGGAGGATTTCAGGACGTTGCATAATACCATGAATGGTGACAGTGTCGTGAACAAGTAGGAGACGTAAATCCATAATAAGTCGGTAAAAGAGGCGTGTTTCGACATTTTCTGATGCCACATCCACCATGACATTTGAGTTGTTATGGCCCAAGTTGCAATTACTCATGGGCGGGAAGCCTCCGTCAGGCCCTAAAGTGCGAGCCCGTCGAGAAGAGGACCTTGGTTCTGGATGTCCACGCAAGGCTGCGGCTGCAGCCGCTGCTGCCGAGTCCCCCCCATCGCTGGGCAAGTTGCGATTCCTTGGCAAGCTGACAACGTCGAAACGCCGTGGCACAGCCGCCCTTTTTCCTAGCTGGAGAATGGCGTCAACTGTGATACCTAACATGTCGGTTGGCTGGCCTGTGACTAGGTGGCGAACCTGTTCGGTGGAGTTGCAAAGCTGGCAAAGAATGCGGTCCAGGTATTCATTGATACTTCCTCTGACAACTTTAGAGCCATGTAGATAATTGGTAATAAGGTAGCCATAATTAGTGACAAATGTATCTGTATAATGCGTTTTGAAGTCATCATCAATGAGGAGGCGCAAAACGAGGATACCAAGAACTTTTTGCACATCAGACTCAAGAAAAATGCCAAAGCGGATAAACGCTTCAATACAACTATGTTGGGCAAAGCTCTCGGAAGCATACGCCGAGGCTGGGCGATGCGCGCTATATGGTGTAACAAGTTCCTCAGCTATGAGTCTACGAAGTGGAGGCCCGAGTTCGCAAAGCTGTGTAAGAAAGCGAATAATAAATTCAAAGAGTTTCTGCCTTTTCTCCACATGACTGTCCCTTGTAGTACTAAAATGTTGAATTCCTTGCGTACCGTGGTCTGTGAGGTTGTGGAGGTGGGTGCCGCTGGAGAGTACAAGATTGGGACTTGTGTGCCAAGTATGATCGGCAGCTTTTCGCCAGGGCTCCCTTGGGGCTGAGATAGCTGCAAGTACATCACAAATACAAAGAAGCAGTTCTCTAGCCAGAACGCTAACAACAAGGCTAGTGCCACGGCGCACAGTGGGCGGGAGAGCGTCGGTACCAGTAACGGGGGCATTGGGGTCTACGCGATGGGCTTTGCAATTGCCGCTTGGCCTCCATGCATTCGGATCTCCGCAATCGCAGCATCCTCCGCTATTGGATTTGTAAATGCGAAAATCATGGCCTTCGTGGTCTGCCGGGTCAAAACACTCCACGCAGATGCATGAACTCTCTGTAGTTCCACAATCCTTGCACCTATACGCAACATGATTGCTCAGCCAGACGCGGTTGCACCTGGGCCACGAGGAACCAAATTCCTCCCGCAACCTTGCAGTCTCTTTCGCTGGGTCCTGACCTCCCATGGCAGTCCATTCGCACAATTTCAGAGCTCTGGTCATGCAGTCCACATCCACGTCTAGCCTTGACTCGTTCCACGCCTGCTCTAATACATACAAGAGCGCATCTTGCGCCATCTCAACCGAAGTATCTTCCTCGAGTACCATTCTGGAGCCAAGTTCTCCGAGATCTCCGCTGAGGCCTTCATTTACATGATCTTCAAGATATTTAAACCCACTTCCAGTGCCTTCTCCAATATCTTGTTCTACAGTTCTACCTCTTCTGATGCTACTGCTGTTGCGCCCTTGAAGCCCCAGCTGCTCTGAAGAATTTGGGCTCGACGAGGAGCTTGCAGAAGGGCTTTCTTGCAGAGAGTATCTTCCTTGACCAGATCTTGGCCTCCGAACAAGCGCCTCAAGCCTGGTGCGAAGACTAGCGGTTGTAACATGGGATGGTTGGGACTGCGCAGATGATATCTGCGTAGAGGTTTGAGCTACTGCAGAGTTCTGGGTCGAAGTCGAGGATGAGGTCGAGGAGTTTGAGGATGTGAGCTCCGAGAGACGCAGGGTCGACGCCATGCCGGCCAGCGCGCTACCAAGGCCGCCACCGCCCCACATTCTGTAATTTTTAACGCTATGGAGCCGACTTCAAGGCCGCCGACGAGGTCTCTGCAGCTTCACTCTCGTGACGATGAAGATGCTGGCCTCGCTGGGTTCAAAGTTCAAACTCGGAATCCCAAACTTGTCTATCCGCCGACGGACGAACGTAGTACCAGAAAGCACAGACAGACACGTCTCGCAGAGGCGGACGGACTATAGGTCGCGCAGCAGCCCGGGCTGCGAGACGCTGCGAGACGCCGCACCGACGTTGCCTGCGCAGATAGACACGCCTGCGCAGATCCTGTTATGAAAGAATGAGTGAATGAATAAGAATAAATAAACGAATGAATCGACAAATTATTAATCAAAAAACTTAGGTCTCTATATTCTCTTCTTCATGAATAAAAGTTTGTTATTAGGGCCATTACTGAGAAACTCATTCATTCTTTTTTAGTACATTATAGGGACTTAGTTAGTACTCGCCTCATCTTACCTTACCTACTATATATGCTATACCTACTATCGCTCATTCGCGTCTTTCTTCTTTCTGTTCCTTCAATCTCATCTTCACTCACTGATTATCGAAGCTCTAATTTCTCCAGCCAGCTCGAAGCCAGCTCGCTCCTCGACGTCGGAGTACGCTCGCTGGAGACATCGCCCTCACGTTTCGCCTACTGTATAGAACATGGATGTACGCGCTGGGATGCATAAAGGCGTCTCGTGTTTTGTCTACGACTGCCTATGAAGAATAGGTCAATAAATCAACAATGCCTCGTGTAGTATCGACCTTGAATAGTGAGAATGGAAGAGTATCTGTTGATGCTGCTTGCTCGCTCCTCGGAAGGGGCGGGAGGGCCGTGCAGGGCACCAGTGCTGTTGGGATTGGGCCGCCGATGGTCTGGGCATCGCGCATGATACATAAGCTTTCTTGAGTTGTCTACGCTGTTCTGAGTTCGTTTCTTCTCTTTGGATCGTCCATGAAACAAGTAAATCTCCGTGGGCTTGCAACTCCGGTACGGCTTCGCAAGCGCCAGAGCACGCTGCACTGCTTGAGAACTGCGGCCAGAGGACCCGCACATCGTGAGGAACGACCCTTCGTGATTGACTTAGGCTCTGTCAGAAAGATCGAACGGGAAAGACGGAAAGTTATGATCAGCGTACGCCATATCAGTGCGGGGTCACAAGGCTTCATTAAATTTTAAAGAAATGATAGAAAACGCCAACATTTCCTACTTCCACCTTTGATACCAAAACTGCGAGGCACTGTGTGAGAGACAATGTCTGCGAGGCATTTATTTGAAGCCCATATATAGAATCCTCTCTACTGGCGTCGGTGCACGCAGGTGGGTTAGAAGCCGCAAGCGATGGCAGTTTCCCCTTCAGCAGAAGCAGCGCGACTACAGCGAAGACAAATCTTCGCTCGTAATATTATTATTATTATTCAAGTAAAAAAAGAAAAAGAAAAAGGGTCCATGTCTATTTTAGAACCGAACAGCCTTGTCTCCGCGATTTCGGAGTGAAAAGGCCCGGGAACCAGGTTGAGTGAAGAGCTAACTACAGGTGCGGAGATACAATAAATTTGAAACAAGCTCTAGAGCCACGCATCTGCATGGACACTGGCCTTTTCGTATGTCATTTTGAGTGCATATTTTAAAGGTCAAGTATGACCTCAAATAACGAATGAGAGAAAGGAAAACATTTTTTAAATACAAAGAATCGAAAATGTTTCCTTGCGCTATAGAATGAATATATTTGGATATATGGATAGAACTACATAAACGACAATCACAAACCGCTTGAAGCCATAATTTTGAGAATTGAATGCGCAGCTGCATGGAGGAAATGAGATACACCCTTTCAGCACGAAGATGGTTCTGAATTTATGGTGATGCTTTTTCAGATGTGCCTCTTTGCTTCTACTAGCAGCTACCCTAGTTCATAATATTGAGGACAAGGTTGATAAAGGATAATTTGAAATGTATTTATATTCATTACAAAGATCGTTACTGATTGAGTTTAGCATCGCGAGTATAATATTGAACATATTTATATGCTGATGATTCGGCTTAAAGACCTAATAAGGTGTGTGTGTGTTATGTGTTTTCCTCAGATTTATAATAGTTTTCATTTATGTTTAATATATATATTAATTAAAATTAAATATCATGATACTAGAACTTGATTATATACATATAAAATAAAAACTCTTTTTAAAAAAACAAAAAAAAAAACAAATATATATATATATCATTTTAAAGTACTTTTTAAAAATATAGTAGTTAAGAGCATAGATATGGGCTTCAAGCTTTTTAATTCCCCATAGATACATTATGCGATGATAACTAAATTTCTTAGTTTTTAATTGTCTGGCAAAAAGTGATGTTGGTGTAGTCAGGGAGTAGTTTGCGTGAGTATTGGCTAAAATAAATCTGAACAGAAATATTTGAGACAATGCGAGTAAACATTGCTATTTTAATGAATCATTTTGAACAATTAGTATGAGCTCTTATAAATGTTGCTGAGTCCTTTGAATCAAGATATTATTTTAATCATTGAGAAAGGATGACCTTGACAATAACACCGTTACCTGTTTGTTATTCTTTAAATCAAGGTCAGGTTACTACTCAAACCGATCGGGATGCTTCTGATGAAGATTTATCTCGCTGTAATCATACAAACGCTGGTGGAACTGAAGATTTTGACACGTACTGTAGTGGAAAGTTAAAAATGCAAAACGATTTTCTTTTTAAAATAAATGACTAATTGTACACGGCATTTCACGCTAACCACTTGTCTTTCCTATCGTACGGTACAAGTTATTAAAAAGGGACTTCGTACAAGGCATAGAGTCTAGTTGTTGTCTTTGTTATTGGTGAAATCCTCGTCACCAGCAAGAATAAGCATGTAGTCAAAGACTTTTGCATGGATCTAAATGAAAGAAAATAACATATCTAGTAGTTATCAATTTCCCTTTCAATTTTGTGGCACTTCCTTTGTTTCCAATTAGAATAGTGCTAACGAACGAGCACACTCATGAAAGGCCCAATACCGACAAGCTAATAGCATTAAAATTCGTCTTATTCTTCACAACCTCAGTCTTTCTACTTTCCTCTGTCAGAAAGTCAAACCATCCATAAGTAAGTTTATCTTGCTCGGTATCATTACACAACATTATAGCATGCTGTTCGAAAGCCTAGGTGATTTTAATTTAAGTTACACTAAACTTAATGTCTTGCAAAGAAACTGTGGACAGAAGAACCATAAATTCAAGTAAGGACCCAAAAGTGAATATCTGAAAGGTCAAATATATTTTGTTGCTCTGAAGTTGGATAAGAAGACCACATTTACAATGTGAGACAATACTCAGTGGGGCGGTTTTGTTCACACCAATTAACCTCCATGGTTTTCAAAGAGGATTATTCACCCTCTATTCATTAAAAGAGGAGTACCACAATGGGTCGTTTTGAACCTCTAGTAATGTTTGCGGATGTGAAGCCTTGATGATGAATACAAGCTGTCAAAGTTGCAAACAGTACAACTCTAACCCTTTTTACTTAATTCTCCAAATATACATAAGTTTCATCACAATCCATGTCATCCCCATTTCAACATCCACAAAGGATCTATGAGCAAATCAGATCAGGCCAGCCTAAGAGAAGGAAATAAATAAATAAAAAAACTAAAAAAAAAACTAAAAGAAATAAGAAAGATAATCAACAGGTTGAAAAGCTTAATCAGGGCTTGTCATGAGCTTTTGGTTAGCTCCTTGATTCTGTGCTGTACGACTGAGCATTGCTTAATCATATTTGTTTCCTTGCTCCTTCGCGCGTTATCTCCGAGCAGCCACCATGTCGATAAAGGGGACTTTCGGTGCGTCCGATCGTCCTAGAGTGTCTGCAGAGTTACCGATTCCAAAGCTGCAAGCACTTACAGCACCTTGCGGAGGCACATTGAAGTCTCCTGTCGGAGGCGGCGTGTCGAGTTATGTGGAAAGATCAACCGGGACTTTGCAAAACGAGCTCCCCGAAGGGAGCGCTAACAACTTAGATAAGTTTGTTCTAGTGGCCAACTTCATATTACGAATTTCTGGAGAACTTGAAACCATCTCGGAAAATGTTGTGGCGTTCAGGTCTTCGATATCTTCTAAAGTTGTACCTGTGGGCGTAGATATCAACTTGTCACAATCCTTAGTAGAGAGCTTAGAGCTAGACAAAGTCTTGTCAACTGGAAATAGTTTTGCTGCTTGCCGAAACTCCCTCCAATTTCAAAATAGAGTGATTGTGCGCCTCATCCCATATATGCTCCCTTCAGATGCATCTATGCCCGCTCGAGGAGTACAGCTTTGCTGCACTAAGACCCCTAACAATGGCAGTTTCGGCACTGACTTCCACCGCATCGAGGTTTGCACATTGGTACCTAAAGATACGACCTGTGCTCAAGCTTTTACTAGACTTCTTGAAATGGCAGACCAGGAACTACTAGTAGCACGGAGTTCAGGTATTGCTGCTGACATTCAGGTCCATGTGATAAATGATGGCTTGCCTGTTCACATTCGAGGTTGTCGAGATCCTACCAGAATCACAAGGATTCGCCGCGAACTCGGTCTTCCGGCAAGCTCCCGACTCCCAAGCTCTGTTTCCCGCGTACACAATTTCGTGTTTTGCGCCACCGAAAAAGAGCCCCTGCCAAGATCAAATATACATTTGCGGGCAAAAGAGCCTAACCAAGTGGACGCATCTAAAATACATCTTGTAAGAGGTAGATTTGACTATTATCATTATGGAATGCAAAATCTTGATGATCGAGGATGGGGTTGTGCATACCGAAGCTTACAAATGATGTTGAGTTATTTCCACTATAATGGATATAGCGTAGTTGAATCTCCCTCTAAAGCAACAGATGCTACACAAGAGCTAGTGCCTAATGTTATCGAAGTTCAGAAGCGTCTTAAAGAAATGAATGTGATGGATACTAACTTCCAACCGCCTTGCAAGCAGTGGATTGGGTCGCAAGAAATTTCATGGATCTTGAGTGATCGATATGATGTAGATTGTCGATTTATTAGGGCACATGGGGACTATGAAGATGCATTCACACAAATCGAGGAGCATTTGGTTGGTGCTAACACTCCAGTAGTTGCTTGTGGTGCTAACCTTGCTCTTGTCATTGCGGGCACGGCACGCACTGCTCTTGGCCGCCCTATGGCGGAGAGTAAGCTGCTCATTGTTGACCCACACTACTATGCTGCAAGAGATGATAACCTCTCACAGCTTGTAGAAGAGGTCTCACGGATGGAAGGTTACTCAGCACTTCCTGTTGGCTGGAGAACAATCAAGTCGGTACTGTCGCCTGGAAAACGTGCTTCGACATCACTGGCATGGACCTTGATATTGCCCATGGTTTGATGCTCGAGACAACATTTTCAAAATTTGCCGTTGCGTTGAGTTGCGTGATTGATCAGACTAAAGACCTGAAGTTCAGTAAAAGGGTTGGAGGTCCGAAGCTTCTGTTCAGAGGAGAGGGAGCATAATGATGAAGAAATAAAAGTTTTTAGAAAGAAGAGAACCCTTACCTGTCGCTACTTCCTCCTTTTTCGTTTGTACATTTATGCTCTTACATCTATCTACTTGTCATCACATTGACTTCAAGCTAGACGGCCCAATGAAGTACCACTTTTTTCTTTTGTTTTGCTGTCCTCAATATTGTTGAGTTTTGGTGGGCGCCAGTGACTCTTAGAATCAAGAGTTCATATGATCGTCGTAGTATTCCTTTTCTACTTGTGTTTCTTGTTTGCGAGCATTCGCCTGCCTTTATTCATGGGTTTATTTGATGCTGCTTAGACGTATCGTTTTTTGTTATTTGCTCTTTTAATCGTTTCGTAGTTTTTCTTTTGTCCTCTCCACTTGCAGAGAGCTTCCTGATGCTGTGTGCTAAGCAAGGGCTTGATTGCTGCGTTATAAGGACTATGCTAGGGGATCTGCAGACGACCGTTCC
Organism: Schizochytrium sp. TIO01; assembly: GCA_004764695.1. Lineage (NCBI taxonomy): Eukaryota > Bigyra > Thraustochytrida > Thraustochytriidae > Schizochytrium > Schizochytrium sp. TIO01. The sequence goes on along the minus strand of SMSO01000037.1, from coordinate 1,843,317 downwards.
TATGGGGAACGTGCCTCCGTTATAAGGTGCGATTTTGTAGTTTGCTTTGTAGTTGTCTATTTTTTATTTTTTTCTTCCAAAAACCTATTTGGCTTCAGGTTTGCTGGCGCTGTTCATATGCAACATCAATAGGCGAGAACTTGCACATCTCTGCCCGAATACATGGTAGCTAGTTAAAAAACAGTCATAAGATGAGTGCAAATGCGAAAGCCCGTTAGACGCGCAACATAGATGCGATCTGGGAGCCACCCTTGCCTGAGGTCAGTGGTCGATGCCCAACTGCATTACCTCGCTGCTCAATATCATACGAAGACGACTCATGGCGCTTCGTGCGGGGCTTGACCCCGAAGAGGAAGACCGCACCAATCACTACAGTGGTCCCAGCTACAAACTGCAAAGTAAGAGAAAACCCGAACAAGAGGCTGGACAATACTGAGGACAGAATGATGGAGATGGATGTGGCAAAGCCCTTGAGAATGTTATCTGCATACTTCATCACCACAGCAATCATAAGACCACCTGCTGCCTGTACTATCACCACGAGCCATACAATAGGCGTGTAACCGCTAAAGAAGCCGTGCTCAAACACGTCTACAGCATCATTCATAATCACGCCGAGAAGGCCAAGGATAATACCAAAGACAGCGAGCTGCATGTTACGAGTGAACAAGGACACCACGCGGCCATGTTTTAGAATCTTTTCTGTGTAAACACCAGCGAAGCCAGAGGATACACACGCCAGAAGAACACAAGTCACACCAACCAAACGGTTACCTTCAGAAGCCCGATCTTTATTACCTCCGCCCGAGGTAGAGGAAAGCTGCACCATGGCCACTCCCATCATGAGCATCACAAGGGCTAGCATCTGATACATGGACAAGGTCCGGCCTAGCATAGCGATACTGAACATGGCTGTAGTGAGGATCTTGAGCTGGTAGGTAACCTGATAAACTGCGGCTTCCAGGTTGGAAAGAGCAAGGAAAAGAAGGTTGTTTTGAATGGTATATAGAATGCCAGGAACTGCGAGTTTGAGGATATCTGGGTTCGTGAGCTCGTCTCCGGCAAACTCGAGAAAGTCTCCTTTGCTTTCGCGCTCCTTGTACACGCCGTAGGTAGAGATACAGAGCTTCAGTACCTCAGCCATGACAACTGCGGTGGATGACTTGTAAAGCATGCCATCCGAAGCTGTGTTCGTTCGAGAAAACCTCATCGCAAGTACAAGTACAGTGTTCTGTACGATGAGCAGGATGAGACTTAACCACTTAAGCTCGAGAGTGATGCCCAAAATCTCGATGGCATTTTCTTTTCTGGTGTTCGTATTGCGTTGTCTTGACGTTTGCGTGTCTTTGTGGTTGGCATCTGTCATCGACGAAGACCCCGAGTTTCCCATTCCCACTGGAAAACGCTGAGCTGAGAATCCAGGAAGCCGTGGGGCGTGTCTTGAAACAAATCCTTCGCCGTCGAGCCCGTTATTTTCACTCGGGACTCTTTTCATTGCAGCTGCATAAGAATTGGTATATTGCGCTGGCATTTTCGTTCGTTCGCCGAGAACCCCGTGTGTTGTTTTGCAGCTCGCGAACCAAGAAGCTCCAATGTATCAAGTTGATCTCTACAGATCTGAATGGCAGAAATCAACAATATCAATCGTAGAGAAGAAGAAGAAGAAGAAGAAGAAGTCAGAGTCGTCAACGCCCCAAAGTTCGCAATCCGCTCAAACAACGCCAACCTGGCAGTCCTAACTACGCTTCAGTCGTTGTAATAAGGTTCGAGACTCTCTCAGGAGCTCCCTTTCTGTGCCTAGCTCGCCCAACGGGTCTTCACGCACGCCCCACAAACGAAGCTCCTGAAGGGTTTTGCCTCACGGCTCGAGGAATCGACTGTTTGCCTGCTTCATCTCATTCCCATATTGCTCATAGTCAGTAGTAGTATACCTATTATAATAAGATTGATAAGAGTAACAATTATATAATATCAATAAAAACTATATCCTTAGAATGACAATTCAATCGACAACTTCAACAGTGGTACCAACAACAACATTAACGACGCCAACAGCAGAAACAGCAAAGTCTCAAGAACTCCTTCAAGATGTTGCAGAATGGCCTCAAGCTTGAGGTTGATGATGAGCAATGACGCTTCATGATCTGCGGAATCAGTCTAGATATAGGCCCACCTTGTGGTAAGTACCCGCCAGTATCAGGTACTCGAGTACCCAGCCGTGAGAACAAGAACAAGAACAGAGCCGAAAGCGGCGCCAAAGCTAAAACTCTCAGAAAAGACTACGTCCTAATCTGAGGACGCTCTTGTATTCGCAAGGCCCCCTTCCCTTGAAGCAAAGAGTGAAGCCTAAAGTTAAACCGCCAAAGTCTTCCCTTAAACCCAAGCAGACTCGCAGACTTCTTCACAAAGTCTACTGCGTCTCCCTATACTATCAAGAATAGGAATACTCTAGTTTGCCCTGGCCATCTACAGTGGGTTATTTACTTCGCCACAGAGCGCTTCAAGCTGCCAGCTTATTAAAGCAGGGTTCGGCCTGTTCTTGGCGGGCTTCAGCCACGTAGGCGCCTACCTACCTACTACCTACCTGCTGACTACCATCCGCGATTGAACCAAAGCTGTAGAGATCGATCAGCTCTTGGACTCTGTCCCTGCTGGAGTCAAGCTGAAGCTCGGAGACAGCAGGACGCCAACGAGAACCTTGCTCGGCTTGCACGGAAACCAGGCTGCCTTCGCAGTGACAAACAAACAAACAAACAAACAAACAAACAAACAAACAAACAAACAAACAAACAAACAAACAAACAAACAAACAAACAAACAAACAAACAAACAAACAAACAAACAAACAAACAAACAAACAAACAAACAAACAAACAAACAAACAAACAAACAAACAAACAAACAAACAAACAAACAAACAAACAAACAAACAAACAAACAAACAAACAAACAAACAAACAAACAAACAAACAAACAAACAAACAAACAAACAAACAAACAAACAAACAAACAAACAAACAAACAGACAAACCACAATTCGATTTGGCCTGACAATTTGGAGGTACCTAAGTGAATAACAACTAACAACCGGAATCTTGTCATGTTTTATGAAATGCTATAGACCAAACCAGGGAGTGCTAAATGTTCGAGATGTGGATGCTCCATCGCTGAGGAGGGCGACATTACTCGTAACAAGTTGCTCTTCGCCCAAAAGTGAGGCCAACCTGAGCACGGTTTTTTTACTAAAGGTTGGGCTCCACCACCAATGCTACAGTGCCAGCTGGTTTCATTCACGGACGTCGCGGCGATCTGTGTCCAAGCTCGACTTGGATCTGGATGCTGCTTGTGGTAGATTCTGGCAAGCCGGCAGTCCTGAAGCCATTGTTCCTGCGCTGTTAGACAGCGTGTTTTGCTCAGACTGATGATTCGGTAGCGAGCTGGCTAGCTGCCATCTGGTACATCCACATCCATACATCCATCCATACATCCATCCATACATACATACGTGTAAAACATACATCCATACATACATACATACATCCATACATCCATACATACACCCATACATTTAGACTTCTCAAACATACATCCATAAATCCATACATATGTACATTCGTATGAAACAAATATGCATGCATACTTCGGCCAGCTTTGAGAGGTTCTCGCATGGGTCTTGGCCTTGGCGGAAATAAATCCTCAGGTTGATCAGCATGCTCTTGCATTTGGGTTCCCGGTGCATTCGCCCGCTTTACTCCGTTAGAGTCGTTCGCGAGCCCGAACTTCGTTCATAAACACGCCAGGGATCGCGGTGGCTTTGGCGGTGGATATTGCACGAAGAGGAGGAGGAGGAGGAGGAGGACACGTGTCCGTTTAAGGCATTTGGCATTCATTACATTAAACCTGTGGCAGGTCTCGGCTGAGGCGCCTTGCGTCGGCGGCGGTTCCTGTAGAATGGGAACGGAGAGCCAGGGATAAAGAGCTCGAGGCCCGGCTTGCAAGAGCGAAGATCTGACTCGTGCTTCGAACGTTCAACTGCAGGCAGTCAGACATTTTCAATATGTAAGGGTCAACGCTCCACTAAGCTGGTTGGTTACTTTGGGCTGCTCGCCGGGTTTTTGGCGGCATAATGATGCCACAACAAGATTACTACTCACTACTACTTCCTGGCAAGTCTGCTGATTGGGTGGCTGCTGCACTGGGTAGGTGCTGCTGTCGTTGAGGATCAGGATGTACCTGTTTATATTGATCACATGTCTTTGCTTTGGGTGAGGGCTCTCACGAAGCAGTCGGGAACCCGAACTGTGAAGTCTCCAGGGAAACAGGATCGAAGTGCTGCTGCGGCTGCTGCTCTTTTACCTTTGCGAAATTCTGTTATTTCTTACGCTTGAATAGGCGGGACTAGATCCTCTTCCTAGAAGACAGGCCGAAAGGTTTACTTCGGTTTGCATCAGCTCTTCTGAAGACTTTCCCCTGGTAGCAAGCACAGTTTGTGCAGATTGGTTCCCATATCAAAAAATAGTGGCAGAGATTGCTTGAAACGAAGAGATAGATAGGTTATAGGTAGGTAGTACCAAGTGTTAGGCATCTATCTACCTACTGTCTGGTCTATCCGTCAAAATGAAATAAACAAGTGAGTTGCAAGGAAATATAAGAAAAAGGTGGCTCTTAAAACTCACAACCTTTTGTTCAGCAACCGTGATTGATGGTCAAGACCAATACTTCACGGCTGTAAGTAACCAAGCGAGTAGGAACCCACATCGTCCTCTTGAGGTCACCGAAAAGTCTTTGATTTTACTTCTTATTTATAAAGTTTGAGAAAGTCAAGCTTTCTTCTTGACGTAATTACAACAGAAAGGGAATATATATCAAAAGCTAGTTGAAAGAATTGCGAATTATAATGTTATTTAGTTTACTAGACCTCGATCGATGCATGCAAGAATGACATTCGCAATGTTTTTTTAAAGACTTCTGGGTGTGCAGCAACTATTCCACCATTTTTAAATATCACTCCAACACCGCAATTGCGTCGATGGTGCCAAATACTGCCTTTGAAGGGAATTTTTCGTGGATTCCTTGCATAGGAGTCTTCAGTGATTCCTCAAACATCGCAATACAAAGTGAATAGCTGATACATCAAAGTAGATATTAAAAGGAGGACCGCTATATATTTATGTTTCTATCTCACAAGTCGGTTTCTCAGAGTAATATATTTATGTCTTGCGAAACTGAGTCAAAATGAACTTCTGTATGATGGAAGCCATATGGTTACATTCTGTTAGACAGCAAAACCATCCTCGTCAACATTGGAGTGGTTCGAGGAATTGTCCTCAAGCCTGTTGAAGTAATACTCAGGAACGGTTGGACGGAGATCTTACCTTCGCACCCTAAAGTGCCAGTTGTTGTAAGGCTCTAGTTGTTTTGTTAACCATGGCACAAACAACGTATATTCAGGATTTTATAAAGAGTAGCCAACGCCAATTATTTGCTCCATGGCTAATTGTAGTCATATCGTTCTTAGGTCTGATCATGATTACGATATATAAAACGAAGACGCACTTATGTGGAGTTACGTTTATCCCATTGAAATTTGGTCTACAGTATCTATTCTGCATACATGGGTGATCTTAGGTGTAAGGGGTGCCATCTACCATGAAACCTTTTATGGACAGAAAAAAATGAGATTCACAATTTTCTCGACCTCAAGTGTATATATAGTCCTAACTATGAAACAATGCAGAACGTCTTGGTAAGACGTGAACTGATGCTCTCTTATTGATATCCTACGTAAGTATGAGGTCTAACAGGAAATCATCATGCGCACTCAACCAAGGTATCTTAATTTGGAAATTTGTTACAATGGCGCTGGTAGCCCCCATTGGCAGCAAGGACAATCTCGACAAATTAAGACAGGGTTCACAGTTAAGTTATTCATTTCGATTAGTAAAAGAAACTTCGACAAATTGTGTTGCACAATAAATTAGTTCTCTTGGACTGGACCACCGTACCTTGAGGAATAGAAACCACCTTTTCATATAGGCCTTAGCAAATTGGACTCTATCTTCATAGTTCCTGGGGAAAGCTTCTGAGTGGATTCAGGTGCTGATTGTATAAATTTGGCTCCGACTCTTTGTAATTCGTCCGAACAAGGAGAGTAGTAATATATAACCCTTTCATAGTTTGGCAGGCACGGTTTCAATCCGATAAACTGATTTAAGAATCGACTTGGTATGAGCTGGGCGATAGCCTCACAACTATATTGAACTTGTACAATGGTGCTAAGATTTTAAGCACCTCAGAGAGTGAATTCCGTAGCAAGTATCAAGAGGGTAATACTATCATGACGATGTTCACAACCATGTGCCAATAGTAGCCCCAACGCCGAGATCCTCGCACACCTTTTAAGAATTCCTCCAATTTTGATGCCAATAAAATTTAATATTTAAAAAATTAAAATAAATTCCAAGAAAAAATAAATTGAACTTGACTCGGAAATACATCAAATCTTTTTAATATAATAACATTATTATCACGACATCTGAGTCCTTACTTTTATTAGATACTTATTGGAGCTACTTCAAAATGCCATCTGACTGGCTCTCATCAGCGCTGCTGCCTCCTACGAGATCCTTGATATCATTCATCCTCCTCATGTACTTTGAGCTATCAAATGTAGTCTTACAAATTTTTATCCCAACTTACGATCTCCAAGCTGAGTAATCTTTTAAAAGTGCTATCTAATTAAATTCACCATCAATTATTCTAGCTAGAGCTCACTACTAAATGGTACTTGTGTTCTTACCTATGAAGTATTCCAAATCGATGACAAGGAGAAGAAAAAGTAAATCAGGTGTGTACCAAATATTCAAGGCTCAGGCTCCCAGCGAGGTTTTTTCGGGCTAAACTGAGACTAACCAGGCTCCTGGCTCCTGGAAATCCAATAAATAAATAAAAGGCATTAGCTCTCAGCATTATTAGCAATCATTTGAGCTTCTTGGCCAAGTCCACGTCAACCTACCTAAACACCTTCGTATGTTGTCTGTACTAAAATAATCTTGCACGCAGAACACGCGCGCAGCTAGACATGAAACTTCCTCCTCAGCCCCCCAGGAACTGTGGACACCTTTTTGTCAATTATAGCTTATGGGTGTATACTGTACATCTGCGCAGAATATGTGCTTCTTATCCTGGAACTCAAACCTTAACAGCAAATTTTTAAAATATGATGCTATCATCGTCTTTGAACGAGTTGTTTTCATCGTCGTAAATGTTATTATGCATTTCAAGCTCATCACCTGATCGGGTACTGGGGATGCTGGGTACTATAATTCGTAGCTGCTCTCTCTTAGGTCCTGGCAATTTACAGTTGATGACTCCTTGAGTTGATTGACTCGTGTGTATTTCTTCAGTCAAACCTAGTTGATTGATGTGGTTGAAATACATAGAATAGTTTACCCATACCTCCTCTTTCAACTTCATGCGACCAGTAGGTAACGTGATGAGATTTAGAAGGTCGGTTGTGCCATGTACTCGCTTCCTCCTTCTCACCTAAGAGTCAAATGTTGCCTATATTTAATCCTGCCCTTCAAGAGATCGGCATCATTCTAAATTCGGCATCCAAGGTTTTCACCGTGTCTCTGTTCACCAGGCGAATTACAAACCGCATAAAGGAAACGAAAGATAGACATATCTTCATTTACAAAATATCGAAAATATTGAACTGGAAAGTAGGCTTCTAGGTAGGTAGAAGAATCAAACCTGAATTCTCCACCCAACCGCAGGATAATTGGAGATAAATATATTTAAAGAACAGAAAGGCCATGCTTATATCTTATTAATTTGGCGGCCGTAGCAATATCGCGACTCTCTTGCAGTGCCAGGCTCAAGAAACTGGAAACTTCGAGCTCTTGAAGCACCAGTACTATCGTAAATCATCGCTAAGCTACGGGGGAAAAGAACTCGAAAAGACACTTTAATTCTTAGAAATTTAAAATTAAAATAAACATGTTATATTTTGAAAAAAATAATAAAAATTGAAATTACGAAACTTCTGCTAGATCTATGAAAATGTATCAACATAAGGCACGTAGCAGATTCTAAGTCGAGAGTGGGGTAGGGGAGTCAGCTTCACGAGATAGACACTTTACCCACTCTTCCTCCTGCATTCATATTGCCTTCAGTGCTATACAATGAATTACCTGCTTCACGTGCACATCCCCCTTCTAATTATTCATGGTAAGTAGGCTCCTTTCTTTTTTTGCTTTAAAATAAAAGAAACATAAAATGATAAAATAATTACAAATAAATAACTGCATCATATAAGTAATCAAGAACCTCAATCAACCATCGACAATCGATAATCGATCAATTGCTCATTCGTGCCCCGGCAGAGAGAGGACAAGGCTCTCCAGGCTGTCGAATGTCCTCACAACTTCGCCCCTAGTAGTCTAGTCTTGCACCCTCTTTAGCTGCAGTTGCACCAGGATCTGAGTGAGGAAGCGAGCGAGTGAGCGAGTGAGTTCGTGCCCGAGCGAGCACGAATTGAAGTAGCGACCGGCGCGCGCCCAGGAGACCTTCCTTCCTGGTCTTTGTACGGTTCGGTGATCCCGCCATACAGCCTGCCATCCCAGAGCGGTTCTCACGCACGCCTCGTTCTCCCAGCTGAGGCCCACGCGGTTATTCAGCCAGACTGTTTGCTGGTAGCTCGCTTGCTTTGCGTGTTGTTTGCTTTCTGAAGAGTTGTTGTCACAAGATCAAGATCACCTGTGCACGCGCTGTGCAGAATCTCCACTTTCCATTGCCCATTCCTCAAGTTTGAGCTAGTTAGTCAGTCCCGCGTGCACCGCTTATTTCGTTGCAAATTAGGTAAGCAGAAGAGAACGCGGAGCAGAGCAGAGCGCAGCGAAGAAGAGCATACTCTTGCCGTGCCCAGGCAGCTGGAAGCTGCAGCCGTTTTCCACTCAGGAGCATCGGCACCATCGGCAAAAGCAAAGCATCCAAGTTAGCTCAGTGATTCTTTCGTTCGTTCTTTCGTTCTTTCGTTCTTTCGTTCTTTCGTTCTTTTCGCCTTTCAGACCCCTTTCTCTTTTCTTCCTCGTTTCTTTCTTTCTTTCTTTCTTTCTTTCTTTCTTTCTTTTCTTTCTGTCCTTCCCATTAACAAAGTAAAACTTTCAAAGAGAAACTCCTTTGAGGTGGAAGAATCGGCGGTCGATTGACTCGAGTCCCCAAGAACGTGCACTCTGGCTGCACGCAAAGCTCTATACGTGGAGGACTCCAACCCAGAGGCGATTGCTTCTAAAGTATCAGCAGTATCAGCAGTAGCAGCAGTTTTGACATCGCCAGAGAAAGAAAGCCGTCTGCACATCTCGGCTCTGCTTCCGTGAACTCTTTCCTGTGCTGGAGGTACTAAGCGCCAGCTAATCGTATCACTAGCAGTAGAGGTGCAAGTGCCAGCAGGCCATTGCTAGGAGGCGCATAGACAGTCCTACTGAAAAGTACACCTTCATCCTTTTTACTTTCTTCCACAGAATAAAGGCACTACCTACCTACCTACCTATACTGCGAATTGCAATCCAATTTGCACGCGCGCGGTTCACTGGGTTCGCAGCGTGGCCGCGTTTGGTGCAGGCAGAGCCTTGTTCCTGCAGCTTCCGGATCGGAGACAGCGCTGTGGCGGCGACGGCTGATACGCGATAAGTGCGGGTTGCCAGGTTTGCCGGGTTTTGTTTGCAGCTGCCGAATTGACTCATAAGCCAGCGAGCGCTTTAGAGTCTATTTAGCTCTGACCTTAAACCAAGTCACGAGCGTGCGTGCGAGCGTGCGTAAGTGAGTGAGTTCGTTACTTCGTTAGCTGGGTGCTTGTGCAAGCAAGCAAGTAAGCAAGCAAGCAAAGCAAGCGGGGGTATCGAGAGGCAACCTAGCCGTAAACAGAGTAAGCCAAGCACTCCAGGTGCCGGCTGATTGTGACATCTTGTGGAATTTGACAGTTCCGAGTGGAGCTGTCCTGCTTGTAGCCCAAGCAACAGCAGTTCGCTTCGCATTGAGAGGAACGTCCGGTCGAGACCAGGGTGAGAGGTAGCTGTGGCCAGAAGGCCCAGGGCTGCCGGTCTTGGTGCGGTTCGCCAAGCGCGGATCGCGACAGTAGAAGACTACGAATCGCGGACATCCACCATTGTGTCACTCGCGTGCAACGTCATGCGCTCGTTCTTGCGCAAGAGCGCAAGCCGTCGCGCGAGCGAACGGAAGAGTGTCAAGGCCTCCGCTGCGCCAGCGGAGTTTAAGCCCTCTTTTCAAACCCTGCTTATTTGCGACAACGGTCAGGACAACGTCCCCGAGGCTTTCGTAGACGCTGAGGGTCAGCCCAACGAGACCGTCGCCTTCATCTCGCAGTCCAGATCTCCTGGACATAAAAACGTCGGCCAGGATGCTATTGGCCTTGCTCGGTATGGAAATTGGGACATAAAAGTTCTCTGCGATGGCCATGATCGCGATGGCCATGAGGTGGCTCGTGCAGTTTGTGATGCTATGCCCGAGACGCTCCTGCGGCTCATGTCGGCACGTTCTGATCCGGATTCAGTACCCTCCGAGGAGCTCATCAAAGAGGCTTTTCGTGAGGTGTCCGACACCGTGTGCTGGACTGGTGAAGACGTGCATCCCGGTATGTTTGTCAAGTGCTTTGGGGGCAAATGGGAAGGACGCGTGGGCTTCCTAGCCGAAGTTCGCGACATTAACTCGGCGGTCTTGGTGGTTGTTGATGAGGATGGCTATCACAGACCCATGGTGGAACGCAAGTTTCTTAAGAGGCCCAAGTACACTGGTGGAACCACCTGTGTGGTCACGCTGCATAACACGTACAATGGAACCTGTAGGATTGCTCAGACCGGCGACTCGCGAATTATGATTTTCAACATGAAGATTTTCGAAGACTCGTTTCTGCAGCCCGTCTTCGGCTTGAGCGAGGTGCAGAGCAAACATGTCCCTCCAATGGCAATTGGCTCGCCTGCCCACAGCGTATTCAACCCGTCTGAGCTCCTGCGTCTCAACACAGACTACGCCGGCGCTTTCGAGATTGATGGTGCCTTTCTCGTAAACCCGCTTACTAAGTTCTCTATTCAGCCCACTCGTGGTATTGGTGACTTTGATGTTTACGGCACAGGATACATCTCCGTTCCGGAGGTTTCATCCCCGTTTGTGATGAGTCCGGGGAGTATCTTGCTCATGGCTAGTGATGGTATCTTTGATGAACATGTCATTAAGGCTGATGAGCTCGTGACCTTCTTCTCAGACCACTTTGAGAACTCCACGCCTCTCTACAAGATGGCAACAGATCTTTACGACGAAACCTTGCAACGCAGTCTGGCGGGTGGCTACGTTGATGACATATCGCTGATCTTGTACCGTGCTCCAGAACTCGACGGCCCTGCACCTCTCGAGGCCCTCGAAAGTCACGAGGATGAAGATTTCACAGGGGTTGACGATGGCGATGTTGTACCGGACTTTGACGAAGCAGCTGCAGCTGGCCTGGAGAAGACTAGCAGTGGCAGCAAGTCCGGAAATGCCCGCCGTTCGCTTCTGGGTGGTCTCATGAAGACAACACTCGGCAAGAAGAGCAAGTCTAAGCGTGAGATCATTTCACTGGATGACGAGCGTCTTGCAACCAAGCCTGACATTCCTGAGCCAAGCCCTGAGGATCGCCGCAGGACTATTGAGCGCTCTGAGCGTGCAGGATACTCTGATCTTGTTCAGGAGGCGCTCAAGTCTCAAGAACAGGAGGAAGCGACTGAGGCAGCTGAAGAAACCTTGCGTGACGCCGATGCTGCGGAATCTGAAGAAATTGCGCAGGCTATTCTTGCACGTTATGCAAAGCGCTACGGTCACAGTCCTGAGGAGGTTCTTGCAAGCGCTAATGTCTCCAAGGATGCTGCTAACATTGGCCGTCGTGTGTCTGCTTCAATGGAACGCCGCGCGTTGTTTGATGAGGAGGACGATGGCACTGGTGCAAAGGGCACCTCCAAGGAGAAGAGCAAGGATAAGGGTGGAAAGGGCAAGAAAGATGACTACAATGATGCCACCCTCTGAGCCCTGAATTCATGCTCAAGATCAATTTGATTTGATGTTGCAGGTAGTTAGAGTCGGATGCCACTCAAATGTATGTGTGGTGTGTTCATGCGTAACATCTGCTCATCATGTCTGTGTATGTGTGCGTGTAGCTATACTTGGCTCCTTTTTTTAATCCTTTCGTTCGGACTCGGGTTGCATACTTTTGCGTGGTCAACTTCTTGCAACGACACCCTTTGATTGCTGATCTGTTTGCTGGAGTATGCGCCAACATAGATGATTCCCTGTGTCCTTTTCGTCATGAACTTCCTCCTTCTTTGATGAAGATGGAGTAAGAGAAAGATAGAGCTGGTGATCGCCTGCGTTCACAAAAGTGTGTCTGTGTTCGTACAATTACGTATATTTCTTCTTCTTTGTCTTTTGTCGCTAACCCTATGCGTGCCTAGATGTATTGCATTAACAGTGTTGGTGCGTCGTGTGGACAGGCGGCAGAGTTTGCTGTGTGTTTGTCTTTTCCCTTTCCTTTTTCTTCTCCAAACCAGGTTCCTTGCATAGGCATATCTCAGAGACTCTTTGTGATGTTGACGGCAAGGATCTCTTTTGTTATTGGATTCACTGTGGCTCCTATCTTTCAGCTCCGCTCTGGCGTATTGCTATACGTCCTCTCATCAAATGTTGAGTGCCTTCAATTTCCGAAGGTAGTGCCTTGCATACCTGAATATTAGTGGATACACGTAGGTTAGAAAAATCACATTTTTTGTTACTTCGTTTGTACTTGTCAATTCTCTCATGCCTTTTTAACATGAATTTTCTTGTGATGCGCATTTTATAGCATCGTGCGTTCTATCTTTGGATATTTAATTTCTTGCCTCCTTGCTTTATAGCATTGCGCGCTCTATCTTTGGATATTTAGATTTTGCCTTCTTGCTTTTCATCTATCTAGTATATATGGTATGTGTATTCAAACTGTCTGTAGTTCCCATGTCTGGTTTACGTTGTAGTTTTTCAAGCCTTTTGTGTTGTCTGCTATGTTAAACACAGTCAGATTATTAATTAAAGCGTCGCATCATTCGGATACTACAACAAGATACTATGGACTCGTCAAACAGCAATGATTGAACGCCATGTCGAGACCCAACTTGACCTGTTGGTATACACTGTTCTTGTCTATCCCCTCCCTACCCCCCCTCCCCAGAAGGCAATAACCCCCCCCCCCCCAATAATCAACTAAATATCTTACAAGATCCCTAGCTTGTAGTGAAAGTGTTGACTCTCGAGCAAATGCACATTTTTGATCAACTACTGACATCTACAATGAGCGATTATTTTGTGCAACTCTTGGATTGGGTCGCGGTACTCCTATCCTCACATTCACCTCCAAAAAGAGATTTCGAAGGCACATAAAACCAGGGCGAAGGCGCATATGTAGATATATAATTCGCAAGTTTGTACTATATGGGGAGTATGAATAGATAATAAACGTGGAGTGTTGGGAATGATGATGTGCACATAAAGGTAAGTGATTTCAAACCTATGGTCTATGAGGTTAAAGTTATAGGAAGATATGCAAATTTTGTATAGTCCAATTCGCTCAAACGCTTCTATCATCTATGGCATAAGGTGCAGTTGCCTTTTGTTTCAACCATGCAATTTTGAATAGGCCGGTACTACTCATAACGCTCTGCTATTTCAAAAAGTAATATCGTGGCTCTTTGCTTCTTTCGATGACATCATACATACCTACTGTTATTCTTCGAGGTATTTATTCACTTTGAAAATAAAATTAGAGTAGAAGGACACCAATAAGGGCAAAATGGGTTCACCAACCTTCAAATCTTTAGAGTAACGATCGTCAAGCAACAGTCTGAGCTGAGCCAATGAACAAAGTGAGGCAGTTTGTTCATTTCGTAAACTACTTTGAGATTCGTACATATAACAGAGAAGATATAAAAGGCTAGCATATGGTCTATCGACTGATCTCTCTTTTATTTTGCTACTGGGGCATGCAGCGTGCGCTTACACAGATGCATAGAGCAAACGAACTATTGTAAGGAATCAATCAATATGATACCTTCTGTTGGGCTATTAATGTTCACGGAATCCTATCGCAAACACAAAGCAGGTAAATTAGTCTAGGATTAAAGAAAATTGAGTGAGGCTTTGTATGCGCAATGCATCGGTCATCAATCCAGAAAAGATCCTGCGGAAAATTATTTTTTTTGGCCAAGGGGGAGAGAGAGAAACTTGATTCTTAAATCTTAAAAGTACAAGGCTCTGTATTATTCACCGGCTAAATTCGAAACTTGGGCTTCAGCATTCAACAAGAATATCATACTGTTGCACGAAAGAATTCACAAAAGGAGATGTTGTATATGTTGTAAAAAAAGATGTTTAGAGGATTTGTAAAAGACGAGGTGTGGAAGGAAAGGAAAAGAGAACTTTAATCGATGATTGTGTGTATGTGTTGTTTGTGAGAGACGTACAGCTGGGCTCTGCCTAGCTGGGAACGCCTAGAGGGGTAGAGCACATGTCGGTCTTTGTGGAGATCTTGAACAAGCGCAAGAAGGCTGGCAAAGGAAAAAGTATGAAGTAGTAGCAGATTTTGTAGATTTGGTAGTAGGTGTGTCTTGAACAAAAAACAAACAGGCTCAGATTTGATCTATTTTCGAGGGTTGTGAAGAAGTATGCATGCATGCACGCAGGCAGGCCTTGGGCATGTCAGCTAGCTAGCCAGCTTACTCCTTACTTACTTACTCCTTCGTCTTCTTCTTCTTCTTCTTGGGTGCGTCGTCGTCCTTCTTCTTGTCCTTCTTCTCCTTCTTTTCCTTCTTTTCCTTCTTGGCGGACTTGCTCGGGGTCTCACCGTTTTCCTTTTTGCTCTTCTTAGACTTCTTGTCCTTCTTCAGTTTGGGGGCCTCCTCCTCTTCGTCACTGCTGTCGTCGGCCTTCTTGTTATCCTCCTCTTCGTCGCTGCTGTCGTCCTCGTCTGTGCGCTTGCGTTTTTTCGGCGTCGCGGCGTCTGATGAGAGGCCCATCTCCTTCACAAGGGCGGCGGCCTCCTTAGCTGCCTCTCTCATCACATCAAGGTTCTTCTTCGGGGTGGCTCCGGTGTCGTAGAACGCGAGTCTCTCCTCGACCTGGTCCTTGAGCTTCTCACCGTAAGCCGGGTTAGGGACCTCTGCGAAGTAGTCAATGCGGGCGGCAATAGCGCATTTGTTGGCAAGGTAACGGGAGATGCGGCCCTTGTTCTTGGCTCCAGCACGTCCGATGAAGCTGGAGTGGAAGATAAGGCCGTACTTGGGGGTGTTGCCCTTGGTCTTGAGGGCGCGGAAGAGAGCCTTCTCAGCACCGAGAATCTGGATGGTGGAGGCCGGGTACTTTGCAAGGTTTACGAGGCTGCCAGCGTGGGAGATGAGTCTGGCGGCGACGGGCTCTCCGATGAGGGCCGCGAGGTTGGGTGCCACGACGGACATCTTCTCGAGGAGGTAGGTGTGGAGCTCGCGGCGGTACTTGGCGAGCTCGACGACGCGGTCGGCGAACTGGCTGAGGTTAAGCATATCGATGTCAGAGCAGTCGAAACCCATGGAGGCACGAGCGGCGTCGAGGATTTGCTCAGAGATCTCCTTGTCCATGGTGATCTCGGTGAGGCCCTCGAGCTTTTCCTCGCTCAAGTTGTTGCGAGCGCCAATGAACTGCACGAGGCGTGCGAAGATGAAAGAGTCAGACACGATCTTCTGAAGCTCGGGGAAGTGCCAAGAGTACCACTCCTTGACGCGCATGGCGCAGGTGTTGATGTCCTTGTCCATCTGGTCCAAGAGGCAGATGCTCTGGATGATCATGTTGTCCTGACGGTTCACGTTGAACTTGACCTTGGCACGAGAGTAACTGTGTCCAAGACCGAGCTGCGCCTTCTCGGAGGCACCTCCGTCGAGCTGTTTCACGTAGCGGGCAAGGTGGGTGCGGACTCCACGGAGGAGCTCGAGCACGGTCTCATCGGACTTGCAGGGGATGGTAGTGGTCTCGCGGATGGCAGAGGCCAAGTTGGGTGCGGTGACACCGAGGAACATACCCTCGGACTTCATCTTCTTGCCCTTGGGGAGGTTGCTGGTGAGGAAGGTAGCAAGGTCCTCGGGCACAAGGTTCTCAGACACCTTCATGATGTTCTCGAGGGCATTCTCAGCGCTGGAGAACGGCTGGAAAGCCTTGAGCTTGACGAGCTTGCTGAAGCGCTCGAGCTCAGTCACGGAGGCCTGGACCTGCTCCTTCTGGAGGGCCACCTCGTCGGTCTCGATAACCTCAAAGAGGCCATAGCCAGAGGCGGCCTCGAGGAGCAGAAACATGCCAGAGCTCATCTTGTTTAGCTAGTTTGCTTCGATCTCTAGATCTCTATGGAATGATGCAGGGCAAGATGAGTGGACGCTCGACCACCCTCTTTCCACGCAACACAAGATGCACACTTCAAGAGACTCGCCGCGCCAACAAGCCGCTTGCTGCCTCTTTACTGACCACACGAACTACGCTCCGCCAGCCGAGCCGAGACGCCGACCGACCGATTGGTAGACTGATACCTCTCCTTTTTCTCCAAAGGACTCCAATCCACCACTGATTGAATGAACCACAAGTTATAACCTTTGATTACTAATCACTCACTAATCACTCACTACCCTTAGATGGTACGGTATAGAGCGTATAGAATATGTATACTATGCTCTACATACATTACATACATCTGCATTTTTATTTTCTTATAAGTAATATGAACCATATCAAATCGCACCATACAAAATAAACACATACATGCAAAAGAAATACATACATACATACGTACAAAAGAAATACAAAAGAAATACAGACATACATACATACAAAAGAAATACAAGAAATACAGACATACAGACATATACATACACAGACATTTGACATACAGTCATTCATTCATACATGCATATGAAATGTCTGTATATACAGAAAGTCGCACTCTTTATCCCATATTACCGCCTATTCACCTTACAGGCGACCAGTTCTTCGCTTCGACTGCTAGTGACCTCCTACTGAATCGCCTAAGAGGTACCACCTCCTCCACTGGCGAGGGCATCGTTTGCATGCTTGCATTCCATGGACCAGGACTTCGAGGATGCTCGCTCGCCGCACCTGAAGACAAGTCGAAAAGGCGTAAGGACGGGTGCCAGGGAGGGCCTCCTGGTGCTCGGGGTGCCAGAGGAGGGCGGAGGTGGTCTTGGCTGCGAGTATTTCGCATTCTTCGTGGTCCTTGGAGGCATTTCCTCTCGCACTCCTCCAGCGCCACCCATCATCAGCGCCACTACACTTACTTTCGATTTTAAGACGGCGTCCTAAATTCAAGCCACTGGAGGCCCACCCTAGTAGTACATTAGCCGCAAACAGTACGATGGCCTCATTTAAGACGCCCTGCTTTTTCCCACGGCTCTTGCCTACGTGAGGTCTCTCTCTCTCTGCTCGAGCAGAAAACGCCTCGTAAAAACCACCTCGTGCTCTCAAGCGAGCTATAATAGAGCTCTTCCTGCGAGTTTCGCCTGCCTTCCACACCAGCAGATCGATAAACCGGGAGCGCGTGAGTGAAATCGAAATCGAGACAAACTAGCCATCATCATCATCATCGCAGCCAAAAGCAGCGAGCTCTTCACAGGCGGGGTCGCGCTAAGCCCCATCTACCGCCACACCTAGCACTCCGGGTCACCTCTACTTTGTCTCCCGCTGGTGAGGATTTTTCATCGCATCCACCCAATCCGGAGGTTCCCCGCGTTACCATGAAGTAGGCGTACCTATTGGTAACTGTAGCAGTGAATCGCTGGGGGTTTTGGTCCCTGGAATTGGGACAGAAGGACCCAGGCCTCCCTCCAACCAGGCAAATCTGAGCGGTCCACTGGTGGTCGCGAGACGGTCCCCGCGTTCCCAGGTTATGATATTTTGGAAAAGGGTTGCGCGGGCGAAAGCGAGGAGGTGGGAACCAGGCGGAGAAGGGCGTGGCGAAGGGTGGCGAGGAGGTCGCGGAGGAGATGTACGTGGACGCGCTGTACGAGTTGGGTGAGAGCGGGAGCTGGCCGTTAATTTAAGGTAATTCTTGTTGCTATAGCGAGCGGCAAGTTCTCTCTTTTCTTTTTCGTTTCTATCTGATGGTTTCTTTCTCCTCCTGCTATCATATGAATAAGTTATTTTTATTTAAAAACAAATTAAAATTTTATAAAGTTATATCGCTCCATAAACTACTAATTTTATTACTCAAGGCTTCAAATTTTCTTTGTATTCATGCAAACAATTATTCGCAACGAAACCTTTCAAAGGTTAAAACCAAATAAGTAAGTAGTAAGTGCATGCCTACTATGCAAAATGCAGACGCGAGAGAGGTCATTTATCGCTATTTTACACAAGAGCTTTCTATGCGTCGTTAGGCGGGTCGGGAAGAAAGCGCCGCAATGCGGGAGCTTTCGTTCTCTCTTTCGCACTGAGCTAAATCCGCCTTCTATCTTGCGAAGATATGCGCCCCCTCCTCCAAGGCACTCCGGATTCGAGCGTACGCGAAGAAGGCATCTGTGGAGAGGAAATAGATTATAACCGGCGCATCGTCAGCCATCCTTGTGAATCAAATAAGGCTTCTGCTTCTATGCTGAAGGCGCTTTTCATCTTCACGCTACTTTCAGACTAAATAGTGAAATAGATGGTCCAATAGCAGCCTCATGGCCAATGTTTACTACAGAACTGAAAAGTAGTTGAAATCATGATAAGAACATGAAGGAAGTTACTGCAAAAGGAGAGTGGTAGGTAGGTCCTAGGCGGCGCTAAGCACTCGGCTACAGTGGATGACGACGCCTTTCTTTTAAGGCAACGGGCGCGGTTCTCGCGATCCTGCTTACGCATTCATTCCTCCACAATGAGGTCCATTCCTGCATTCCTTTAATCGATTCTTCAATCAATTCTTCAATTCTTCAATCAACTGATCAATCGATCAATCAATCAATTGTTCAATTGTTCAATCAACAGATCAATCAATCAATTCTTCAATTGTTCAATCAACTGATCAATCAATTGTTCAATCAATTGTTCAATCAATTGTTCAATCAATTCTTCAATTCTTCAATCAATTCTTCAATCAATTCTTCAATCAATCAATCAACCAGTCTCAGCCCTTCACCCATCCTATGAAACGGGAGGTCGGCAGGGAGTGCCTGATCATCCATCGTCCAATCTGTCCATGCGCTGTGCCTATTTTGAACAAGAATGATTCGCAGACCCCGTAATAAGCAAGCAAACACACGGCTTATTGAGCAGCGGCGGCGGTTCGAGGTCTCACAGAGAGAGAGATCGCAAAACAGAAACAACACACACGCACACACTCACTCACATAGACACAGAGAGAGAGAGAGAGAGAGATTGACGCCGCTCAGATCGATGGTACACGGACAGCACAAATTCCGCCTCCAGCTGGAGCCAAGCCGCAGCTTGGGATCCCGTCGGTCTGGTCTGCGACTCGACGGCTGATCGCGGCGTGTCATATGTATGCGTGTATGTATTTACGTATGTATGCGTGCATGTGTTTCTGTAGTCATGTGTGGACGTGTTGATGTCATCGTATTTGATTGCATCGCATTGCAATCGCTGCCGATCGCCGCATTGCGATCGTTGCACTGCAATTCGCGGCATTGTTCATGGAGGTCTTAATCAGCCGCACTTTGATTAGCTAATTAATTAATTAATTAATTAATTAGTTAATCAATGACTTGCTTAATTAAAAATCAATTTGCATCGATGCGCAAGGATGCGATTGAGTGGACGAAGGATTCCGCCTAAACCTAGAATCCGCACTGGTCTGCTGCTGCTGCTGCTGCTGCTGCTGCTGCTGCTGCTGCTAGTGGTGGCGGGAAGCGCAGACGCAGACGCTGCCTCGATCCGTCGTGGCCAGCGCAGCGAGCTTGGCCTCGACGCAGCAGCAGAAGCCGCAGAAGCTGTAGAAAGAAGCCGCAGAAGCAGCACACTCTTTGTGTGGTTGATTCTTAGAATGGAATGAATGAATGATTGAATGAATGAATGATTGAATGAATGCTACTAATATCGATTCAAGATCCCTCTTATTGTTAACTACGGTGTTATGCTCCTCTCTCTTCTTTTTTTTTAAATTTCTTTTTTTCTCTCTCTCTCGATAAAGAGCTGCATGGAAGTTATCAAAAAGTTGATTGTTACCAAAGGATTTTTCTAAACTTAAATGTGTTAAAAATATATATACAGCCTATACATTCACAGGCTCAGACTCGCAAGTTCGCAAAGGAAAATAGAGTTTATTGGGCAACGCTGTGCTACAAATGACTGCCATTTTCATGCTAAAGATACCTGTGGATTCAATTGGCGACGAGCTCCAGATCTGAAAAGGTCTGAAAGAACTTGCCTTTTTTCTTCTTTATGAAAACCAGTTCAATTAAATATAAAACTCAATTATTATTTTTAAAATAAAAACTACATAAATGTTGTTAGCTAAAATAAAATAAACATTTGCTTAAAAAATTATAGTCTGTAGAAATGCTTTCGCCCTTTTGGAATACAAGATAAGAAAGATAAGGAAACTAACTAACTGTAGAGAGAGAAATATGCACCTGCAAATCGCAGACGAGGATGACGACGAAGAAGAATCACTGCAGCGCAGATGTGCCACGGCGCGCTCAAGCGCTTCGCCGTGGCCGTGCCGACGGCGGAAGCGGCGCGGCGCAAAGGGCGCGAAGCTTCCGCCTGAGAGGCGCGGTTCTCCGCCGAGTTCAAATTTCGAAGGCGGCCTTTTGCTGCTCAAGTTTTCGACAGTCAGTCTTCGAAGTTCCGGAGTTCATGGAATTTCAAATTCAAATCCGCAAAGCGCGTCTGAGAAGAATTTAAAATTCAAACTTCAAAAGTCAAACTTCAAAATTCAAATTTCAAAAATTCAAAATTCAAAATTCGAAATTCGAAATTCAAAGGTCTAATTTCAAAGGTCTAATTTCAAAGGTCTAAATTCAAAAGTCAAACTCACGGTCGGAGACGTCGCGGGCGACGCAGCCCGTGTTGCCTTGCTCTGCTCTGCTCTGCTCTGCTCTGCTCTGCTCTGCTCCACCGATGGTGATGATGATGCCGACTTGGCACAATTGCCGCCGCTCAGGAAGAAGCAGGCGGCCACCATGGTAGCCTCGCTCGGCAGGTCCCCAAATCCGCACAAATTCTGCCTTTTATTTCCCGTCAAAAGCGCTACGTCGGCGCCCGCCGCCCAGCTTTCGGTCGCCGCCGCTGACCGCGACCTCCCTCCCGGTGAGGAGATGCTCGGGCGCGGGAGTTCCCAGGCGCCCGTCGCTGCCCGCCTCGCGAGCGAGCGCTCGCCGCGGAGGACGGTGCTCGCCGAGGAGAGCGGCTACCTAGGTGTCGATTCGCCCAAGTTTGCCTCTTTGGGATCAAGGTTCCCTTCCTCACCTTGAAGCCGGCTGGTCCTTTATTTGCTGGGCTGAAGGATAGATTATCCAGCGAGGCCGGGGCCAGCGAGGGAGCACGACGAGGGAGGTGGACTTTTGAAGGATGGCGGTGGAGTCATTGGTGATCGTCGCAGGGTAGTGAACCATCAACGATGATGGATGATGGATGATGGATGACTCATTACGATGCTGATGATGTGTAGGTTCAAAAATCACCGTCGTCGTCGTCATCGCTTCCGTTGCTAACAAATAGCTAGCTAGCTAAACAACTACTACTAGCTAGTAGGGAGAGGCGCCGAGATTACCCCAACAGAAGATTGACTATTAGAAAGGCTTTGTTTTTGTTTTTATTCTTCAAAGTGAGTGAAGCATTCATTTCAACGAAAGAGAACGTTTGCTACGCTTTTCTGCCGTCTTATTACTTACTTGATGGCAGTAGTAGTAGTGGCGGTGGAAGAGAGCATGATGCGGAGTAGGCAGCTCGCAGTTCTTTACTGTTCGGTTTGTGGCAATGATGAGGGCTTTGCGATGCATGGAGTCAAGCTGCTCACAGATTCTTAAGTAGGTGATGACGACGATGATGGTGGTGACCCCCAGGCTTCTTCTATTAGCTTGCGCCAAAGCATTGTGGGAATGGAATTAGAATATGAAGAGCATCAGTTTTACATAGCTACTTTTCTTTCATGTTAAAAGAAAGAATTAATAAAAGTGTCTGAAAAGAAAGAGCGAGGATGTTTTGGTTTATTTATTTATTTATTTACTCTTCACAAGAACTTTATCATTCAAAGCAAAAATCGTAGGAATCTTTAACGACACAAAGGAATGCTACGAGGCCACCAAAAAGAGATTCGTATCGATAAAGATATTATGACTGCGATGTACACGTAATTTTAAAATGCTACGAGAAAAACACCACGCATAAACACCCAGAATCGAAAGAAGCCATCGTATTTTCAACGTGGCAGTCAGTTAGCTTGTCACGTCTTTTTGTACTAATTCAATCCTCAGTATCCTTCCGGGGACTAAATACAACCGTCCCTCGGAGGTGCGCTGTATTCAGAGGGTTCCGGCGCTCGCTTTTCCAGGAGAATTCCAATGCAAAAGCGAGTGATAGGCCATGGCCTCTGTTTTGTCCGGTGATGCGTACTCATCGAAGCCGAAGCGGGACTATGGGCGGAAGGGGAGTGATGTATGATGTGATTGACCTGATGCCTCTTTTTCTTTCTTTCTTTTTTTAATACAAACAAAAAGAAAAACTGCCCTTTCTATCGTATTGTCAATTGTTTCATATATTCATATAAAGAGAGCTTGGAGCAGTTTTAAAATTTGGAGGTCTGGTCGGCTGGCGCAATCATATAAGAAGAATAACATTGAGTCTTTCTGATGTATCATCTATCTATCAAAATATCCTTCGCTTCATACACAGGTTGGTCTCTTTCTTCTAGCTTTATCAAGGACCCTTGCTCTCTGCAAACGCTTACCCGCCTTGGATGGGCTGAGTGGAGCGACTTTGTTTCCCTCCCACAATCTGAAGGACTGTTTGATTAAGTTGTTTCTTCGATGCTGACCCCTCAAAAGGCCCTGAATGCAGCCTGAGGAAAACTATTCATCGCCATCGCACGGATATTTTCAATTCTGATTATTTCTCTATCAACGATAATAATAACCTCAATAATAATAATAATAAAGTTCATTCCGAAAGCTTCAAGAACCGCTGACATTGATGCGGGACGACCGATCCTCACCCTTTTAACGCTGCACAGCACCTCCTCTCCTCTGTTTGTTTTAATTTGCGAGCTGGGTGTCAGCCAGGACCTCGAACCATCGATATCAACCCATGTGTAAATCAATATATCCTCGTTCTTGCTCCTCTGGATCTAGCTCCGCTCGCGCAGGTGTTCGTTCTCTTTCCCAGGCGAACCAAACAAGAACAGAACTCCCTATCAGTGTATTATCTATCTGAGCATAGGCAAGTGAAACATAACTTTTTTAATTAAAAATCGATTCCACGTTCTTTCTGCTATCTTCTATCTAAAATTATTCAGGCCTCTTTCCTTTCGTGATTCTCTCTCTCAATAGCAAACGCATCATATTCAACTAACTTTCAATATATTTTTATTTATTTTTTAAAGAAGAGGATACATTCATTTAATTTAAAAAAAAAAAAAAAAAAAAAACTTGTTCACAGCATATTTCAGAATCGCCATAGTCACGAAGATATTCGATTGTAAGCTTTTCAACTGCCAAGCTGCACACATGCCTAGGTCCTACCGACCCTGTCCTTGCATATATGCTCTTTTCCACCATCTCTCGCCAAAACCAACCTATCGCATCAGCCCCTTTTCCTCTCTGCAGCAAACAAACAAACAACCAACCAAACAAACAAACAAACAAATGAATAACAATTGATCAGTGCTTAAAACAAAACTCTCAATACAAAACAGGGTCCACTTTTTTCGGGCGCAAATTTGTGCTTGGCACAGGAAGCACGGCGTCTCGTCACCTGCGCAGGCAACAAATTCTGCGCCGCTCCTCCGCCCCAGCCGCCTGCCTTCCCGCCTGCCTAGGCCGCCGCCCGGCCGCGGCACCCCTGCGCCGGCCTTTCGCTGAGGGCGAAAGGGGTCTGACTGAGGCCCTGAGCTCTGTCGCCTCCGTCTCTCGATCTATCGCTGTTTCTTTCAATCGATCTGCGCTATCTTCGGCGAAGGCGTCTTTTATTCGCCGACCCTACCATGGCGGTATTAACTCCTACTGGGGCTGTATCCTCTGCCTGCAATTTCGGACGCGTAGTTTAAGACGCAGGCGCAGGGGGCCTAGGCGCGCGTAGGAGGGCTTAGACGCGAAGATCTGGTTTTGAGATCTGATTTTATTTGTGGTGTGTTTTTTATGATGATTGATGTATCTATCGATATATGTATTATATTATATATGTATGTATTGTATGCGAATGCTTTTTCAAAGAGTTAGTTTTTCTTTGATGTCGAGATTGAGATGAATGTTCTGAGGTTTGGGATTTGGTTTGACGGATCCCGTGTGGATTTGACGGAGACTCGGGCAGCCAGAAAGCGCAGAAGTACGCGAGGGTGAGCGGAAATGGGGCCGAAGGAGAGGAACACGAGGAAGGAGGGGCGGCTTCAGGCTGGTCGTTTGGGGAACAACAATGGATCGAGCAGGACGAGATGATCTGTGGTTAGTTTTTCTGCATACCATGTAAAATGATTTTAGAAAGAAAGAAAGAAAGAAAGAAAGAAAGAAAGAAAGAAAGAAAGAAAGAAAGAAAGAAAGAAAGAAAGAAAGAAAGGAACTTATGAGAAGTCGAATGGATGTAGTGTATCTATCTTTCGTCGGGGCATACTCAGAGGGGCTCTTCTGTGCTCTTCCGAAGGGCATCAAGACACCACAATGGCCACGCTTCCAAGGGGAGCCAGGCAAGATGAGGTTGTATTTGTATGTTTGTTTGTTTGTTTGTTTGTTTGCATTGTGGCTTCCTTGCCTTTGGCCTCCTCTCCTCGTTTTCAATCTATATTAAATAAAAGGGTTAAAACATTATTATTGTTTTCGTGAAAGAATTAAACTCCTGAATTCGCCCTTTTTCATGAAATGCTGCGCAGTACCTTATTTGGCACTTGCTTCTTCTGCTCTTTTGGCTTTCCATGCCTTCAATCTCTGAGAACAAGCAGCTGATCAAACAAGAGAGACGAAAGAGACCAAAGGCTCAGGGAGAGAAAGAAACCTGTTTGTTCAGATCAGCTCGTCCTGCCTGCGGATAACCGACCTTATATTGAACCTCAAGTTAGCTCTCTGCATAAAGCCATTTTTCTTTTGGATGTCTTTTAATTTAAAAGATGGCTTGACTGAAAAGTTTATTTAATTTTAAAAATCCCGACAATTGGAAAGTAGCAGAGTTCTTAACAGTGTTTCCATATCTCTCCGTTCGCCCCTTTTTTTTTCTTTTTCTTTTTTTCTTTTCTTTTCTTTTCATCTCCTTTTCGTCTCCTTTTAGAAAGTGAGGTTTAAAAGTATTTCAAAGATATGAAAAGGTTTTCCTTTTTGCTCTTATTGTTGTCCTCAAGGCTTTCCTTTCAACTTTAAAAAACAAATTGAAAAAATATGCGAATGCATAATTGAAGAAAGAAAAGTAATTTGTTTTTCAATTGAGAAAGCAGAAGAAAGAGTGAATGAATGAATGAACGAATGAATGAATGAATGATTGACTTTTCAATTGATTTACTTTTTCATTGTAAAAGCGCCAAAGTGATTCTTTCTGTTTACATTATACTCAGCTTCTGTTAGTTGAGGATATGGCTAGTAGGTGCCTAGGAAGTCCTACGCATCCTTTGTTTAGAATCGCTTGTCTTTTTGTATTTGTTTTGTTTTTGTAGCGGCGCTGTGCGAGTGCGTCGGCGGCGTCAGCAAAGCAGCATCTCTGTGTGCCTATCTACATCTCCGTCTGCACGAGCAGCAGACCCGAGACAAGCGAGCGAATCGATCGCAGCAACAGCAGCAGCAGCCGAAGAAGAAGAAGCGGAAGAAGCAGACAAAATGCAGGTCGCCTTCAAGTCTCTGGCTGGCCGCAGCGGCCTCGCCCCGCGTGCCGCTCGCAGCATGAGCAGCTACACGTTTGAGCTGCCGGTGGACTTCAAGGGCCACCACGTGGAGCCCCCTGCACAGAAGGCAGAGGCCACCAAGGAGGAGCTCATGGAGTACCACCACAACATGTACACCATCCGCCGCATGGAGATCGCCGCCGACGGTGAGTACAAGGCCCGCAACATCCGCGGTTTCTGCCACTTGTATGACGGCCAGGAGGCCATCGCCCAGGGTATCGAGGCTGCCTTCACCCGCGATGACGACGTCATCACCACCTACCGTTGCCACGGTATGGCCTACGTGCGCGGTGTGCCCGTGCAGGAGATCTTCGAGGAGCTCTTCGGCTTCCGCAACGGCTGCTCCCGCGGTAAGGGAGGCTCCATGCACATGTACAACAAGGCCACCAACTTCTACGGTGGTGCCGCCATTGTCGGAGCCCAGGTTCCCATCGGTGCTGGCCTTGCCTTCTACCACGCCTACAACCAGAAGGCTGACGAAGCCATGAACTGCTCCATCACCCTCTACGGTGACGGTTCCGCCAACCAGGGCCAGTGCTGGGAGGCCGCCAACATGGCTGCCCTCTGGAAGCTCCCGGTCATCTTCGGCTGTGAGAACAACGAGTACGGTATGGGTACTAGCGTGAACCGCTCCTCGTACATCACCGAGTACTACAAGCAGGGTAACAAGATCCCTGGTCTCTTCATTGACGGTATGGACGTCCTTGCCGTACGTGAAGGTATCAAGTTCTGTAAGGAGTACACCGGTGCTGGCAACGGCCCCATCTACGTTGAGCTCAAGACCTACCGTTACCACGGTCACTCCATGTCTGACCCTGGTATCTCTTACCGTACCCGTGACGAGGTCACTAACGTGCGCCAGAGCCGTGACCCCATTGAGCTCGTCAAGAAGCGCATTGTCGAGGCCGGCTGGGCCTCTGAGGATGAACTCAAGGAGATCGAGAAGAACATCCGCTCCGAGGTCCAGAAAGCACTCAAGGCTGCCAAGGAGTCTTCCGTCCCTGACGACAGCGAACTTGCCTCCGACATCTACACCACCGGCAAGATGTCCTCCAACGGACGCCGCCTTGAGTCCGAGATGCCCTCCGTTGTTCGCATGCCGGACATCCAGAACAACCTCTACCACTAAATCAGCATGGTGCTACTTCCTAGCCGCAATTCCAAACTCTTCTCTTGGAACATGGCTGTAGTAAGTCTCCGATGTTAATGCCCTCTTATCTATCGTCTTCTTTACAATACAAAGCTCCTGCAATCTCGTCTACGTCATTGTCTTTTAAATGTTTGCTTGTCTTCCGCCATTCTCCTTTAACTGGAGACAAGATAAACAAAATCTTTCTCTGTACTACTGAGACAATTTTCAAAGGTGAACATCTCATCTCTCCGATGTTGCGCAGACAACCAGGGGAGTATAATGCCATGGTATTCTTGCTTTGTCTGCTGTTGATCCCATGTCTATAGATTTCACCGCCTCGAAAGATACTCGCATGTATTTGTTGAAACAATGCGTAGCTGATGTAAGGCGTTTTGTATCGAGAGAAGAAGAGGAACCCTTGAGAAGTAGAATGGCCGAGTGAATCTTCTACTCAAAAAAGAAAGCAAAGATGAACTGAGGTGAGATTCAAGATATCTGGGTTGCTCCAAGCACTAGATCTTTTTACTCATTGATCCTTCTTTGTTCATACACTCGTCTCTGTTTTGCTATTCTCTTCCTTTAAAATACTTTCTCACTACGCTACCACACGCAAGTTATCCTTCAACATTTTCCCAACCCAAACATACACAAATCATACCTACTTTCCAACTACTACATCATATACTACTAAAACCAAAAAAACTAACAATCTAGTACAGCGTTCTCATACTCTAAGAGAATTATGAGGACAACCTTTGTGCTTCTATACTTTACTTACTTCTCTGTCTTTCTATTTTCTGGCACTGCATGTGCTATGTTTCGTTGCTTCCCACTATAGCTTTGTCCACAATAACTTAAAACTGTTTTGAAGGTTGAGAGCAGTCTTTTTATAAGAAGTAAAGGACACTACGATCGATAGATTAGTGTAAGATACAACGCGAATGCTTCTCCGGTTTCTTTTTTAACCTAGAAGCTTTACACTGGGATAAAACGAGCAGATTAGTCAGGAATGGAAGATACTTTCCATCTGATTCTCAGAGGACCTCTTCATGAAAGACGAAGGAGTAGAAACCTAAAGTTTCATGGCTTGGAGATGTTCTGCAGATGTAAGTGGATATCCCACACGAGCCTCGTTCAATTTTGAAGTGTAAGATACACTTCGGGCCATCTACTTAACATTCAATGCTTTGAAAACGTAGATTTTAAGGAGAGGTCGAACAAATGTACCGAGGTAGTCTCAGAGTTTCTCACTGGGGTGTATACCTTTTTCACTTCTGGGCTGTCTAAATGTCCTTGAGCAATTACAAAAGACGCTCGGAACTTTTTCAAAGTGACATAGTATGCAAAAGAGTCAAAAACATTCTTGAAACAGCGAGTACTATGAAGATGAAATTGTAAGATGCTAACACAGAGCAAGATGCCATTCTTCCACAATGTACCTTTATTGAACTAGGTAAATTGCTCTGTCGTAACTTGCTGAAACTTTACATCATGCACGAAAACATCACATAGAGCTCTTAGGAAATAACTATTGGGTAGGTGACTACATAGAAGCGCAGAAAGACTTTTGGGAGTTGTAAGTTCTGACCTCTCGTAAGCCAATATCTCGTTCTCTAATTTCCAGTTTGTTCGGGCTTATCTCTCCTCAAGAGACACAAAAACTGCTTTTGATTATGATGGCAGAAATCTGGTTCTGAAGTAGCCTCACATTGGACAGAAAAATTAATTAAAACTTTTTACAAACAAGTTGCAAATACAGGCAAGGTGGTCGGTCTCCTAGCATGTAGTGATTTTGTGGGTATGACATGACTCACGCAGATTTGGGGGGGTACATTGTGACAGACGTCTACGAGCAAAGTGACCTAGCGAAATGGATTGAAGAACACCCGCACAATGACGAGGCCGCTTGTGTTCGACTTGCTTTGAACCTGTTTATTGGCATGGCGCAATTACATGCCCACAGAATCAAGGAAATTGAACACTATTACTTAAGAGATTTTGTATGGTATGAAAGTTGCAGATTACACTGTAAATTAAACGTCCTTACTCTACCTCGATACTTTTCTACTCAACTGATAAATGGTCTCATACCATGGATTTATATTCTGTGGGTGTTATACTGAAGAATCTGTCCTCTAAGCCGACCACAGCGATGCAAGCTTTATTGATCCCCTCAAAGAGTTGCAAAGCCTAGCGAGCGTCTAAACAATTGTCAAGCGGTCCAGCTGATGTATATGGGCTTGTTGAGAAGTCTTCGAAGGTATGTCTTGCATGTATATATGAGGAAAACACACTGTTTGACTGGACAAGCTATGAAACTTTCCTCGCAGAAACTATACAAAGTAGACACATCTGCTCGACCACGAGCCTCAATACAGATTCAATCAGATGGAGCGAGGATGCATTCGATACTTTGAAGCATAGTTTGGGACTGCGCGTGTGAAAGTAGAAATCCGAGCAGCAGCTTAAGCTTGGCGAGAATTTTGAAGACGCCTGGCTGGAGCATTGCCAGTAGATCGATTGACTTGTGACGCAGAGCACCACTTACAGTACATTTAGGATAATATTCTAAATTTAAGATGAGATATATTGCGATCACTTTGATGAATGCTTCACTGTACTAAATAATAAAGCAACGTAGCTATAACTTTTCTACTTGGTGTCTGGAGTATAGCCTATAGGAAAGTATCGCGTGCCATAGTGATGTAATGCAGTTTTAAAATTTTAACAATCTTACATGTATCACTTTAGAACCGCAATATGAAAGTACTCTTAGTAAGCATTTCTTCAGTTTTATAATGTTTACTATATGTTAAACGATAAATAGCACATTTCGGTGAGAGCCTTTGATTACTCAAATTGTTTGCATATTTATTATTTCGTTTAGGTTTTGTGGAATTCTACTTCTGAACAAAAGGGGGCGAAGGGTTCTTCGAGTGCCTTCCACAGATAAATCTTGGATGCAATCAATCCAAAATATACATAATAGACCTTGTCGTCAAGTTCGTACAAGGATATTAACTTTGTTTGCTCAGTATTCTATGGAGTGCCGACCAAAAAAAAACTGATGCTAGGAATAGCATGTCGGTGATCATTTTCACTTTCAGGCGATCAACATCATAATGAACAGCCAAAGGAGAGAGAATGAGTATTATGCTTTCAACATATACTGAATAAGCGCGTCTGCGACTTCCGCTGAATAGGGCCAGCATGGCAATCCAATGCTAGAGGTACCGCATACAGCAAGCAGTCGGCGATGTGCATGTATCCACGATACCAATACTCCTTCCTGCTCTTTAAAGAGATATTAAATTCTGGTCTCCATTTTGCATGCTAATACGGCACATTGATCAAAAGACTGAATGAAACCTTGTTCGTACAAATGTTCAGTGTCTCATCCTTTGAAAGTTATTGCAATTCAGGTAGATCATAGGTTAATCTAATAAGGAGCCGCAGCAGCAGAGGGAGTGTCCAAGCTCCAGGAACGCATAAGCATACGAAATGCCCGCATATCAGCCTCAAGCTGCTGTACACGAAAGCGCAATTGGTTGTATTCCTCAAAAGATACCGGCCTGGAAGGATCCTCGTTCATGCTGTTCATTGCCATCGGGTGCATGGAACTCTGGGGCATGTACTGCTGATGCATGCTTGGAGCATGGTGAGCCATCATAGTTGGGGGGGCGACACGTGGTGGCTGTGCATGCTGTGGCATTTGCTGCTGATGTTGCTGCTGCATGACAGGTTGAGGAGGCTTCATCGGAGCTGCAGCAGCAGCAGCAGCAGCAGCGTGGTTTGCGGCGCCCTGGTTCTCCTTAGCGGCTACCGGAGCAGGCTGTGAGTTGTTCATTGGCACGAGCAAAGCACGGTCACCCATACGAGTGAGGACATACGCAGTGCTTCCGTCAAAGTCAATGCAAGCCCAATCGCCCTGCATGCTCATCATAGCGATAACATCGTCCTCGCCAATGGTACCAACGACCTCGGCATCGGTGTCTGGAGAGCATCGAACATTGATTCGAGCGCCTTCCGGGAGGTCCCTAGCGAGCTGGATGTACGAAGCCTGTTGGGATTGCTGCCCTTCAGGAGCTGAGTAATCTGATGCAGGTTCCGGGGCAGAAGCTGATCCTCCAGTGCTGGGGACTTCGCCGCTCTCGCAGATGTTGGTCAAGCCCTCTTTGATAACAGCGACGAGTTTGTGATTACGCACAGTTGCACTCTTGGTGGCACCGGGAGCAAAGATCTTGCGCAAAGAATCATCACCGTTCATTGCGGGAAGACTATCGACCTTGTCTTGAAGCTCGGCGATCTTGTCCACATCAAACTTAAGAACCTTGCCTTCGATGACTTCAAGGACCGAGAATTTGTCAAAAAAACGCAAAATTGCATCGCTTTGGCACGCTGCACCAACTGCATCTTGGCCTGCTCTTTCCCAGAACTTTTGCACGTCCTCAAACTCAGTGGTCATCTTGAATCAACGGAATCCGACTCGACAACCCAACCAACGACGCGGAGATCTACCCCAAAGTCTAGAGAGTCAATCCACGATTGCTGTCAAGGAAACTGCTTTCAACCTTCCACGTGCTCGTTAGCTCAGCAGCAGCTCTCAGCCCCGTGCACGCTAACAGGCAATTTTGGTCTCCACGACGCTGCTGTCAGTTTTGCTTTGGCGGTTTGCGCCAATGTACTCCTACCCGTTTCTCATGCGTGGCCTTAGGGTCTCCCTTGTTAGGAGTTCCCCTAGTACCTTTCTTCTTATTAATAATAAGAAGCAGAGCTTAAAAGAAACATGGCAATTAACTAAGCGACGATCACAAAAGAAATGTAGTCTCTAAACTATTGCGTTGCCGCCTTCGCTTCTTCAGGTCCCAGCTCTGCCGGTGCGTCAATGCTCTCCTCACCGACCCTTGCGACGCTCGCAGTCCCACTCGAGGCCCCCTCAATCCTGCGGACCGAGGTGCTTTCGAGATTGGGATGACTGCGCAGAATCGGAGTTGAGTTCCCCTTTATCCATCAGAGAGAGCCTTAGAATTCCATGGTACTCCATAATCGTCATCGCGATTCCTGACATTGACGCCCGTCATCCGAGATCAGGCTATTTATCGCCAGAACTGCTGTCAGCTCTGCGGCTCTCAAGCTCAACGCATATCCTTTCGACCTCCGCGCTGTGGAGGCGCCTCGCGTCGTCTCTGCGGCTCTGGTGCTTGGGCTTTGGCTTTGGCTTTGGTTTGGCTTTGCGTAGTTCTGCATGGCGAAACAGGCATTCGACGCCTGCTATGAACTCGTAGGTCGCGCTTAGGAATCCTGAACAGATATACAAAAAAAAAGATATACAAAGAAACAGATATACAAAGAAACAGATAAACGAAGAAACAGATAAACAAAGAAACAGATAATCAGAGAAACCGATCTCGAAGACCGCACAATCGAGCAAGCAAGCAAGCAAGCAAGCAAGCAAGCAAGCAAGCAAGCAAGCAGGCCTCCTCGGGGCCACGGCCTCGTGCGTTTCATGCCACGCTCTGAAGATGTGGACAGTCAAGAAGGCGAAGCGAGCAGTGGATGGATTGTATGTATCACAAACCCACCCTCTATCTGTCTATATAACTATTTATCTATAATTATTTATCTGTGAATTGCATTGCATTGCATTGCATTGCATTGTAGTGCCCATATTGAGGAGTAGTAGGTCAATCCAATGAAAACGAACAAATGGTGCAGAAGGTCAGGCAGACACAGGAGGGAGGAGCTGGCGTGAAGGCAGGCGGAGAGGACCGGCTTGGCAGGGCTCATTGAGCTTCTTCGAGTCCAAACTCACGGTCTTTGCAGCCGTCGGAAGAGCGGTGGCGCATAATTCTGTGACCCTCATTTCTGAGCCTACTGGAGCCTGCTGGTGGGCACTGCTATAGTTAAGGGTATCGGACTGCTATTGTAGAAGACGAAGAGAGAGTAAAGAGAGAGAAAGAAATATAAATAAAAGTTTTTTGTTTATTGACGAAAGGTACAAAGAAAGTCTTTTTACTGAAGATAAAACAAAAGGGGTACTCGAACTAAATACAGCAATCTTCGAAGCGGCCAGTTCACGAATCCCCGAATCCTCGACGCAAAGGCAGTTGGTTCGAGGGCGTTGAAGGCGGGTGGAACAGGGTTGCGGGGCGAGCGAACGCCTAGGAGCGGCGTCTTGCAGGTTTCCCTGTCTCGGAAGGCCGAGATGGCCAAGAACAGTAAGCCTTCGACTGCCGAGGTGGCGAAGGCGCGGTCTGCAGCCACAATGGCGAGCGCCAATAAAGGCAAGGCTAAGAAGTCCATCGCGCCTGCAACTGTGATTGCCATCGTAGTTTTGGCACTGGCGGTGGTTTCTACTTCTGCATTCTCTCTGGATGACGTCAAGGCATTCTTCTTTGGCCCAAGCCCTGGGGTCGTACAGGCGAGTACCGCGAAAAACCCTGCTGCAGAATCCAAAAGACCAAAGCCTCCTCATGCATCTGGCCTCGAGATTGCAGATTACAGCGACATGGACCTTCCTTCCGTGACTATGGGTGGCCGTGTTGCTGATCTTGTGAACGGAATTCACTTTGATTCAATTCTTCAGGACTCACCAGACGACATTCGCCCAGCTGGAGTGGTCGTCTTTTACAACTCGCGTGACAGCGAGTGCGTGAAAAAGTACAACGCTTTGCGTTGGGACAACATCGCCGAGACTAAGCTTCCAAGCCGTGATATGCTCTTCACAGCTCGGTACGACATGTACGCTGCACCCCGCCGTGCCTGGTACAAGTTTACGCCTGAGATGGATCTTGCGAAACGCTTTAATGTCAAGCAGTGCCCCGAAGTTGTTTTCGTACCCCGTTCTTGTAATGGGTGGACTGATTGGTGCAGTCGCGGTATGGACCCCGAGGCACCCTCGATCGAGCTCATCGGCTGCGAGAACTTTGTTGAGCAGTGCACTAACACCGTCAAATGGGACGGTACTGGAGATCTTGCAAGTTGGATTAAAGACAAAGTTGCTGCAGAGGGTCGTCCTAAACTCTCCAAGTTTCTCCGTACCTACCGCGAGCAGGGAAAATGGATGCATGACCGAGAGTTTACCACCTCAAACACAATGATGCGTAATCTCTACCTCTCTCAGGCCTTTCCGGCGTTCACGCCTCGCGGATTCAAAGCTACCGACGTCCCTGGAGAGTTCATGACGTGGCTCCTTGGTTTCTTGGAACGTAACAAGAGCCACAAACGAACGGAGTTTTGGCAGGCTGAGTCCACGCAAATGTCTTTTCACGAGACACCGACTGAGTTCACGGACCTTGACCGTGAGAGAATTCACGCCAACCGCATGGTGAATAAGTTCATTAAGCCTATTGTGGAGGAGTG
Source organism: Schizochytrium sp. TIO01 (assembly GCA_004764695.1). Lineage (NCBI taxonomy): Eukaryota > Bigyra > Thraustochytrida > Thraustochytriidae > Schizochytrium > Schizochytrium sp. TIO01. The sequence continues at coordinate 1,808,704 of SMSO01000037.1, read as the reverse complement.
GTCGCAGATGGGCGATCTTGAGCTCACCGCATTCTACGGTGTGCGCCACTACAAGCACGATAACTGGCTGCGCTCGCACATTGATCGCATCGACTCTCACGTTCTCTCGGTAACTATCACCGTTGCTAAGGGTGAGTGGCCCACTAACGCATCTTGGCCACTTGAAGTTATTGACTGGAATGGTGACCATGTCCGCTACGAGCACCCGGCTGGCACCATGGTGCTCTATGAGTCCTCAAAGCTTCCTCATGGACGGCCGTATCCCAACCTCGGAGGTGACCATCTTGGCGCCTTTGTGCACTTCAAGCCGAAGTCTGCAGGATCCGATATGACGCGCCGCTGGGACGACATTGCACGCGTTGCACGTGCTCACCAATCTGCATTTACAGGACACAGAACCTTCCGTCAAACTGACCCAGTGGAACCCCCTGCTTCGACCATCGAGTACGCCAGCAAAAGTTTTGGCGAGGGAACCAAGTGGACCCACCTTAGCTCTGATGGTGATGAGGCAGATGAGGATGAGGGCGCTGCTGATGCGAATGGTGGCTTCTCGGTGGTCTTCAAGAATGAAGCTGACCGTACACTTGATCTTTACTGGCTTAACCCGAATGGTCCTTCGGTTCACCAAGGAACTCTTGCCCGGGGAACCGCAACCACAATCACCACTTTCCGTGATCACCAGTTTGCATTCTGTGAAGCAGGTAGCACCGATCCGATTCCGGATGGAACATTTTCGATGGAGATGGGCCGATCTGTTGTGAAGTACTCTTTGACACGCGACGGCACCCATCGCAAGCCACAAACACAGTTTGCTGACAAAGTTCGTGAAAAGCTGAAGCAGGAGTAAAACTTGCAGCAATCGCCCTTCCCAATACGAGGGCACGTAGTTCAGTTGTAGCCGTGTCCTCGTAAACTTCTTTTTCAACTCATTGGAAATGATTCAGAAATGCTGCCGCCTCTTCACTCCATGAATCTGTTTGCATCGTTTGCCTACCTCATTCAACCTTGGGAAAGTTCTTAACCTCTTACATACACTTTGCATTATTTGCGCTAGGTGGATACGTAATTAAAAAGGGCCATATTAACTGGGCAACTGCTTCGCATTTTGCACTCATTTGGCTTGTAATGTATACCCAACGACAAACTTCTTGACGGAATTCCAATGTGTACCAGGCCTTTAGATTTATAAAGTTGTCTACAAACAATGTTTTCACCTTTTCCTTTACATAACCTCCTTGAACAAAGGCTGTGGCGTACATAAGACTGTTACTAAGTCACTCAGATCCTAGGACTTTTTGGAGGTCAAGGATATTGTGACGAGATTGAATTCTTCTTTTATACTCTGAGGTGTTTAAGAAGTTTTTAGTTTGACTGACGAGCGTTTCTCTCTTTCTTTCTTTCATGATATATATATATATATATAATATCAAAAAGAAAAATCAAAAGAAGCCATCATTCTGTAAACATGGTAGGAAATGAAATCGAACAGATGTATGAGATGTCTTTATTCATCTGATAAATGATATTTAAAGTTTTTATGAGCTTTCTCTTGAGAGAAGCTTCAGCATTACTAATTTGGTTTAAAACAAGTACAGGTTTGCCACTTCTTTCTCGAGTACTTCCGAACATAGAATACGAGTCTATGAGAATGACCAATTTACAATGTCAAATATGTCTGATATCTCGTTTTGCACGGACTTGGTAAGTTTTGCCAAGAGAGATTAGGAAAAAAGAAGTTGGACGGTCAGAGTAAACTGTAAGCTAGCTGCATATAAGCTTACTTACTTTGCGGTGTAAGCGTAAACCGTACGGCCCTTTTCCACAGTGATACGACCACCGGGCATTGCCGTCGGGGAACCTTCATGCTCAGGAAGAACAGCAGACCAGAAGAATTGATGGCCACGGTAAGAACCAACGTCAAAAGTTGCACCAGGAGCCACCGTACCTTGGTGAACAGGACCGCCATCATGGCCCTGCCAATACACAGCAAGGGTCTTGTCGTGCTTGTTATGAAAAGTAACGGGTACCTGGTCATTGCGGACCTCGTTCTCACCTTCAGTCTTGAGACGCCAGCGAGTGCCCTCACCATAGTCAACATTGGAAAAGTGTACATCGTTGGGCTCAACCGACGGGCGCGATCTGTACGCAGTGTTCTGTGAATTGCGGCGCTGGTTAGAGCGGGCTGTAGCGACGATATCTTCCCAGCGGCTAGCGTCCGTGCTGTGCATAGTCTTTGGCTTAAAATGAGCAAAGCAACCGACATGGGTACCACCCTTGTTCTTGAACGGGCGACCGTGCATAAGCTTGGAAGATTCGTAAAGGACCATGGTACCACCAGGGTGCTCGTAGCGCACATGATCACCAGACCATTGAACAACCTCAAGAGGCCATGGGTGAGCAGCAGACTTAGCCTCGTCAAGCTTACGAACAGAGATGGTTACAGAAAGTACATGGGTGTCAATGCGATCCACGTGGTTCTTGAGGATCGATTCATCCGGGTACTCACGCATTCCGTAAAAGGCAGTAAGTTCAAGAGTGCCTTCAGGGAGACCAGCCCACTCTTCAACAAGGGGTTTAAGATAGAGGTTGGCCATGCGTTCCTTTTCAAAGCGCTCACGATCCATATCCAAGAACGAAGTCGGGGTCTCGTGAAAGCCCATCTGGGTGGACTCCGCTTCCCAAAACTCCGTGCGACGGTGCTTTTCATTACGCTCATAAAAGCCATCAAGCCATTTCATAAGCTCATCCGGAATAGGAAGTGCCTTGAAACCACGCTTTGTGAATGCTGGGAATGCAGGGGAAAGATAAAGGTTACGCATCTGATTGTCGGTGGTAGTGCGGTCGCGTCCGAGGATCCACTCACCTTGGGCCTCCATGGATCCCATGAAGCGGCTCACAGCAGGCTCGCCCTCCGACTCGACATTGTCCATGATCCATGTCTTCAAGTCGCCCTTGCCGTCCCAGATCTTGGTATTCTCGCAGGACTCCTTAAAGTTTTCGCATCCCATGTACTGGATGCCATCTCCATCAGTCTCACGATGGCAAAACTCAGTAAGACCATCGCAGGAGCGTGGTGCAAAAACCACTTCAGGGCATTGCTTCACGTTGAAACGTTTAGCAAGGTCCATCTCAGGAATAAACTTGTACCATGCACGACGCGGTGCAGCATACATATCGTAACGAGCAGTCATGAGACGCTCACGAGCAGGAAGCTTGGACTCAGCAAGATTGTCCCAGCCTAAGCTATCGTATTTTTCCATGCATGTATTATCGTTGCTGTCGTAAAAGACTACCACGCTAGGAGGGCGAATCTCGTCCGGGGTATCTTGCATGAGGTCATCAAAGTGCAGAGCGTTAACGAGATCGATGACGCGGGAACCAAGACGCACCTTAGGAAGGCTTCCCTGCGGTGCGCTAAAATCTGCGACCACAACATCCTCCGCGTGCTCCACCTCTGCACGTTTTGAGGGTGCATACGCAGTACGCCCAGTAGCTCCAGCAATGGTTGTCTTGACAGCATCCACGACACCATCAAGAAAGGCAAATCCAGGCACCGCCAAGCATGCCAGGAGAATCACCACAAGCATTGCATGCCTGCTAAGTTCAGGTTTCACCGACATGGTTTCTGTGTCAAATTACGAGCAGATATTATGGCTATAATGCCTTCTGTCTTAAGTTCAAGAATTTCAAGAATCTAAGGATATCTCTTCTTCTTCTGCTTCTCCTTTTACTTCCTTCTCTTCAGAAGGATCAACCGCTGCACTCCCACGGAGTCTCGTTTGCTCTCCGCAATTCTAGCGCGGCCGCTCTTGCTCGCCTCGCAGGCAGGCGTCCAGGTGGATCGTTGATCGATCAATCGACTGATCGATCGCTGATGGATCAGGTTTTGCTTGCCTCGTCGGAGCGGTGGATCGATCGATTGCTTCAGAATTCGTTTGAACACTCACCATCTCTCTCCACAATGCCCCCATCGCCTCGTCTCCTACTTCTACCTTTTCACCTAACCACCCCTACTTCCTTTCTTCCCCACGCCACAATCCTGGCTGCTTTTCTTTCGCAGACCCCGCCTAAGCCTTCTTCCTCGGGGTCCCTCCCTCAGACGCCTCCCTGCAGTCCCCCTCCCTGCCTGGCCGTCCGCTCTTTCACTTTCTTTCAGGTCTCTGCTCCCAGGTAATAATAGGCAATCCCTGAAATAGTCTATAGTAGCCTGCGTATAACCCACTTGCGGTTTCGCTATAGCCTACTTGCACCGGCTCGCTGCCTCCTCGAGGACTCGGCCATGCGTTTCTTTCTTTCTTTCTTTTCTCTTTCTTTTTTTTTTCTTTTTTCTTTTTTTTCCCCTTCGAGTTCTTCTTTCTTTCTAAGGTACATAACTTCGCAACCCACAGAACAAAAAGAACGCGAAACTGAACGACCGATCGATCGCCAGCTCACTCACTCACTCACTCATTCACTCATTCATTCATTCATTCATTCATTCATTCATTCAACAGGAGGCCCGTTTCCCTGGCCCTTCTGGCATCGCGCTGCTTGCATCAAAAGAGAGGGAGGCGTCGCAGAAGGGGTCCTTTGCGCGGCCTCCAGGAGCAGCGAGGGCATCCAAACCATCAGACAGAGCAGCGGCCCGGCCGCTTCCGAGTCCCTTCCATAGCGCAGGAGGGGTCCCCGGAGGCAGGTGTGCACTCACAAGTGTGCGCGAGGTGTGGGCACTGGCGGAAGGCGGGGACGGGGCGAGGACGGCGAAGGACTGCGAAGGAATGCGAAGGACGAGATTGCTCAAGACGCGGGGATCGAGGCACGGGCTCTGGTTAGAGGCGCCAAGGAGCTCTGGCTGGAGGCGGGCTCGCGGGAAGCGGCAAGGATAGAGGCGGGGCCAGGCATGTCTCAGGGGAGTAGTGCAAGAGCACTCGGAGGCGGAAAGCCTCGCTGGCCACGTTCTCGTGCAGGACATTTTGAGAATCGCCTAGTTGGCTGGATCGTTGGCCAGAACGTTTCGAGGGGGCGCATTTTGCTTTGGCGGCACGAGGCTCGCCCGCGAGGAGGAGGACGAGGCAGCCGGGGCTCTGCCTTTGGAGTAAGGAGGTCCTGCGCGGCCAGCGAGGGTCGGGATCCTTGCCGGAAACCGGCCGGGCCAGCGAGAGATGGATGCAAGCGATCGCCGCCCTTCTCCAGCAGCGACCCTGGGCGGACAGCGACCGAGAGAGCGAGCGAGCCGCCGCCGCGAGCCCCGCCTCGGAACCCTGCGGCCTCCCGCGATGGTACAGGCCGGGAAGCACGCGCGAGCAGAGCGTAGAGAGAACCCTTGCGAAGTTTGCCCGCCGAGATGTACCTGTAAATGAATGCATGTATGTATGTATGCATGCATGTTTGTAAACTGGGGCTCCATCTTGGATCCCGGCACGGGGTGTGTACTACACCACTATGGTCTCGCTGTGTGTGTCGTACAGCGGAGAGGCTTCGTTCGCCTCGTGACTTGCGCCACGCTTGGAGGCCGTTCCCGCCCTCGGCACGGCAGACACCCTCCCTTTTGGCGCAGCGGGGCCTGGGAGGCGTGGTCGTCGGCGTCCGCAGAGGTCGGCGTGAGGACCTGGGCTCGTGATGGCCGGTCGTGCACTCACTGACGTTGCGGGACCTGGCCTCAAGGGCGCGGCGCCTCCATCCATCCCTCTCTCAGCCTCTAGAGGTAGAGCACTTGTTGGAGGCGGAAGCGTGTGCCTGGCGATGGAAGGAGCGCTGCGCAGGAACCACGGGCTCGCCGTACCGCGAACGGCGGCTGTGAGTAAGTTTGGCGAATACAGTCGGTACCTTCCTACCTGCCTAACACCCACCCACCGATCTGCCGACTGGAATTCCTACGTTTTGCAGGTACAGTTTTCGAATTCCTTTCTCGTTGAGGCTTGTGATGCTTAGGGACTGGTCAATGCCGACCAGTAGCGATGGACAGGGCAGGCGCCGCATTGCAGTGGGAATTTAAAGGTGTGGTTCTTTCTACTACCAACCCAAAGAAACTCTCAAGTGTTTTATTATTACCCATCTGATACGCTCTGGTGCTAGTTTTTACAAGAGTGAAAGGTCGATAGGAGTAGGCCTTATCCACATAGTACTTACTACTTATAGCGCAGAAACAATCTCCGGCATGGCTCAGTAAGAAAGTAATGCCCCCCTTCATCTTATCGCCGTGCTCTCCACGAACTGTAAAAGGAGTGCTCTCGAGTCTGTTCAACCGAGTTCAAAACTCCTTTCAATGGTGTTTTCGCGCAATGTTGCTGTTGCACAGCCTACGCATTCAAAGCCAGGGGAGACTTTGCAAAACCTGCTCTGATTTTAGAACTCTATGTTGCTGACGTTTTGCCCGCTGAATTGCGTAAGTGACCTTGGGCCTTTGCGCCTTGAGAGGATGCAGTTAAAAGTCTCTTGATGACAGTCGGCTTGCATCTTTCCAATGATTAAACAACTAGCGCCTTAGATGCATACTTCTTAAAGTCTTGCAAGCATCGCATGTCTTTAGTCCCTAACATACAGCGGTTGCTAATACGATACATGAAACATACTCATGCACGAATTTATCTTGCTTTTTCGCATACTCTCTGTCAAACAACTCATCTTACTTTGTAAACTTTGCATTGAGTGGAAAGTTATTGCTATACAGAATATTAGCGTTCAAGAGGTATCTGCGTATACGTGTACAAAATTCATTCATTTTTAAATTTAGTAAAAAAAATAGAGAAAAATCAAGAGCTAAATCTGGAGACCTCGTCGTAAGTGGGACGCTTGACGTGATGCTGTACGATAGTGAGCGAGATGGTTACATAACTGTCGACTACAAGCGATGTAGAAAGGGTGTTCTTCCCGAAGAGCCTGCGAAGAGGAAGCCCATCGAGCAGCTCTCGGAGGAGAAAACTGCAATCCGGTTTTGTTTGATTTTTTTTTTCTTTTTTAGGGGTATGACAGCCCATTCTGTTTGATAGTGTGCAATGAGACAGAACCCCTCACCCTTCCCTCTTTCTCCGCGATGGAACGATAAAGTCTACTTTGAATAGGAGGAAGGGATGGGATTGCTTCAATTGAATTAAAATTGCAAGGTACCGGAGTGATTCCAGCCAAATCCATCTCCCTTATAGCCAAGATAGTTGTAAACTATCTGATACATGTTGCCATCAAGCACAACTGGCTCGCGAAGCGCCCATCGGTCTGCTGTTCGAAGTGGCGCCTTGAGAAAATGAGACCCGCTGACAAAACCAGTGCATGCAGTGACTGTGTCATATGCTCCGCCAATAATCTGCGTGGAAGCTTGTGCCATTCTCCCTGCTTCTGGCCCGTACGTACGAGTTGTATTAGACACAATAGAACGACCAGAAGCAGCACCAACATCTGAGATGCTTTGTGAGACTTGGTTGGTGACCATACTGAGACCTGCAAAACCATCTGCCAAGGCTCTTCGCAAACGTGGGTCTGACTCTTCTTCAAATGCACGAGCTAGCTCAGATTTGGATACATATTGCAAGCCGGCAACGGTAGAATCTTTCACAAAGTTCACTGTTTTGGTTCCCGCTGCACCTAGCGTCTGAGCTGCGCTGGCAGCATACTCCATGGCGCCTAGTGCGTCAGGGTCCACGTTCAAAGGCTTATGTACTGTTTTTCCTCGGAATCCTTAAAAAGGTCTCTAGATGACAAACTATCAATTGCAGCGACTGCCCGTTTTGTTTGTTCTCGAATTCCGAGAGCGAGAGTATTGGCAATTCCATTCTGTTCAATGTACTCCATGCGGCGCTGGAGTTTCAGATTGGCGTCATTCATAGAATCCTCGATTTTGTTATCTAGAGCAGCGAGTTGCGTAGCTAAACGAGTGCTTGTTTCGGACCAATCCGAATCGAGACGATTCATTCGTTCCCGAAGTTGTGTTGCTGAGCTTCCCAACCTCTGCTCCAGAGTGTCTAACGTGAAAGCAGGTGTTGGGTTGTTATTTGCCACCGTAACATTATCAAAAGCTCGAGGTGGTGGAGGAGGTGGCACCCGTTTTGGAGCAGGAGGGCGAGACGTCGATGTTATACAGGATGGGCTTGAGGAAGTTGCCGCCGCCGTTCGAAGGGGTGATGAAGGTGAGGATCGTGGGCTGGGTGGTGGTGGCGAGTGCGGAGGCGGTGGGGGGCGAGAAAGAGGGGGTGGCGGAGGCCTTTGCTGAAGAGGTTTGGACTGGGATTGCAATTTCGGAGCTTCATGGAACTGATGCTGAGGCTCGTGTTCTGAGTGGCTCAATACTTTGTTATCAGGCTTGGCATCTGAGGCTGGGATGGTTTGCACGTTAATTAAGGCGCGACGCGGAGATGTCTCTTCGGGCGCGGGTGGCTTGCAGCTCTTTACTGTAGAGCTGTACTGGTTCGCGCATTTTTTGTGCACCACGGCTTTACAAATTCTGCATTCAAGGCCTTGCTGAAAGATACCTAGAAGGAATTCGTGGCACAGTTTACATTTTGTTGGCGAAGTAAATGTTTTTAATGCAAACTCATGAATCGGAGGGCCCAACATCCACTCATGCTCGAATTCTCCTTGCGACTCACATGGTTTCTCGACATCCAATAGCTCAGCGCACTTTTTGTGGGCAGCAGCACCGCACTTTTTACAAGCGAGACCCTGTTTCCTTAATCCCAGCAATAGTTTTCCACAGACGGAGCAGTCTGTAGGTTTCGTAAAAGTTCTAACTTCAAGATCATGCGTGAGTAGTGAGGTTGCTGACTTGCCATTCCCAACAAATTCGTGGTCATCGCCCAGCAGCATGTGGGGTTTAGCTGCGATTCCAGGGACCCGCAATAAGTCATCTTGATCCGCGTTTAGGGAAGTCAACGGAGAAGAGTCCAGCAATGATGTCGGTCCTCCACCTTTCCACTCCTCGAATTCGTCCCCTTTCCACGGCGCTGAAGAACTTTGGTCCGCTGGGTTGCTCGTCATGGTCAGTCTTTGATCTCGAGGACTACGGTACGACTAGTGAGGTCTTCTTCAGTGATGATTCTCACCAGACTGATCTGATCAGCGTCCGACGAGCGGATCTCCTGTCTATAAACTTTTGCCAGAAGTCGCACTACCTCGGTCACTGTCGTCTCCGTCGCGCCGCGAAGTAACACGCGGTTTGAACGAAGCGAGTAGCTGGCGAGCAGTTCCGGCTTTGCTCTGAAGAAACCAGGCACTGATAGCACTTCCGAATTCTTTCTCGCGGAGTTTCTTTGTTGTTTTAGCCTTCTCTTATAATCATACCCCTATTAATAGCAGGTAATTCATAATGGATATCCTTTTCCTGCGATAAAAGTTTCCTCCAAAAACTCAACGAGTTTGTTGTTGGCTTACTTTTAGAAATCCTTCCCGTGAACTCCCTGAAACTTCACTTTATTCTCTCTCGAGCGCTGTTTGTCCAAGGTCCTACTTTGTCCACCGTGCACCAAATGCTCTTCGCAGATAGGCCCATGATAATAAAAACCATCAACACGATGCTGGCGCAAGCCGTCTTCTGCGCACACTTGAACAAATGAAATTGTCTCTTTTTTTTCTTTTTTACTTTCCTTTTTGTTATCAGTTTAATGACCTCTGTGCCGAAGAACCTATTCACCATTAGTACAATAGTGCATCAATTATAAGTTGAGAAGAGAGCCATGTCATGATATCAATCAAATTGTTATACGGTCTCGCGTTGAGGAGATCTCAAGATCGCGGCCAGCGTGGACCTGCACATCCACGCTACTGTAGACAATGGTACGCATGTTGGTGATGCCCAAATTCTACGGAGCCTTCAAGTTGACCTTGTCTCTACAGGTTGCAATCGGATGCCGTGATTTTTTCATGATGTTGTCTATTTCTGAAACGAGGCCTTCGGTGCGGCGGATAACGGAGTAGGTACGTAATGGTTTTGGTGAACAAGGAGAGCGGATCTTATGAATGTTAGAGTGGCGTTGGCCTCGATGGCTGTGCGGAGACAGGGATTTCTGGAGTGTTCCTCGTTTTTCTGACGGACTTGGCAGATTTTAGTGCTCCTGGTAGAATGGAGCTGCTGTTTCTGCCAAGAAACCCACGATTCGTTGCCATTTCGTGCGCTTCACTCGGCTTTAGAGATGGCCGTGGATGACTAGTTATTTCATCGTCCTCAATCAGCTGAGCACCAGACTTGGTCTTGAGAACAGAGAACTCCGTTCGACAGCAACGATACGTCATCTGCGATGACCATATGCTGTCGATGTGATTTCTATCAGCGTTCCCAAGTGTCTGAACACGGACCTGGCACCGGCTCACAGAAGTATGAATGCATGGTCTTATCACTGCTGCTAGAATTCGCAATGGGAGACGATGTGGAGGACCTGACTTATCACAGCAATGAAAAGAAAGCAGCTGGATCAGTTGAGTTCGTGATGAAGTGAATGCATTCTGGTATAAGGGCTTGGGCAAGGAAAGGCAAAGCTGTGGAGTCACTGGACATGGGGATGCAATTTACCAAGCAACCAAACATCCAGGCAAGCATGATAAGGAGCTGACTTCAGACGACTGAACTTGATTTCCTCGGCACAGTCAGCATGAATGGGCGGCCATTCCTGCCTTTGCATCGCTGACATATAGGAAAAGCATGATTCAGACGTCACAGGCGAGGCGATTTTTCAAGATTACTAGGAATACTTACTTGCATGAGACCTGGTATCAACTTGTGATCAAACTCGAGATTGTCAGTGAAACGCCTTGAAAAGGTGTGTGTGTGTGTGTCTGTTTGAGTGTGTGTCTGTCTGTTTGTGTGTCTGTCTGCCTGCCTGCCTGCCTGCCTGCCAGTCTATTTGGAGAGTAGGAGAAGTGAGAAGCTCTAGGATAAATAAACAAGTTCAAGACTCATACCACACTGGTCAATCATATCAAGCAAATCTCATACAGTTCATCGTTTTTCTCATTTTAGTTCTGAAATTAAAGTTACATGGTTAGGGCACAGCCAACAACAGATTGATATTGCTCAACTCCTTAGCCAGTGAGAACACTAATAGGCCCCGAGCAATATGGGCATGTGCCAAACATGGTGTCAAATGTGTGGCGTGTAGTTGGCAGAGACTGAAACCAGTCACGTAAGCAAGCTGGGTGAAAACCTCGTGAACACTTGGGATTGGGACAAATGCAGTCAGGAAGTATTGACTCATTTTTGTTGCGCGTTGAAATTTCTGCATCAACCTCAAGATCTTCAATAGGAAGGCGAACACAATAGCAAACACCACATTCCTGCTGCTCACCAATCTCCTTGGCGTCCTTTTGCGGAAACTCAGAGATCTCAAGCACTCGCAGCAAATTCGAACGCACGCCTGCGCTCCGATTCCAAGAGCGCAAATTACGATTGAAGCGCTTGCGAAAGGGAGCTAAAGCAGCCTCAGAGCCCATGAACTGACACTCACAAACTGATCGTGGCGCCTCAATTGAAATTCGCACTTGCATTGAACAGTGCTTGGCTAAAGCGATGCGACGATACATGATACTATAATTTGGTTCGACAGGATCAAGAACCCATGTGTTGGCATCCAAATCATCCAACTCAGCCCACGCGCCTTGAAAGGATCGCAATTTATCTTGAAATTGAGCAACAAGGCCACGCAACCCAGGAAGATGCACGTTATTTGATCGAGTAAGGTTATTTCGCGAGTCTCGCATAGAGGTATCCCTGGTTGCATCTTGTTGAAAGGCTTCCGGCACAGATGCCGAAAGTGAGGGGGATTGCTGTGGATAATTTGAGGGAAAGTTGACGTGTAATGTATGCTCACGGCCTGCTTCATCTTTGACTAAAAGATCAAGGCTGCGCATGTCTTCAGAGATGCGCATGACCTGGTCCCATCCTAAGGCTTCAATGTCTTCAACAACGCGTTTACAAAACTGCAATTGCGCCGAGCTTGTTCTATCGATGGTCTGTGCTGTTCTTGATGGTGAGGGTTCTTTTCCATTTAGTAAATGGCTTTGCTCACAATCACGTATTGCGTGCTCAAGGATTTCAAGCAAATCCTTCTCGAGGATTTCTGCAGAGGTGCCAGCTTGCTCAAGTCTGAGTTTAACAAGATCGCTGTGTGGCCGCAGGAGCTGAAGTAGTTCTGCGTCCCCAAAGAGTTGTCGTGGGCCAAGCTTGTTGAGCGCTTTCGCTGCTCCGTTTGTCGCAACTTTACGCCTCTTGTCGGTGCATGCTGCTGCGTCGAAGTCCGTGTCATGGCCTTCGGAGTTCAACGTTTGCGGCGCCGTGATATGTACGAGGAATTCGCGGCCGTTTCGAGAGCGCAGTGAACCACGCAGGCTTCCGTCTGAAGGCACGGTCACGAGCACCATGGCGTGGCGTTCCTTCGTGTTGGAGTTTTGGTGGGCTGTTCTACCGTTCTCACGAAAATGGGTACCTACCTTAGGAAAGTGACTACCCAAGTACTATCCAGTTTGAGAAAAAATTAATCAAAGCGAAATCGAAATATACGACTCTGCACTGCAATGTACACCCGTGTTGATGTTGCCATTACGCAAGATTTTGTTCGTACGCGTGCTGCAGCACTCCTTCATAACAGATTGGGAAGAAGAAGCATGCAAAGAAGGATTTGACGTAGATTTTGCGAGAAGGAACAAAGGAAAAAAAAAAAAAAGAGTAAAAAGCGAAGAGCTACTCAGTCATGTATGTACGAGAAGCGTGCCACGGAGACTTTGTAGTGTTTAGGTTCTTTGTCGTTTCCTTTCCGTTATTTGAGCCAAAGCCGTGTAGTAGATTCGAAAGGTCATGATGCCAAGAAACTAGCAAAACTAAACAAAGAAATGTCAACGTTTCTTTCCAAAATGCCTGGTAGTGGTCCCAAATAGCACAGAATCGAACAAGGTTTTCCTTTTATGTTTGGGACGTAGTGAGCGAACCAAGGAGGGTATTTATTTCATATCAGTGCGAAGGGGAAAATGAAACAGCACTGTGGGTAATTCGTTTGATTGGGGCAAAAGAAAAATGAAATATGAGCTGACACAAACTACATCTGGTGAGACCAAGTAAAACCGTGGTACATCTTATTCCAGCTTAGTATCAATTAATTATACTTGTAGTGGCGGTCGACAAAATCAATGCGAACCAAGTATCCGGAAAATGGACAACAAACTAAATTCCTTGGACCAAGTGAGAAAATTCGCAAGATAGTAAAAAGAAAGGTGGTGGTAAAAAAAATTGAGACCAACAATTTTAAAAAATTACAGGATCGTACGCACTACCTTGGTTGTGATCCACGCGATGTTTTCATGGGAAGCACCGCCGTGAGAATGATTGCGCTGTAGTCCATCTTGTCCGTGTACGCTAGCGCCAGGGCAAATTTGTTGGTTGTGGCGTGGAAACAAACCCATGCAAAAATATCTTCGAGTACGATGGATATGCGTCTGAATGTGATGAAAGCGGGACGTTTGTGTGTGTCTGAGTTTAAGGTTCGTCGCAAGTCGCAGCAGGCCGAGATCTGTTCAAAGATTCATCGAAGCCCCACAACCTTTGAAGCAACGTCATTATCTATAAAGCAAAGTGGGCTCTATCTAAAGGCCCGAGGGTCAAGGCAGTGGTTCTGACCACGCGAGGCGCTCGGTCCTAGTTCAAGGATAACCACTGACTGATTGTCAAGATGTTAAAAGGTCCGAAACGAGACCTTTGAGTTGAAGAAGTTGCAGATGCTAACGATGCTCGAAAAGAAGAGCTCGACTGTGCTGGAGATCGATTCGCAGTGCAAGAGTTGCTCACCTGTTGTGGAGATGGGCAAAGAACTCCTGGCGAGTGCGGGAGTCTGACTGGAAGACGCCTCGAACGGAGCTGGTAACGGTCTTTGCACCAGTCTTCTGGACACCGCGACCAACCATGCACATGTGAGCTGCCTCAATGACGACGCCAACTCCCTGAGGGTCGAGGATCTCCATAATGGCCTCTGCAATCTGCGTGGTGAGGCGCTCCTGCACCTGAAGGCGGCGCGAGAACATTTCGCTGACGCGTGCAAGTTTAGAGATGCCGAGGATGCGGCACTTGGGAATGTACCCAATGTGGCACTTGCCGTGGAAGGGCACAAGGTGGTGCTCGCACATGGAGAAGAGGTCAATGTCCTTAACAATGATCATCTCGTGATGGTTCTCATCAAAGATGGCCTCGTTGACGAGCTCGTGCAAGTTCTGTGCGTATCCTTGCGTAAAGTACAAGAGTGCCTTGGTCATGCGCAGCGGTGTCTTCATGAGACCTTCACGCTCGGGGTCCTCGCCCATTTCCGTGAGCAGGGTGCGTACCGCTGCCACCATGCGCTTCTCACGGGCATCTTCCTCCTCAGCAGTCTTGCCGACGCGTCCCGGAAGGCACTCGGAGAGCTCCATGAGACGGTCCTGCGACACGTTCGCCGCGACCACGCTGCCTCCAGAGTTGGACCGCATCCGCTTCACGACGGGTCCTCCCTCACGTTCGCTGAGCTCCATGTCGCTGCAGTTGCCACTCGACTGGTTGCTGCTGCCCGCTGCCTCCTCTTCTTTACGTGCCAAAGCCGTCTCGCCAAGAGAGGACTCGTGCTCCAAGTTGTTCTGCATCGCGCTTTCGCTCTCCTTTTCTATCACTCAATTTATTGCCTATCACCAATATCAGTGAGTGAGTGGATTGATTATGATGAGACTATTGATTATTGATCAAATCAATCAATCAGTCAATCAATCAATCAATTAATCTATCACCAATAATAGTCAATCGATCAATCGATTCTCTCTCTTTGGACCTTTTCTAAGGCTGGAAGAGAATTTCTTTCTTCCTTCTGCCTTCACTTATTGGGTGAGCTTTCGGAAAGCGAAGCGAAAGGGACCAAGGGCGAGCGGTGGTTGGGGCTCTGCCGATTGGTTTGGCTCGAGGGTTGGGTGATTGTGCGAAGGCGTCGGCTTGGCTTTGCTTTGCTTTGCTTTGCTTTCTTGCTTTCGTTCTTTGCGCGGGTATTTGCTTTT